>ML677371.1:8823110-9190532 GCA_007922305.1 Dermatemys mawii | reverse complement strand
GCTTCTTCAACTTACCTTCTAATATAAAGACAATATATATTGTCTTTATATTAGAAGGCAAGTTGAAGAAGCATGCCTTGCGCTTGCAGTGGAACATGATCCTTAGTTCCTGAGGAAATGTGTTCCATAGTCTCAGACTGGCCTCTAAGAAAGCTCTATCTCCTACAGAGATGAGATTTACCCTTGCTGGATAACGTTCCATTGTGCCTAAAAATTGGCACTCTCAAGCATGATCCTTATTTTAGAACTTTAGGTGATCATTGAGATGGCCTTAATCATTATCTTCAAGAACTACAATGGCCCGGGGCCAGGCTTTGAACTTGATATTCTATTGTAGAGCAAGGGCGACAGGTCTGATATGCTTGCAATAGCCCATGTGTCTGAGTATATGCGCTGCAGTCGGTTTCCAAAGAGCTGGTAGCTTCATATTTAGCTATGGCAATCCTGTAGACTGGACAGGAGGTGACAAAGGCATGTAAAGCCAAGGCAAGTTCATCCTCTGGGCATATAGGATGCAGTCTTTTAAACAATTGAAGGTAATAGCTTTATTTACCGATTCTGCTCAGTGAAAACTTGAAACTGCATTATCATGAGATTATCTGAGAGCCCCGAAATCAATTTTATCCTTGCAATTCCACTGCATCCATGAGGAATCCAGGAACACTGCTACTTTTCGATCACTATTCCTTGGGTGCATTCCTCTACAAAGGACTGAAATCATTTTAGTTCATACCCCTGGTCCATTGCAACTTTTCTCAGGGAGGTGAGCAGAATCTCATGGTTGATCATATCCACTGTTGTAGAAAGAACAAAGATGAAAATGGATGTTTAGACATTGTATAGCTCACGTAAGGAATAAATACTCTTCAGATTTTGTAAGGTCCAATCACTTTGGAGATCATGTAAGGACAAATATATGGCGTCACCTTACCTACATTTCAAGTTTAGCACTTTGGGGTGTTCCCACTTATCTCAATTAGTCCAAACACTCCATCTCCAACACGTGCTTGTCATACCTTGTTTAACCTTGCGCTCAAATCAAGCTACATGCAAATTTCCGTATGTCCAGCATGATTTATACCTACAGAATTTACTGTTAAAACTGTTGTCTGTTATAGAACTGAGAATTTCAGTTTCACCCAAAAGCAAATCATGCCTGAAGCCAAGTGCTGAACCACACTTGGGATGGAGCTATTCCAGGAGTCATTTTTATGATTCATTACAACAGAGTGCTTTTTTATTGCTGCAACTCAGAATGAAATGGGTAGAACAGCTGGGGACAGTGGCAATGTAAAGAACTTGGTCACATTATCACAGCCTGTAACAGGGTCCACACAGGCTGCTCCCTATGCCCTGTGTTCTGCAGTCCCAAAATAAAGGCTTTCACACCTCTTCTTTGGTGTTTCCCAGTGTCTTTATTTACAGTGTCCGTTTGATGCTTCTGGTGAAGGCAAAGTGCTCCCCACATCCCCAACAGTTACCCTCTCAGTCCAGTTGCATAGGTCTCCAGACCTGAGGCTCCCTGCCCCTGTGAGGGAATAGAGTAACAATCTCCTGTTCCCCTCCTGGCTAGCCTCCTACTGACTAGAGCTCAGGGCTTTTCTAGCCATCACGACTTACCGCCCCAGCTGTACCCACTCAGCCCCATTTGGTGCTCTGAGCTAGCCCTCATTAGGGCTCTCAGCTGGGCTCCTTGCAGGCTGCTCCCCACCCCCTCTCCTGGCCCTTCTACCATAAGGCAGGGTGTAGCCCCCAGGGGCAGGGCATTCTCAGGGTTTTTACCCTTGCCCTGTCAAACTGCCCCTTTAAGAGCTTGGCATATGTAAGTGCCAAGTAAAAGGATTATGCCACCCTTCGCTCAAACTGACTAGAACTTTTCCACATGGGTATATAGTTCAATTTATTTCAATGGTGCTATATGCAAGAAACGCACCATTCAGCGTGAGTAAGAGTGCCATAATCTGGCCCTAAAGAGGTAGCACAAGTTCCTAGGCCCTGATTCAACAAAGCATGTTTAACCTAAAACATTATTTTAAGCCCCTTTGAAGTAAATGACAGTTATGCCTGTGTTTCAATGCCTTCAACATTAGTATACTACCATACCATCATATATTTTACTCATGTTGAATAGTGCCTTACTCAACAAGCAGTGCCACTGAAATTGAGGACGCTGTTTGTGGAATAAGTGCTACTAAGGATATCAGAATCTGTCTGTAGCGGAGTGGCGACTCACCCTGCAGCGCCTCCTGCTGGTCATCCAGGGAATTAGCTCTTCTAGCATCCAGAGCGCCCTCTGCAGGCCATAGTCCCACTTGCTGCTGGCCCCATGTCCCTCCCTGGACCCCAGTGCCCTCTTCCCTAGGGTGCTGCACCCCTGCAGTAACCCCACAGTCTAGCTGCCCTAGGAACCCTCACCCACTATCCCTACCTTGCCTCAGTCTAAGCAACTGCAGTCTGCCCCTGTTCTCTGGAGCAGATTGCAGTATCATTGCCACTCATCACCAGCAAGGAGGGTTTGGCCTGCTGCTTCTGCCTCTAGAGCTATGGGCTTCCCCCTGCAACTCCAGTACCCCTTTGTTGGGCCATCTCCTAGGCCCTGTAGCCTGGGGGTTTCCAGGCTAGAGCTCCCCCAGCTCCTCTTGCCTTGTCCCAGCCCTGCACCACTCTAAGTACCATGTCAAGCTCCCCAGCAGCCAGGCCTGCCTGCCTCCTCAGCTAGAGGAGGAGACTGTCTCTCTGTTCACTAAACTCTGGGCCTTTTTATCAAGGCCAGCTGGGCCCTAATTGACCCAGCCGCAGCTGTGGCTGCCCTGCCTTCTGTTGCAGCCCTCTGCTGGGCTGCCTTTCCTTTGCCACAGCCCTCTGCAGGGCTCTTTTAAGCCCTTTTTTTTTGCAGGAGTGGGGCAGCTACCCCACTACACTGTCTCTCTGAATTTTGCAACATCTCTTCTGCCACATTTTAGACGATAATACGGATAACTTTAGTGATAAAATTATCCTCCCCCAACTGCTTGGGGTTCTCAACAGCAATCATAAAACAATTCTTATTAAATAAAAAGAACACCCCAACCTTTACAAAATTACCCAGAAGTAGGTCAACAAAAAAACAAGAACAAAACAGCAGATGTGGCAGCAATTTAAAAAACATCAGTGCAGGGGGGAAGGGAGTGGGATGCTTTCAAGCACTTTTAAAAAACTGTGAACAGAATAAATAAACCAACTTTCAGGAGGGAGCAAGTTCTACACTTCCAAACAGTCATAGAGACAGCTTGCTCACCTGCTGACTTCAGGTGTGATTGTGGAACTCCTATGCACTGGATGATTTGTGAGGTCAAAAAGGTGGAGCTCAAGAATGAAGCCTCTGATGTATCCAGGGCCAATCCCATTCAGAGCTTTATAAACCATTGAAGCTAATCTAAACTGAATCAGACAAGCAATGGGCAGCTAATGTAAAGTGTGCAAACCGTGTTGAATTTGATCACCGTAGCTCAAACCTATGAGCAAGCATGCAGCTGCATTCTTAGAAAACTAAAAGAGGCGGATTAGTCCCATTGGTAACCCAGCACAGAGGAAAAATGTTCTGTCTCCATTCCTTCACTCTACAGGAGGCATCTTTGTATTTAAAATGGTGGTGTCCCACTTTAACATGAAATTCTATTTATTGACATGAATGACCAGAGACTGTCAGGACAGAGACTGACTTGATGCAAAGATTGTGTTGTAACTTCTAATGCTGGCTAATTTCATCATGACTTGTGGTTCGAGTCAACTTTTTTGATTTTACTTTCATACTGAGCACATTTTCAGCTTAGAACAGAGAGCATTTTATCCTATTTTTGGTCATCCCAGGTCCAATCGAATGATGCCACTATCCGCAAATTGTCACATCAGTCTAAATGTCAGATTCAAACTTTTTATTTAAAATGTATTACTGCTGTTAACCTTGTTCTGCTTTGTTTATCTATGGAGATAAGGTGCTAGAGCCAAATATAAGCTAGAAATATTTCTTTTCAAATGCATCCCTGTGGGGGTTTTAACATGTTTTAAACAGAAGTTTTCTGGGCTCTTGTAGACACATATTGGAAATGAGCTGTGAAACTACAGGAAACAAATGAAAGGGCAATAAATGACAGATGACATCAGCTTTCTTAACCATACAATATTACATCCCTGTTTGTTGTTACAAGGCAGAACAGTATGTCTGGTTTAACTTACGTAAAAGATAGTTTGGGTATACAGTAGAAATGGGGTAGGTTTGACATCAAAAGTCACCTTGATTTTATAGAAAAATACATTCAAGGACTGTAGCATTGAAAGTACTGACCAGGAATAAGAAATTCGTATTGAAAATACCTTTTTCTTTTAGAGCTGGTCAGGAAATATGATTTGTTCCCCCCAGAAATTTTTGATGAAAATGAAGTTTTTGTTTTTGTCTAAGTTTTTCTTCAAATGTTTTAAAGATTTTGTTAATAAAATGAAAGCTACCAACCGAAATTGTTTTTGGTTTGCTGTGGCTGAAAAAAAAATGAAAAAAATTGTCCAAAAACCAAAACTGAAATTTTTCAAACATTTTTTCGTTTGTGACAGCCAAAAACTGCATTTGTTTTGGTTTTCAATGACCCTGTATGAACTGATTGCATCTGCACTGCATAGCTCAATCCATCAGTGTGTCTTCTTGTGAAATAACTTTCTTTCTCAGTGTTTATTGTAGTCACTAACCAATTCCGATGCTGGAGTTTTGTTTCCAAGTAATTCTCCCTGCTCCACGCCAATTTCTGGAATGACTCGGAGGATGTTTCAATAAGAGTTTAAGGCCAGATTTTTCTGTCCCCTCTGCAGGCATACCAGGGAGGACCAGGCAATAAGGAGGCTTCACCTTTTTGGACCTCACTTGTGTAGGGATTGGGCACAGTTTCAGTCTGTACACTGTTCCCACTGCCTGTGAAATTAGCCACATCAAAAAAGGCTTGAAGGCGGCAGGGCTATGCCACTTCTCCCCAAAAGTGCTCTGGAAAATATTGTTCATCTTACATGTATTTTACTCTTATGGTGTTAGGGAGGCAATTTATACTGGTAGTAGTTTCCATGGGCTAGTCCTCTGCCCCTGAGTCATGCTGTTGCTGAGAGCATCTTTTCTCTCCAGCTCCCTCCTCTCACTTGCCTTTTCAGGGCCAGCTGCAGTCTTACCCTGAGAAATTATATCAATAGGCTCAGAAGTTTAAGACAAAATTAAAATCCACGGCAATGATTCTTCATTCACTTACACCTACGATACATTGGGCTGCACGCGGCCCGTCAGAATAATCTACTGGTGGGCCGCCAGACAGTTTCTTTACATTTGTATGGCCACCCACAGCTCCAAGTGGCTGCGGTTCATCATTAACTGCCGCTTCCCACAGCTCCTATTGGCTGAGAACGGCAAACCAGGGCTACTGGTAGCTGTAGACGGCCATGCAAATGTAAACAAACTGTCTGGTGACCCGTCAGTAGATTACCCTGATGAGCCGCAGGTTGCCCTCCTCTGATCTAGATCACCCCCTCCCTCCTGTCCATCCAAAATGCGGTCACTAAAATTATTTACCTTGCCCATCTATCAAACCATGCTACCCTCTCTTAGAGCATCCTTTAGCTCTCTCTTTGCCACCACATCACATTTAAAATTCAGGCCTTCCCTAAAGACACAACATACTCTTTGTTCTACACCTCTGATTTCACCTAATGTTCCATTTTCCTCTCCTCATTCTCATCCTACAGTTTCCTCTGCTATGCCAATGTTGCCAGTTTTGCTGCCCTATTATCTCTTTCCCCCATTCCTATCTCCGTGCAATTCTCCTCCCCGCAAAACCCTTCACATGCAACCCCTCCTCCACACAAAACAGTTTGCCAGGACACTACCCTCCCTTATTCATGTTCCTCCTAAAGACTCACTTCTTCTGCAGTGCTCACAAACGGTGAACCAAACAAATACACACACCTGTTATTCCTGCCTTTGAGTTTCCCAGTGTTTTGATCCCAACTTCTCTATCAGTCTTTCCTATTGAAAGTTCTTCAGGGCAAAGACGTTCCTCATTCTGTGTTAGATTACAGCTCACTCTCCCTTGCATCTATTCTGGCACCAATTGGTGAGTGTGTAGGAGGGATAGAACTCCAGTTCTGCTGCTTCCCAGTTCCCTTGAAGCACTGCTCAGTTTCAGGGAAGTATAAAGGGACAAGGAAGCAATCCCTTTAGAACACAGGGAAAGCAATTGTCTTTGGGCCTTACACAGACCTTGGAAGCATGGTGGGGAAGACATCTTATTTCCCTACCTTAAATCCATGTAAGGGCCAAGCATAATCTAGTCTAATAATAATAAATAAGGAAATAAATAAGGAAATAATAACAAATAAAATATTAATAATAATAATAAATAAATAAAGGGCCTTTACCATAATATCTGGGTGACTATGCCAAAAGAAAGGAGCATTTGGGAGCTGTTTTACTTTCTCCTTTCAATAAACACAATACATTCATGAGCAGATGAAAGGATTTTTTAAAAACTTGTAGGTTAAATGAATTATAAAATAAGTTCTTGATCATGCAAATTTGAATCACATGAGGAAGAGTGAGATGAAGGAAGAAGAGGAAAGGCTGATGCGAGAGAAGAACACTTAGGTTAGGGCACTAGCCGTGAACTTGGAAGTCCTAAGCTCAGTTCCTTGCTCCACACAGACTTCCTGCATGAATTTGGACAAGCCACTTAGTACCACTGTGCCTCAGTTCACCTTATTACAATGGGACTATGGTATTTCCCTATTTCACAGGAGTGTTGTGAGGCAAAATACATTAACAATTGTGAGGCAGCGATGGGAGCTGTGTAAGTAAGTTAAACAAACAGTCCTTATTCACATAAGTAAATGATTGCAAGGTGATGTCTTATAACATGCAGTGATACCCCGGAGAGTGTAATAGACTGTGTCATATAGGGAAAGTCTGAAAAATTAAAATTGGAATTTTAATAGATTCATAGATTTCAAGGCCAGAAAGAACAACTGTGATCACTTAGTCTGGCTTCCTGTACAGCACAGGCCACAGAACTTCCCCCAAAATAATTCCTATAACATATTTTTTGGAGAAACACGCAATCTTGATTTTTAAAATTGTCAGTGATGAAGAATGCACTAGAACCCTTGGTAAATTGTTCCATTGGTCAATTACTCTCACCATTTAGAATTTACAGCTTATTTCCAGGCTGAATGTATCTAGCTTCAACTTCTAGCCTTTGGGTCATGTTATATCTTTCTCTGCTAAATTGAAAAGCTCATTATTAGATATTTGTTCCCCAGGTACGTATTTATACGCTAATCAAATCACCCCTTAACATTATTTTTGTTAAACTAACTAGATTGAGTTCCTTGTATCTAACACTTTGAAGTATGTTTTCTAATCCTTTAATCATTCTTATGGCTCTTCGATGAACCCTCTTAATTTATCGATATCCTTCTTGAACTGTGCACACCAGAATTGGACACAATATTCCACCAGTGTGGAATATTTTCTTGTTTAGGCATCCCAGGGTTTTGACCAGTGTCACAGTAGAAGCCTAAGGGATTTAGATACCCAAGTCCCACTAAACTCAGATGGCAGTTGGGCATCTAACCCTCTTTGCTTCCTCTGAAAATTCCAATATGAGATGCAGTTAAAAAATTCTCAAATTGTTTAAAGCCTCTTCTGCTAAGTAATATAATTAAATAAGGACCTGAAAAATCTTATCACCTGTGTGTTCTTAAATTGCCTCATTTTGAAATGAACTCTGTTCTCTTGCAAGTAATTTGACTTAGCTCTAGTTTGCCTATATCATAAAGGAAAAAAGAAAGATACTTGCTAGCTATGACATCTGATATTTTACATAACCTAAAATTTGCCTTAGAAAATTATTCAAGGGAGATTAACTCTAAATACCTATTCAACTGTACGTCCAAATAAGTTTCACATGATCAAAATCATTAATTCACACCCAACAATAGCCTTAAATGAATTCAAAAATGCTTCACTAAAATCAAATAAAACTGGTAAAAAGGCCAGAAAACATGTTAGTAATATGGAATTATTATTATTGTAGACATCACATCAAAATGTAGGACAAAGTACACATGCTTTCATTTTCACACTGTCAGTTAGAGAGCACGTAAGTGACTTGAATTTGAATTACTTTTCAGGAGGGTAACTTTAGAATCCATCTCCTTATAAAATGAAAAGAAAAACAGAATCAGTTATTGTACTATAAGTTTATTATATGACTACTTGTCCTGAACTAAAAGCTGAATTACGGTACCCTATATTGGAAAATATTTTTAATTATGAAGTGCTTCAAGTTGTTATTGACAGGTTTCACTTTCCATAGAACTGGAGGTTCTTAATTTGTTTTGGTGTTCATACTAACTGAAGTCATTGTTAGTTATAGATTCAACTTGATTCCATTCTGGTTTCAGGACTCTTCTGACCTTCATTTCTCCATACATTCTCAGACCCCAGAGGACAGTGGGTATTACGTATAAATAATGAAGTTTATTGAGAAAGAGAGCAATTGTGTGGTAATGAGTAACATTTTACTCTCAAAGTGTTAGGCATTGATACTAACAATTAACAGAACCCAGCAGAGGCAAAACAGTGGATAGAGCAAGCCAAACAGCTGCTGAGTGCAGTGCCTATAGACTTTTGATCTAAGAAGCTAGAATAACAATCGTCCATGTTCCTTAGCATGTTTGTGGACTTGTGATGTATGTCAGCATCTCAAATGTTGCTGGAAGACGAGCGGTTCATGTATTAGTTTGGGCCCTCTGTATCCCATGCTCACCAGCACAAGAGTTGTTCAGACACTAATACCCCTGGTTGCACACCAACATATTTCTTCCAGAACATTCTAGGCACATGCACTCTGATCGTGGTTACTGAAGAAAACAAATTGCACCTTAAAAGAGGGTAATAGACAGTTTTGATGCAAAATATATGCACATTATGAAAGAAACCACACTGGTTTCCTTTATCAACATGGCCTACACTGATGTTTGCTTATGGCCCAGGCTGTCCACACTGACTGTGCTGGGGTCTTTACTGTGCTTTGCAGAACATCAAAATCCTGCCACTATTTAACACACTTTCAGGGGATTATTACAGGGCTTACCTGTAATTACTTTTGTGAATCAACATGGCTGCTACTTTAAATACACCTAGTTAAAATATGCAAGTTTACTTAAGGATCACGGTTCTAACCTCAAACCAACTGTAGCTACTGATGCACCAATTTTAGTCTTTAGCACCCCTCTGGATTTTGGGTCAGCTTTGGTGTAGCTGAAAGCGTGCTGAGAACCCTTCATGGTGATTCTGTGCTGAACAGTGGTGCAAATAGAAATCTTTTCTTGCTGGTACTGCACTCATAGGAGATACACAAAGCGGGGTGGGCACGTGACATCCCCATGAGACTCTTCTCTGCCCTGTCCTAGCTGGAGCCTCCAGACTCTCTCCTTCCCCTCCTACACCCCCCTTTGTATATTCAAACATCAACATGCTTAAGTACTCACTTTCCCAAAAAATATGTAGTATGTCAGTCTATTTATATGGAATATCGGAATTGGGTGAAGAGCCATTTCAGCATATGTATGACTTATTAAAAGACAAATTTTAAGTAGAACTATATCCTAAACCGCATTTATGGTATCGTACCCAAACTTTGCATTTCAATAGGAGATTCAACTTCCTTTATAGGTACATCTATTTAGAAAAGCTGGACTAGGACAAGTCCATGGGTATGAATGCACTGCATCCAAGGGTACTAAAGGAGTTTGTGGATGCAATTGCAGAGCCATTGGTCATTATCTTAGAAAACTCATGGCAATTGGGGGAGGTCCTGAACGATTGGAAAAAGGCTAATGTAGTGTCCAACCTTAAAAAAGAGAAGAAACAGGATCCAGGGAACTACAGGCCAGTTGGCCTCACCTTAGTCCTTGAAAAAAATAATGGAGCAGGTCTTCAAGGAACCAATTCTGAAGCACTTAAAGGAGAGGAAAGTGATCAGGAACAGTCAGAATGGATTCACCAAGGGCAAGGACTAACCTAATTGCCTTCTATGATGAGATAACTGAGATAACTGGCTCTTTGGATGAGGAGACAGCAGTGGATGTGTTATTCCTTGACTTTCCAAAGCTTTTCATACGGTCCCACAGTATTCTTGCCAGCAAGCTAAAGAAGTATGGGCTGGATGAATGGACTCTAAGGTGGACAGAAAGCTGGCTAGATTGTCAGGATCAACAGGTAGTGATAAATGGCTCCATGTCTAGTTGCAGTCCAGTATCAAGTGGAGTTCCCCGAAGGTCGGTCCTGGGGCCGGTTTTGTTCAATTAATTCATTAATGATCTGTAGGATGGCGTGGACTGCACCCTTAGCAAGTGTACAGATGACACTAAACTGGGAGGGGTGGTAGATACACTGGAGGGTAGGGATAGGATACAGAGGGACTTAGAAAAATTAGAGGATTGGGCCAAAAGAAATCTGATGAGGTTCAACAAGCACAAGTGCAGAGTCCTGCACTTAGGAAGGAAGAATCCCATGCACTGCTACAGACTATGGACCGAATGGCTAGGCAGCAGTTCTGCAGAAAAGGACCTAGGGGTTGCAGTGGATGAGAAGCTGGATATGAGTCAACAGTGTGCCCTTGTTGCCAAGAAGGCTAACAGCATTTTGGGCTGTATAAGTAGGGACACTGCCAGCAGATCGAGGGACATGATCATTCCCTCTATTCGGCATTGGTGAGGCCTCATCTGGAGTACTGTGTCTGGTTTTGGGCCCCGTACTACACAAGGATGTGGACAAATTGGAAAGAGTCCAGCGGAGGGCAACAAAAATGGTTAGAGGGCTGGAACACATGACTTATGAGGAGAGGCTAAGGGAACTGGGATTGTTTAGTCTGCAGAAGTGAAGAATGAGGTGGAGATTTGATAGCTCTTTTCAACTATCTGAAAGGGGGTTCCAAAGAGGCTGGATCTAGACTGTTCTCAGTGGTACCAGATGACAGAACAAGGAATAATGGTCTCAAGTTGCAGTGGGGGAGGTTTAGGTTGGATATTAGGAAAAAGCATTTTCACCAGGAGCGTAGTGAAGCACTGGAATGGGTTACCCAGAGAAGTGGTGGAATGTCCTTCCTTAGAGGTTTTTAACGTCAGGCTTGGCAAAGCCCTGGAAGGGATGATTTAGTTGGGGATTGGTCCTGCTTTGAGCAGGAGTTTGAGCTAGATGACCTCCTGAGGTCCCTTCCAACTCTGATATTCTATAATTCTATGAACAGACTCCTGAAATTCTTGCCAGCTCACAAAAGTGGTTTCTAGTCATTCAAATAGTCCCATTGTCTTCAGTAGGAATGATCAGATGATTAAGGGTTTACAGGATTAGATTCCAAGTTTGTAAATTGTTGTCCTCAGCTATTATGTTTAAAATAGCATCTAAGGGTGTGAACCCAGCAGATGCTAAGCTTCAAAGAGCATTTGAGAATGCTCCCTACTTTGCAGGTTTAGCTCTGTTTTTTATATGATATATGGCAAGAGTTTCAAAACATTTATTAGAAATTGGTAAATATATTTTAAGCTCTTCTTTGCTGTAGATAAACAGATTTTTGTGATAAGCTATGTCAGCCCTATGCACTAAAAATAAAAGGAACTGTAATAAAAACTATGATTGTGATGACATTCCATGTGAAGGCCTAATGAAGCAGGCAGCAATACCTTGCACAAAGTAAAATTGTAAGCTCTTTGGCTCAGGCACTGTCTTTTTGTTCTATGTATAGTGAGCTTAGCATTCCTGATTGTGACTTCTAAGCACTGCTGGAATACATATATATTATATTATGATATATAACAGTAATAATGATCAAGCTATTCACTGAGATTTGGGAATATACATATTGTCTAAAAACTATGCCACTTCAAGGAAAACCTTTATTTTTAAAGACCATTTTTAAGTCAATCTTTGGTGCTTATTGATGGCCATCTGTTCCTGGGATCAGCATTTGAAATTGATTCTTGTCTTCTGGACATATGGTAGGTGAGCAGTAGCTACTAGTTATTTGTTTGTCCATCAGAGTCCAATGAGAAGGTGAGGTTAACCAAGTCCTCTTTGCCTTGTGTTGAATCTATGCTGACCGAATCAGATGGCAATTATGGGAGAATTGTGGAACCTTGTGGTGCAGCTGCTACCGGGAATCAGTGCTTCATTTTAGTTCGTGTTAAGGTTATATTTTCAATTTTGTACACAGGGGATGAGCTACACAGCTCTCATTGAGCATAACAACAGTTGTTTATCCAATTCTTGAGGCATTGTGTAAAACACTTACTCCCAAGTGTCTAAATTAATCATACAAAAGGAAGGAAATTCAAAGATAAAATGAAAAATCCTTCTTAGCTTACCCAGTGCTGCCTCGTAATTTCAGGGGCCTTTTGTGTTCTGAAATACCTGCACCTGTTAGAATGAGTTAAGGGCATGCTATCAGCCTTATTTCTGGATTTCTGTGCTTGTGCACAGTTAAATCAGACAGCTAAGGATAACTCAATTGTGTTATGTGTGACAGGCAAACATCTGTGCAATTTACAATTCCCCACTGTTTAATTTTCAATTACTTGTTTTGGGTGTGTGACTGTAGGCATTGCAGGTACAATTTAAGCATGCATTCAAAAAGATGTAGGGCAAATTTTGCCTTTTTGAGTGTGAGGCACATTAGGGGATGTAGAGTGGCTAGAAGGGGCATGGAAAAGTAGCAGCCAGTTAGACTGCAGTGGAGGATATTTCAGGGAGGCTCAAGGAACATACTTTGAAGGACATTGAATCTGGCTGTTCCCTGCCTTTCATCCCACTCATTTACAAGGCAACTTTCACCATTGTATCAAATGCTTCTTTCAAAAGAAGCATGTCATGTCCCACCATAGCACCTGCAGCCAACAACAGCATACTCCCAAGCCAGCTGATCCCTGGGGCTGCAAAGTGTTAATGAGTGTTTTGGCCATGCCCCTAACTAGCAATTCCTGAATGGCTAAGTCATTCTCCTGCCATTGGAAGAACAGAAAATTAGTCTGCCTGCACCCCTTCCTTTGCCTTTCCCACACCCATATGAGACATGTCTGAATGTTACCCTTAGCTCTTCGTGTTATCTGAACATCGTTTTTGGGCTCACTACAAAGTAGAAGTTTCAGCCTTTTAGCAGATTGAACTGACATCCAGTTTTCTGAAAAAGTAAGCATGGCAAACAAACCGCTCTGATCCAAGCACAAACCCTCTAAGCCAATGAGCAGAAACCAGGAAGCAACCAACAACCACCTGCAGCAGAAAGAGTTTGAGAGTTGAGTACTTCAGTGTAAGAGTCCGATCCCTCTTGGAATCATTAACAAACCCCCCAATTGATTTAGATGGGAGCAGGACTGGGCCCTGTTAAAGCAACACACCAGTGTAGGATCTGATCCTGCAAGATGCAGAACATCTCCAATGGGGTGACGAGTACCATCAACTCCCATAGATTTCAGTGGGAACTGAGAGAGCTCTCCATATCACAGGAGATACTGAGCACTGTGAGTGTGGGAGGTCTTATCATAACTAATTTAAAATGACCAGGAACCAGAAATACCAGACGTGATTTTGTCATCAGATCACATATTAGTATGAACAAACCAAACAAGAATTGTGGTTGTTGTTTTTTTCTAATCAGTGTTTTCCTCAGACACAGGCCTTCCTACAGAAAATACTCTATTCACAGAAGGAATGTGTCTGACAGTGGGATAATAGGCCATGAATTTTACTTTTTTTTAATTTATGGCTCAAGTCAACAGCATTGGTGTTTAGGTAGCAAACATTTAATTTAATATCTTGGATCCCCTCTATAATGTGCCCGCTGTAGAATGTATCATTCTATCAGGAACAAGTTTTCTCCACTTTTATAGTATTGCATTAGAAGCTGATGTTAAGATTTGTTCAGCTAATGGAATCTTTACCTTTCTGTTATGTTATCTCTGACATACAGGCTGAAGGTTTTATCTTTATCTGAGCTATAATCCTTACAGCAGAATCACCTTACCTAAACTAAGGTAACAGTAGAATCATTTGGAAACAATCATACTGGAGTCTTTTTTTTATTTTCATTACTGTTCTATTGTTATTTCCTATACCTGTCCATTTGAATGATTCATAAGGGAGTTTTTCCGAGATGCACTGTAAAGCGTCCTGTTTTTCAAGAGTATTCTCAAATTCTGTGACTGCTATAGAAATACACAGCAATACATTATTTGTTAGTATAGCAATCACAGCTGAGTTTATGTTTACAAGTCTCTTTTAGCTCTTGCTTTTTGCATGTTCTGGAGAGTTTATTTATGGGAAATTAAAATCAAACTGCTTTACCTGGATTTAATCAAATTAACCCTCCTTCTGTATTCAGAGTGGTTCCTAGTCAAGAAATCTATGCGATGGGCATTTCACCTGTATGTGTTTCTTAGAGCTAGTTTAATCTTTTCCATTTGAAGTGCTTTTAGCAAAAAATTGGGTTGTGGACTAAATGATTTTTTTTGAATAATAAATAAATAATAAATAATTAATACTATCCTTAGAAAACCTTTTACAGAACTGTTCACAGTTCACATAACTGTTCACAGTTCACATCCATAAACCATTATGGAAAAAAATTAACTTTTCACTAATCGAACCTTTACACATTTTGAAGTGGTATAGTTTTTTTTCAAACCTTTGTAAGGGAGACTATGGTTGTGTAAGCCATTTCTAGTCATTGTCTGATTTCTCTGGAACAGCCCCCTTGGTTGGACATGTATGAGCCCAGATAATCAAACTGATCTACCACCTCTACAAATTAACCTTTAATTGTGATGGCCCTTGCATTTTGTTTTTGTTAATTGTGTCAGCATACATGCATTTAATTTTTACCACATTCAGGGATAGTCCATATTCCTCACTTTTTTAAAAAACAGATTCCTAAAATGTTTTGCATGGCATCAGTTATTGTAGTAAAAAGTATTGTGCCATCGGTGTGGAAATCCCAGCTCCTTCCACTATGTCAAAACCTTTCAGGGCTTGTATGCAGAATTTATTATGAACCATGTTGAAAAAAGTTGGTGACAGAATGCATCTATTTTACACCTTGCTCAATGGATAACCACTTGCTGTTGTCTGCTGCTGTTTGCACCATTGATGGTGGAGACTTGAATGAGTTCAATGGGGTGTTTTGTAATTCCTAGGTCTATCAGTATCTGACAAAGATGTCATGTCGGATGGCGTGAAATGCTTTTGAGTAGTGAATGAAACACATGATCAATGGGTGATTATAGTCCCTGCATTTTTAATGATGTAACAGATGTTTGCAATGTTATCTTGTGCTTTGTCCTCTCTGAAACTAGCTTGTTTTGTGTTCATCATTCACTTAATGCAATCCTGAATAATGTAAAGCAGAATTTTGCTTATATCCAATATGAGGGAGATGGTATGATTGCTAATAAATTCTGTTATGTCTCCTTTCGTTGGTAAGGGCAGAAAAATTCCCTTTCTCCAGTCATCCAGCCAATTTCTAGTTACCCATACATCATTACAAATTTTCCATGTGAGATCAATACTGTGGTTACCAACTGCTTTTAACAATTCTGCTGGTGTGTTATCTACTTCTGGTGCTTTCTTTACTTCATTTTCATAATAGCACATATCACTTCCTCTTATAGGATTGATGACTCCAACTCTGTACTCTCCTTTCTGTCAATCTGTACTGTATGTGGTTCTAATGAGGCACACAGTAATCTCTCCAGTGGCATTTGATATCATCACCTTCAGTGAGGATTCTGCAATCATGATATTTTTTTATGTTCAATTACACAGAAAACTTTTTGATAAGTCTGACCACTATCGACATATCTTTTGTATTATTATGGTATTTGTAATTCTCAGATTCTGCATACTCTGCCCTTATGTATTCACTTTTATCTTGTCTAGTCTGCCTCTGGATCATTCTGCTCAATTCCTTGTATTGTCTCCTATATTCTTTGATCTCCAGGATTTATTTTTTTCATTCTGCATCTTTTTTTGCCAATTCAACACCTTCTCAGTTACCATGGTGCAGTCTGATGCTGACTGATCAGAATATGTGCTTCGCTGGCTTCGAGCATGATAGTTTTCATTTTTATTCCAAAATTCGTTTGGGTTGTTCTCCTCTTTTGCTTCTGACAATGCCTCAAGCACCTTCTGAACAGAAACCTTGTAGTCTTGGTTGATTCTGGAGAAATGTGGGCATAGTGGACCTGCCTTACATCTTCTTTTTTAAGGTTTAATTTTGTTTGGGGCAAAGAGATGATGGTCAAAAGTTTTTGTCTATTGTATGTTCAATCTCCAGCACTGCTGTATTATTACATAGTTGATTTGGTTCTTTGTCTCCTCTGTGTGTGTAAGTGCCTACGATGTTGGGTGAAACTAGTCTTTGTAATGACCAGCTGGTTAGAGCTGAAGAATTCAACTGAACACTTTCCTTTCTCGTTTTGTAAGTCTAGACCATTGTTTCCCATTACTTCTTTATGAGATTTTACACTTCCCACTTTAGCATTCAGGTGCTCAGTTACAAGAGTGATACCTTTGCTTGGTGTTCTAATGAGTGTCTCTGCAAGCTGTTCCTAGAACTCATCAATCACAACGTCACCAGATGCTATTACAAAAGCTTAGTCCTGTATGATTGTCATTTTGATTGGCTCCTCTCACAAGCAAATTGTAATGATTTTATTGCTGATTGGGTTGTATCCAAGCACACACTTTCATGTCTTCTTGGACAGGATAAATGGAACTCCATTTTCTCTGATCCTGAGTAGTACATTGCACAGCCATCAATCATCAGAAGTGACCTTACCATTCTACCACAACTCTGGGATTCCACATATCTCTATGTTGCATCTTTCTAATTCTTTGGTCACAACAGCACACTTCCCTTCATACATACCCTTCACAGCCCATATTCCTACTCTGATGATTGGTTTATGAAAGTTCAGGTCTCTCTTTTCCTTGATGCAAGCATCAGGCACTATTTTTTCATAGGATCTGGCACAGCACCATCATAATTGCAATCCGTACTCTGGAAGGGCAGAGATTATTGGAATAATACACACACACACACACACACAATCACACATACAGGAAGATATGGCTACTGTCAAGTAATCTTGCATTGGCTTAAGAATGTAAGTACAAACCCCAGAGGAAGACAGTTAAGAAGCAGGGCAGAAACCCCACATTCGTTGTGAATTCTACACTTGAACTTTGCCAGCCACATATCAGCTGTGAACTCCTCAAGCCCTATAACAGCCTTAACATGGAGTCACAGACAGTCCCCTTGGGTACTCCAGTCTATCTTGCCACCCAGGTAGCTTGCCTTTGTGATAGATGGTAGCTTACACCAAAACTCAAAATAATATTCAGATTACGTCCAGTCCTAAGGGGCTGGTTACTTACCACAGGCCAGTTCCACTTTAAAGCTTACACCAAAGACAATGTTTGTGAATCCTATAAGAAACGAACTAAAGATTTATTTAAAGATTTAAGATTTATTTTAAGATTTATAAAAAGAAAAAAGTAGTAAGAGAGTTACTACAAGGTTAAATCAGGTAAAATGCAGGTTAGTTACAGTCTTAGGTTCCAAAAGGTGATAGAAACTGCTCGAATATGCAAGCTCGATATGTCTTTTAGGGCTAACTCAAGCTAAGCAGTTGCAGATCCCTTGTTTATGCTTAGAAATCTTGCTCTCCCCAAATCCAAGTAGCATAGAAATATAGTTTCTTATTGTTAGGGATTTTTATCTCCATTCCCCTTGAGTTCAAACTGATGCAGTGAGTTCACATGCAGGGCTCGTGTTCATGGGGAGAAGGGAGGAGAAATGCAATTATCAAAGTTTTTGTTCTGTGTTGTTCTCAGATTATATTGTTTTGAAATGTTTTGATTTGAAGTCTGTATTTGAAAACAGATTGGGCCAAATAGGCTGAGCACCCCTAATCTGTATGTAATACACAAAGCAATTTTTTTTCAAGAATTTAGACATTTTCACAACCCTCTCAAGTATTAGATATTTCTAATCCAGACCCTTTCAGACACAGTACATCTAAAAGACCACTCAGTAAGGGCTAATATATTCTGAAGAACTAAAAATAAAAATCCTCTGACACATCACAGTTGGAAATGAATTTGTGCTTACTGTTGCATTGACTCCATCTTCTCTGAGACAGCTAAAATAAATCTTATTACAGTGGCAATTCCATTGGCAATGTAGATTAATATCTGCAATTATTACAAACTAGCAATTGGGAATCACTGGCATTTTGGTGAGTTTGAATGCTATTATTTAGATAATCTATACATATATATTTCTTAAGTACCTTTCATATAATCAATATAGAAATTAAGGCAGATGCTAGTATAATCTTTAGTAATTAGCAATTGATCTTTTGATAGCAAGTGAAATATTAATAGGCTTCCCCTTGTATAACAGCAATGACTGGACAAACCCTGTGCCAGGAACATAAAAGCCACTAGGCATTATTCAGGGATATTTTTTATTATACACACTGAAAAGCAAAACCAAACAATTTGTGAGTCACTGTTTATCTGAGTACCAGAAAACAACCTTCACCACTAGCTTGTGAATTCAAGTGTTTCAAATTGTTTCCCATTGCTTCTGTAGAAATCACCCCAATATATTAGGAAAAATGTAGGTAAATGAACAAAGACAGTAAAAGATGCCTTTTGGCATGAGCAAAGGAACCCACTGCCTGATCTTTTACTGGTCACGTGTAAGGTATATGACTCCATCAAATTCAAAATTTATATTCCACTCCAGAAGTAGAGCATCACGGAGATTCTCCTAGTGATTGCAGAAGGAGGATGAGAAGAATGGCAGAAGTAGTCATACACATTGACCTGACCAGGCCTCTGTATGTCTAAACTGCAATTAAGTACCTGTGGCTGGCCCATGCCAACTGACTCGAGCTTGTGGGGCTTGGGCTAAGGGACTGATTAACTGCCATGTAAACCACCTTGCAGGGCTCTACAGCCCAGGCTCCAGCCCAATTCCAAACACCTAAACCACAATTAAATATCCCTTTAGCCCAAGATCCATGAGCCGAGGCACCGGGGACAGGCCAGTTGCTGGTTTTTAATTGCAGCATAGATTTACACAATGAAGCCAGCACACACCTCTCCCTCTCCTTGTGTCACCACCTCCAAAACTAGTTGCTTATGGGTAGCTTGTGTTCTAGCTACTTCTGCAGCATGTGTGCCACTCTTGAGATCTGGTCATACCTGTCACATTCCTGTTTCAAAACATTCCCATTTACAGAAAATTTGTTTATAGGTTGTCCAGTGCCACATCTCTCAGAGCCAAGCTTTTACTTTCCTGGCTCTGCTAATTATTTTCAAATGCAGTCTTTGTAATAGGTACTTTTAGTAGCATACACCCCAAATATTTCTTGTGTTCTTTCTGGTTTATCAGAATTTCCAGTTGTGATTTACTAACCTTTGGAGCTCAGCATACATCTGCTGCTTTAGTTAAAGTTAATCCTAGATCTTTTATCAATTGCTGCTTCAAACATATATAAATACTACAAACTATGCTGCACTTTACTGAAGGATCTGTTTGGGTTATATATGCACAAGTTTTACTTTTTAGCTCTTTTACCTTTTCATCTTTTGTTTCACCTTGCTACTATATACAAGTTAAGTGTTAGGATCTTCCTTATTTAATGTTCAGTAAATGTATATAAAACCACATTCAGACAACATCTGTCAATATTGCTCTCAAAAAGTACATAAACCTCCAACATGCATTCCTGCCATGTGGAGGAATAATGTGGCTATATGTTCTGATTTACCAGTAATATCCTGTTTTGGGATGATAATCTACTGAGTTTCTTCTTGCATTAACTAAAGCCAAAGTCATCCCTGCTTTTAACTCAGCCATAGGACCTAGTGTCAAGAGGCTGGTGCACTGAATCACAGAGAGCATCATCCAACAACGGCACAGCTCAACAGCTGCAAAAGTAGCATCTCCACAGCATTTCCACTGCTGCCTTCTCAGCAATGTAAGGAGCATTGCTTGCTCCCTGCCTGCTACATTCTGGTTCTTCCAGATGTCACTAGGCCATAATGAGATCTAGAGCAGTGATTCTCACCTAGGCACTCTCAGTGGCTCTCTCTCCTTCCTCCCCATTACCTCCCAACCCAGCAGCCCCATGCTACTAAAAGTCTCCATTTCTTTATTCCTAAAGGAAATCCAGAGGGTATACTGACCAATTTCTCATCAAATCAGAGGACTCTCACATATGAGCTTTCATGATATATTCTATTCTGCCACTCCCCCTGTTCACCAGCAGAGCTGGCACATTTATAGTTTTGTATGTCCATATCTTTCAACCTGGATGATATGGTTGAGTCACTTACCTATTGTCTAAGAGAGAGAGAGAGAGAGAGTGGGGTGTAGATAAATGCTAGATCCCTAAGGTTCAACTCAGATAAGACAAAGGGGAAGATTACGGGGAAAGGTAAGCAACCTGAAGAAGCACATGAGATTATACTGGTATCCCCCACATGAGAGTTAATACTGACCGTTTATTACAGTCTTGAGATGTATGGATCTTGGGAAACCCAGCTACTGCTGCATATTCAGGAAGCAACAGCTGCCAAAAATACTTCACATAACTGATCTTGGCAAAATGGTTGCCTCCTTCTCCTTCAGATGCAGAATTCACCACAGTCAGCTGTACCTGTCGCCTTAAGTTTGCATCCTGAAATGTGTTCTACTGGAGTCTACACCTTAAGACCTTTCAGAAATTGCAGCTCTGCATAACTGCCCACCTATTAAGCAGTTTCCTATAAGCAACATCCACCTGTGATGTGTAATATGCTTTGGCATCCAGTAGATTTCTGAATGAAGTTTAAAATATTGGTTTTAACCTATAAATCCTAAATGAACACTATCTCCTTCTGAGATTCCATGTCAGTTGTGATCAGCTAGGGTCCTCAAACTTGTAATCTCTTGATCTAAGCAACAGGAACTGAGTTCTTGACTCAGGAATTCATTTCCGTTCTTGCTCTGCTAGAAACCAAATCTGATGACTTTCAGGATACATCAGTACTGTGGGAGATGTGAGTGTTTAATGTGACTTTGGAGCTGATAGTCAGAAGAGTCCTTTGTTGGCACTTAACCAGTTTGTACTTGCTTTTATTTAGTTACTGGCCTTAGACTGTACATGTGCTTAGTGTGTTCACCAGTGCATTGTAAATGTCCAACTGCAGAAGTAAATAAAAACTGGTTTCCTAGCTTGTGAAAGATAAGATCATTGCCATCTAGAAACTTTCTGCTTGCCTTAGTAGCTTGTTTGTGGTTTGGCTATTGGTCCTACAGATCACTATCAGAATAGCTGCACATATTTTTTCATGAAAGATATTTATTATTGTCATCATTAATGGGAAAATAGTCCACCAGTACATAACACAAGATACATTAACTAATTTACCATCTTGTGGTGCCATTGATCAATGGCCACTGATGTTCAAATTAGAGAAAAATGTTACTGGGGGAGCAGCACAATAATTTTTCATGAAACATTATTTGTTATCTATCTATATATGTATCTCCTGGCATGAGTGTTTGCCAACCCCATAGATCAGAATAATAAATAAATAATAATTAATAAAATAATCATAATAATACTATTCCAACACTGCTTTACACTGTGAATTTCAAAACACATTAGAAACATAGATAAATACCATGAGCCTAATTTTTTCTAGTCTGAGATGCAGATTGATTAGGTGACTTGTTTATATTTTATTAATATTAAATAAATTTTGCTCCTATTTTCTATAACAAGGAAGAAATAAATTGTGGACTCTCAACATTGATACTATTTTCTTTCACAATATTGTTGTTTCTTTTCCTTCTAAATCCCTTTTACTCCATTATATCTACTGGTAGAGCAGTGGGATTAACACATGTTGAAATGCATTAGTCAAAAGCAGAACTTGATGCAATGGACTACCATGCTACTTGGGCACAGCCACTTAACTTAAATTGGTTTCTTTTGTAATGATGAGAACTTCTCTGGTCCTGCAGAAATGCTGTAAACACAATCCAGGGGCATCCAAGATCTCCCATGAATATGTTTATAAAATGATGAAAAAGGTGAATCTTTGCTGAAGGGCTATATTGACAGTCCCAGCACTCAATGTTATTCTGATGTGAATGACAACATATAAAACATTTCTGAAAAGGACTTCTAAGATTTCCATAAGACTGCAATTGTACTGTTCAGATTTAACATATTACTTACTATAGCACTGAAGTGTAATGGCCTTCCTCTAAAAGGATGTAGAAAATACATTTCAATATACTGCTAAATGCTGGAAATGTTCCTTTAGCTCATATGGTTCAGTAGATTACTTCCATTTGGATTTGAAGATTACTGCTTCAAATCCTAGCCACATCAGATTCTGCACAGACTGAGAAGGTGTTTGAAGTTTTAAATCTTGCATGTTCACTGCTAGTACAGATATGCTGGAAAGGAACTCACAAAGTATTCTCATGCTAAGAGTTGCTAGTGGTTGATCACAGGATGACTATGAGCTGTCAATGTGATGTGGCCGTGAAAAAAGCTAATGTGATCTTGGCATGCATCAGGAGAGGTATTTTCAGTAGAACTAAGGAGGTGTTAGTACTGTTATACAAGGCACTGGTGAGACCTCATCTGGAATACTGTGTCCAGTTCTGGTCTCCCATGTTTAAGAAGGATGAATTCAAAGTGGAACAGATACAAAGAAAGGCTACTAGGATGATCTGAGGAATAGAAAACCTGTCTTATGAAAGGGAACTCAAAGAGCTGGGCTTGTTTAGCCTACCCAAAAGAAGGCTGAGGGGAGATATGATTGTTCTCTCTTTATATATATCGGAGGGTTAAGTACCAGAGGGGAAGAGGAATTATTTAAGCTCATTACCAATGTGAACACAAGAACCAATTCAGATAAGCTGGCCATCAGGAAGTTTAAACTTGAAATTAGATGAAGGATTATAATCATTAGAGGAGGGAAGTTCTGGAACAGCCTTCCAAGGGGAGCAGTGCAGGCAAAAGACCTATCTGGCTTCAAGATTAAGCTCCATAAGTTTATGGAGGGGATGGTAGGATGGGATACCCTAATTTTGGCAATTAATTGATCTTTGACTATTAGCTGTAAATATGCACAATGGCCTCTGATGGGATGTTAGATGGGATGGGATCTGCATCTTACCCACATGGTTGGGGTTTAGCTTATCACCATATTTGGGGTCAGGAAGGAATTTTCCTCCAGGGCAGATTGGCAGAGGTCCTGGGGGGTTTTTGCCTTCCTCTGCAGAGTGGGACACAGATCACTTCCTGGGGGATTCTCTGCACCTTGAAGTCTTTAAACCATGATTTGAGGACTTCAATGGCTCAGACATCAGGAGTGGGTGGATCAGATTCTGTAGGCTGAGCTGGGTAGGAGGTCAGACTAGATGATCATAATGGTCCCTTCTGACCTTAAAGTCTATGACACTATGAGTTTCCAAGAGGATGGTAAAAGCACAGCTAGGAAGAATGGAACATGGTAGCTTCCACGTTACCAAGGGTGTGTTTTGCCTACTGACTGAAGAAGTCAACTTCAACATCTTTCCCTTAAGCATCACCAGAAAGCAAATAGGCATTCTCGAAACAGCTAAAAATAAAATATAGGAAAAGAGGTATATAGAATGATAAATGCCAAGTATTTTCAACAATTCCAAATATGCATAGCCCTATGAGTTCCATCATTGTGCTCTGCAATGCAAGTCTTCACAAATAAAGTCTAGAATTCTCATTGTCACCTGACTAGTCCAAGTGGAGAAAATGCCTCCAAAAAAATAATTCTAGCATTTACTGTGTAGAGCATTTTGTCACACTGTAGCAGTCCCTGTGGATAGACTAAGCCCAGTGTCCCTAAACCACAGCAGGTGAACCCAATCCAGCCAATTAAAGAGGGAGGGGCTACACCTGAGCCTATAATAGACTGCTAGTAGAGGAACTGAGGCAGTCTCCAGAGGCATAGTCATATCTGAGCAGAATTAGCCCCTGTTATGGAAGAATGGGCCATAGACTCCCCAGAAGGGAGCAGACATGACTAAAACTGAGAAACTGTTAGGAGTAGAAGTGCAAAAGATCCCTGGGAGAGGTGGCCCTAAAGCCAAGAAATGAGTTAAGACTGCTTTACTGTTTGGGTGTTAGCCTGTGTTATAGCAATAAAACTCCTCTCGATACACTGGGTGTGGCAATAAATGTTTTGAAGCTGGGGAGAAGCCCATCCTGGTGGCACAATTCGTTAAAGCAAAACAAGTGTCTTAGAGAATAAAATTAAAACCATGGCAGGTTGTGATGTCCTTATGCATGAGGGGAGTGAATGTCTTATTTGTGGTACATTCCCATTTAAATCATGGTGCATTTGTCCAGCATAGCTCCCCTATCTTTGGCACATATCTACTCATGTTCCATTTTTTCCCCGTGGTCTCATTCATAGCTGGAGAGAGGCATTCAGCTTCTTGACACTATGTTGCACAAGCAGAGGTAAGTGATAACCTGTGATTCTGCAGAGCTACAGAATGATCTCCTACCCTGATGTACCACTGTTTATTAAGTCCACCATTCAACATCCACTCTACGAATTGGAAAACCAAGAACTGAACCCAACTTTACTTCACAGATAGTACCCCTACCTCTACTCTGACTGATTTGCATGTAGCTTCTTTTCAGCTACAGTGCATGTTCTCTCTAGGTCTTGGCCCTACTATGTTCCCTATGTTGGGCCCTCTATCCTCCTTCCTTCCTAGATGAATGCATCTTTTAGTACCTTCTTTCTCTGTTCCACTTTCTTGCTGTCCAGTGACAGATATAGCTTTTGCCTCCCCACATTATTCCTTGATATTTTTAAGTTATAACTAGAATAGTGGGTAAGTGGAAGAGGAAGAAGTTCTCCTCTGCCCAGGCTGGGCCTGGTGGAAGTAATGTATATAGATGTCTCTTACTTTGTGGATGATAAGGGGTCTTTGATATATTAACATGGGTCATGAGATGTAATGATCTTCATGTCTTGGGAATAATATCTAAGTTCAAGCAATGAAGATCCATGATAGTGGACCAGATTCTTCTCTCACTAATATTGGTTTTATACTGGTGTAAGTGACAGCAGAATCAGACCCATTATGATACATTTAAGACTAAAATAAGATGCTAACTGAAATGCAGTCTTAGAAGAACTTGCCAGTGTTTTTACAGTGAAATCAGTTAATATAATGAATCTGCAGCAAGTGAAATCAAGGTTGTACCCGCAGAACATTTCTTCAAAAGGAGAGGGCAAGATTTTAGCATGTCACTGTGAAACTCACATTTGACAGCTTAGAGCAAAGATATCTGAGTGACCTTTCAAGAGCACACCTAATACTTTGTAAGTAAAAATGAGTGGTGCTTTCAAGCTCCCTTTTTATCAGAAACACAGAACATTTGCTAAGCTTATTGGCTAAAATCATGTCCAGCACACTTGCACTTTCCATCAAAACACTGAGATAGAGAGTATGCTAGTAACAGTAAAATTGACTTCTGCGGGTATGGAAAATCCTTCTTGAAATTATGCAGTTTCTCCCCTCCCCCCAAACAAAATGTTTAATATTTAACTTGACATTTGCTGTTGATGACCGGCTCTCCCAATGAACCTTTTTCTGGGTGAGAGAAATGGAAAGACAATCCTTCAATATTATGATTTGTAGAAAATTTAATGTGACAAGGCTTGTTTATTTTACCATATCTGTTCTTCCTGACTGTACAATCAAAGATAACCTCCAGTCAGACTTGTCTTTGAAGTTGGGTAATAGCCTTCAGTGTTACTGCACTCATTATATATTTTTGCAATGTGATTTTTTAAGCTCCTCCAAAAGCACCATGTTTTTTTATGGAATACCAGAAAACTATATGAGTACTGCATCTTTGAATGTATGCTGCATAATACATATTAGCATTCAAATTTTTAAGCTTCACTAGTCAACACTATTGAAATCTACAACCCCTTTTCTAATTTAATAAATAGCTATATGTGGGATCTACTTGAAAAATTCACATCCAGAAGGGATCTGATTTTTGACCCTTTATAGTAGAGTTAAGTTCCACTTTTGCATGTTAATAAGCAGGACTTGATTCAAGTTTGACTATATAAATAATATTACTAATAATATATTTATTCAGCATATGCAGTCTGGTCAAGCCAAGCCATAGTGTTCTTAGCAATGATGTTCAAAGCACAAAGACCTTTAGGAAATTGAGTCATTTTGCAGGCCTCCACAATATGTGTCACGATTTGTTGTTGTCCACACTGACATAGTGGACTGTCTCTAAAATGCCACCAAAATCTGCTGCAGCACTAATTCTATGACCATCATGAAACCAGTTCAGTAGGCTTCATTGCCTTCATGGTAAATCAAACCCGGGTAGATGCTGAGTTGGATCCAAGACAAAATTTGTCACTTTCTCTGTGGACCACGAAGCTCACCACATATCCACTATTGAAATTCTTCACCTGGTAAACTTTTCCATAGTGAGAGTGACATGAGGGCAGTCAAGCATGTGGTGGATTAAACAAGTCTTTAACAGTAAATGTGGCATATCATGCAATTTCGTTTTGAGCTTTACTATGCTTTCATCTCTGCAAACATTGGGCAGAGCAATATTGCAGAAAACAGGTTACCATGGTAGAGGAGTAGATTCAAGTGTGCCTCAGATAATATACATAGAATAAAGGAGATATATTTAAATAGAAACCTAAAGCCATTATATATCTTTCTCAAAATTGCAGAGTTTAAGACAAGACTGGTATTAAATGTTGTTTCCAGAGAAACTCATTCCATATCCAGGAGGATTAGCAATGAAAGGAATATGTACTTATTATAGTAGCAATCACCAAGAGCAGTGTTTCCCAGTGTTTGGAGTGAGCCTCTCCAGGGTGACCATGGTGGGCAGGAATGTGAAGAGCTATCTGGGAAGGGGAAAAGAAAAAACATTTCAGTTGTTCTCCAAAATCCTTCCTTTTTAAAAAAGTGAGTCTCTAGCTCTTATAGTTGCAAAGAATACTTTCTAAGCGTAGAAATATTTGACGCAGAAATATTTTCCTGAGTTTGTAAGCAGCCGAGATCAATAGCTCAATAGGTGCTAATTCAGATGCCAGTGGTTATAACTTTAAGTATCAAAATTCTTAATATTTCATTGCTCAAAGCATGTAAGAAAGGAGAGAAAGGACCATATGAAGATTAACAACCAGTGCATCCCAAAGCACATGCGGGAGAGAAGGACTCAAAGGATTAGTTGAGGGCAGTAGTGTGGAAGTATCAATTAAAATACAAAGGCTTTCAACAGCACATTGTGGGGTTGCAGTGGGTGACTGATTGGGTTCATATTCCTAAAATAAAGGCCACAGCTTTCAAAAGTTTAGGAAACACAGACCTAGAGACCATTTCTCAGTGACTGACAGACTAGTAAGAGGTTAACTTCTTGTACTTCCATAGCCATGCTGCTTTTTAGCAAACTAGCTCTTCACAGGCTAACGTGTTGGTCCACCCAAGATGAGAACTATACCTCCCAGCTTCTGTGCAGAAACAACCTTGCCCGGCAACAACTTAATTGTACCAGGAGCCCTTCTATATAAGATATCATTAAAGATACAAAAAATCTTAGGAGGTATCTAATCATTTTGTATGCTTTATTTTTTTTGATCATGTATGTGGAATGAAAATTTACATCTTGAGTTTCTATTTTACATTAATAGAACATTAAAGATTTAAAAATAGGGGCCTGAATTTCCTCTCACACAGATGGCGATGGGAAATCAGATGTCTAGGGCATTTTGTTCCTCTCTGACCTTTTTGTACTTGTCCTGCAAATTCCAGTTCTCTGATTTTACTCTCCACCTATATATATATATATACACACACACACACACTGAAATTCTGTTATTGTAATTTTTTACCGATTCTGTTTTAAATTAGGACTTGCATTTTTCAGTATTGTTTCTGAAAGTCTAAATAAGATCAGGTTGTTTAAATGTATGAATCTAAAGCAATTGTGACACATACACTGCCACTTTTATTCCTCCCACTAGATATAATTTTCTCTGTCTGCATCGGTCAAAATTTTAGGTACAGACTAGGTTTGCGGATAAGCCATTTCTCACATATATAAAGAACAGCCTTAATTTAATAGGAGCTGGAGAGGGTTTGGGCACTTTATAGGGTTTGACAGTTCCGTAGTTACAGGCAGCTTTGCTTGCAAACAGCAAAGTAACAAGAGCTCTTTCAGGTTCTAATTAAATGTGTGAGATGCATTGCTCATGGGCTCAACCTCATAGCATACTGAGTCTTGAAAAATGCCACAGCCACAAACAGTCAACTGTCCTAGGTGGAAGCGCAGGATGCCTGTGACAATCTCTCTCTCACTCTGTGAAAGTCTGCAAAATGCAGAGTCAAATCTTAAAATAAATGGAACATTGACAAATTATTTGGGATTCAAAAAACAAAGGAAATTCAACTTGCTCTGTAATTTTATGGATGGAAAAGCTGGCAGTAGTTGTTGAATATGCATAAAGGCTGCATTTACATGGTTGTACCACTGACCTCTGGTGAATTTCATAGTGTAAAGTCATTTACAAGAAACATTACATAAAGATTTAGTGTTAAAACAATATCGTTCAGTAAAATTATTCAACCAATCTAGCTCAGCTAAAGAAATATAGAGGAAATGAGAAAGAACCAAAATTCATCCAGTAGCTAACACTATCTCAAGTCTAATTATCCGTTGCTATTCAAGATTTTTTTTTAACATCAGCACTATGAAACTAACTAAGAAAACAGTTTTGCTAGCTCTTATTCTCAGAGAACTTGCATTAAAACTAAATGCAGGACTTTTAGGGACAAAAATGTTTTTTCCACATGTGGAGAGATTGCAGAGTAGAACCCACAACATAGAGTAAAACCATCATTTAGCAAAGAATCCTATTTGGATAAGTGTGGCATGCCTTTTATCAGCAGCAGATTGTTTCCCAATATGAGAATATATCATCAGTACCTAATGAAAATACAAGTAGCAGTTAAAGAGAAATCAGATATTTAATTGATTCAGTTTATTAGATGCACTCTGATTCAATGAGCTCTTAACATTTCTAGATATTTCATTTAGAATGATCAGAACAATCCATCAAAATTAATGTATTGATTTAACATCCAAATAACAAAGGTAAAGGCCTTCATGAAGTTACTTAATCACAACTTTAATCATTTTGGGTCCAGATCAAAGCTTATTGAAGTCAATGGCTGTCTTCCTATTGACTTCAGTGGTCTTTAAAGCAGACCCCGTGGGACTACTCATATGCCCAAATTTATGAACATACTTAGGAACATTTCTGAGTTAAGGCTTCAATTAACAAAATATAATAAGAAAAATATAGCAAATTATACATCCATTTGTCCAGACAAATCTTAACAAAGCTTTGCGCTCCTTCAGAGCACTTAATTAAAATATACTACCATTAAAGGATTTTATGAACAAAAAACATAAGAGAACAAAACTGTTTAGTTAATATAAAGTGAAATAGTTCAGAAAAGTCATGTGTACTCTTTCAAATCTGGAAGTATAGAATCTATCTTAGCTTTGTCCTCTGGTCTACTTAGAATAGAGCCTCATCATTATACTTTTCTGCTTAAGGATTCTGTTCAGATATGAAAAACTATTTTCACATAATTATAAGACAAATATTTTCTTTCTGCCTGGAACCCTCTTAGGTTTCACTAGGAAAAAACAGATCAATAGGTGGACACTCAAGTCCTTATCCTGATATTGGGTACTTGAGGGCAGAACATATGACACAGACACAGACAGCCTCCAACTAAAACCTCTCCAGTGCATCATCAAGGATCTACAACCTATCCTGAAGGACGATCCCTCACCCTCACAGACTTTGGGAGACAGAGCAGCCATTGCTTACAGATAGCCCCCCAACCTGAAGCAAATATTCACCAGCAATTACACACCACATAACAAAATCACCAACACAGGAACCAAACTCTGGTGCCAACTCTTCCACATGTCTATTCAAGGGACATCATCAGAGGACCTAATCTCATCAACCACACCATCTTGTTCACCTGCACATATACCAATGTGCCAGCAACACCCCTCTGCCATGTACATTGGCCAAACTGGACAGTCTCTACACAAAAGAATAGAATCTGACATCAGGAATCATAACGTTCAAAAACCATTAGGAGAGCATTTCAATTTCTCTGGTCACTCAATAACAGACCTAAAAGTGGCAATTCTTCAACAAAAAACCTTCAAATACAGACTCCAATGTGAAACTTCAGAACTGAAATAAATTTGCAAACTGGACACCCTCAGATTAGGCCTGAATAAAGACTGGGAGTAGTTGGGTCATTACAAAACCTAAACCTAATACTAATTTCCCCCTACTGTGACTCACACCTTTTTGTCAACTGTCTGAAATGGGCCACTCTCATCACCACTTCAAAAATTATTTTTCCTCCCTTGGTATTCTGCTGTTAATTGAATTGTCTCATTAGACTGACCTCACACTTGGTAAGGCAACTCCCATCCTTTCATGTATTTATACCTGCTCCTGTATTTTCCACTCCATGCATCTGATTAATTGGTTCTAGCCCACAAAATCTTATGCCCAAATAAATGTGTTAGTCTCTAAGGTAACATGAGGACTCTCCCTTGTTAGAACTATCAAAGGTGATTTGCAGTTCATTGGTTTTATCACCTTCTTCAGAAATAAGTTGTTTTAAAGATCAATGAGAGATTAGAAATCCCAAACATCTGATAAAATTAAATTAACACTACATTGGAAGTTGAGGGACTAAACTGATCATAAGACAACCTGTGTATATTATGAACAGCTAACAAGGTCCCAGTGGATAAAGGGAATTGTGGCAATGATTATGTTATGAGGGAAATCTTCTTCATTTTCCCCATCACTTTTAGATATCAAGAACTAATATCTTTTCTTTATTGTTTATTCCTACTTCAAATTCCCCTCACGGAATATTGGTGAAGTAAAGTAGAATAAAAAGTCCTCTTTCATATACAACCTAATAAAAAAATAGGGAACTTAGAAATAAATCTAAAGCTATCAATCAACAGTCCAAAGTAATAAACAATATTTAACAATTGCTTATCTTATAAAGTGTCAGAACTACAAAATTATACATACAAACAAGTAAACCGCAAAAATTATAAAAAAATCTTTATGTTGCTAGTTAAGGAAGTATGAGGCAAGGTTAAACTCTCATTTCCCCAGAAAAGTCAGGAATTAAAAAGTCCAAACAACAGCCCTACCCTGGTGATCAAGGGACTTTAGGAACTCACTTTCTACAAATCAATGCTGAAGTGTGAGGTGGTGACAGATCTGATTAGCAGTAACAACAGCTCCTCCTGGTATGATAGGTTTATAAGACTTCACTGATTTATCAACATGAGGGACAGGGTAACACCAAACAAATACCATCAGTAACAGTACCTCCCTAGAATTCTCCACTGTTTAATGTATGAATAGTTCACAATTAGCAAATAAATAATGGTTATCAGAAAGAGCTAGATTTAAAGATCATAAAATTAAGGAACACTTCTCAATGACTTCACTGGCCTTTGAATCAGCTCCCTAGGGCACATCCTGTCCTCAAAACATGGTGTCTTCATAAACTACCAAACTTGCACAATCAGAACTCCATGTCAAAAAGTAGGAATGGGTCCTTACTATTCTGTTGAGGATTCATTGTTTTCCTGAATATATAGCCACAATAAGCCTCTAAATAGGTCTCTATACCATGCTATCAATAAAACTGTCTGGCCCATAAGAAACTTTGTGTGTGTGTATTTAATAAGGCTCCTTAAAATCCAACAACGTGGCATGGAAACTTCAATAGGACACTCCCTCTCCATTTCCTTGTGCACTATTCAGCCCAGTTTATCAAGGCTTAGGTTCTTTCACACTAGACTATTACTGCAAGGGATCATTAAGTAGACTAACAATCATCAGAGTGTAACAGTCTGATATTTCAGCCCTTAAACACCATTTTAAGAAAAAATTTGCCATTATCAGATCCAACATTGCAAAGCCCAGGTGTTCAAAAAATGAGATTTAGTTGCCTGCTGTTTTTTCAGCCTCAAGTGTACACTCAGTTCACATTTTAGGCTTTCCTCTTCAATCATGAGGGCTTAAAAAACATTTTTGTGGGATGGGTGAAGGGAAGGGGCATAATGGGGTAAATGAAAGATGAGATTTTCTCATAATCATTTGATCGCACAAACTGGGGCCTTCAGAGAACACCAAATACCATAAGACTCAATAAAATCATAACGGTCGTAAGCACAGCAGACCAGGCCATTTAATAAGCAAGTCTCCTGTTCTACCTCCAGCTGTGTCAAACACCAAATGCATCAGTGGAGACTGACACATAGTGCACTTAGACACACACATAACATGCCTAGACAACAATACAAGTCTTATGGCAAGGCACTTCCTTCGCTTCACCAGGCTCAGCGTTTCTCTCTCTGGTGCGGCGTGGAGTCAGGGGGCTGGAGTAAATCGCTCCCCCTCTGCAGAGTTTTATTCCTCACTCAGATTTAAATTCTTTGGTATTTACAAGGTGTGCCTGTAGTGGGGCAGCTGCCCCACTCCAGCTCAAAGTGGGTTAAAACAGCCCAGGGAAAGGTTGTGGCTGGGAGCAAGCAAGCTCCCAGGCTGATTGAGAGAGTAGGCTCAGCTGGGTGGCCACGACCCAAACAGACTAGCAGGCCCTTATAGAAAGGCTGAGAGGGAGGGGCCTGGACAATCGTGTATCTTCTGTCTGGGGAGATAGACGGGCCTGACTGTTGAGGAGCTTGACATGGTACCTAGAGTGGGGCAGGACCGGGGCAAGGCAAGAGGAGCTGGGGGAGCTCTGGCCTGGAAACCCTCAGGCTGCAGGGCCTAGGGGACTGCCTAACAAAGGGTACTAGTGTTGCAGGGGGCAGCCCATGGCTGCAGAGGCAACAGGCCAAACCCTCCTTGCTGGTAATGAGTGGCAATGATACTGCAGTCGGCCCCAGTGAACGGGGGTAAGTGGTGACTGGCAGTTGCCTAGACTGAGGCAAGGTGGCAACAGGGGGTGGGGGTTCCCTGGGGAGGGGAGACCCTGAGACTGTGGGGGTACTGCAGGGGTGCAGCACTCCAGGGAAGAGGGCACCGGGGTCCAGGGAGGTACACGGGGGCCAGTAGCAAGTGGGACACCAGCCTGCACAGGGCGCTCCAAAGGCTGGAAAGAGCTGATTCCCTGGACGACCAGCTGGAGGTGCCGCAGGGTGAGTTGCTGCTTTGCTACAGTGTTCCAGGAGTAATTCTCACCCAAAAGAAAGAAACAAGTTCATAACACAAAAAGGGAATACCTCTCCTTGGCCCTTCCATATCGTATTGTCCCATTACACTGAGCTCTGGATGCCAGTCCTTCCCCAGTCTGTTAGCTTGGTTGCTTCCCTGGTAGGGAAGAAAGAAGTTATCCACGCAGGCAAAGCCTTTTCTCACTGTTGAAGCTTATCTACAATCTCTCCTTTCCCTCTCTCTCACCAGAGGAGGTATTTTTAAAGATGACATGCAGCCTTTATTGGACTCAAGTGTCCCTATTTGTCCTCTTTTCAGCTCGGGAGGAAAAAGGCCCGCTCATCTTCCGGAACCCAACATGACCACTTTCTTACAACTCTCCATCTGACTTGGTCACAGTCTGTATATGGAAAGAGAAATCCTTCTTAACCCCACTGTGCCAGTCAGTTTATGTCCTGAAGGATTATATTTCCTTACTGTCATTGCATGCTCTTACTGACTACCTAAAAACACGTATATAGGGATATTATTGTATCTGTTCCCTAAATACTCAAGTACTTTTTCCATGTCATAGTTACCAATCGATTCATGAAGGTCTCTCCTTTGTCACAACATCAAAGCACGGGATGCTCATACTATTTTTCACTGACATTTATGTGCAATAAAAAAAATAGTAGTACCTTTTACACTGGAGGAAAAACAAGGAGGCGTCTGGTAGCACCTTAAAGACTAACAGATTTATTTGGATGTAAGGTTTTGTGGGTTAGAAAAACAAACACTTGTTCAGATGCATGGATCCGAAGTGGGTTTTTTACCCACAAAAGCTTATGCCCAAATAAAACTGTTTGTCTTTAAGATGCCACTGGATTCCTCCTTATTTTTGTGGACACAGACTAACATGACTATCCCTCTGATACGTTACACTGGAGGGAAGAAAACACAGCTTTTCAGAGGGAAGAAAACACAGCTTTTCAGAATCTCCATTGTCTTTAGACAACTAGGTCAACCACCTTTTACTTCAACAGACCTGAAATAAACCCATAAAAACTTAGAGGACCTCAGATTTAAAGGGTCCCTGACCACAGAGCCATTATACAATTAAATAGTGAGGAAAAACACTTACAGCCAAAATGTTTTTACATATGAATGAAAAGATGTTCATGGCCATGGGTTATAACCATCTCTCTCTACAGCATTGCTAATTAAGGAAATTTCCTGCAAGTTATTTAGGGTGTTCATGCAGCCATGCCACATTATTTCTTTCATCACTTAACTTTTTAGGCTTCATAAACCCTTATCTTTACCATCCAAAATGGGATCTCTCATGCTTGTAAAGTGGGAGAAATTTTCTTTTGTTTCTATTCTCTTTCATACATTTACATTAATTACATCCAAGTAGGCTGCAGTTACTTTGTATAATGAGGTCAGTTACTTAAGGTACATGGTCTAGTGCCCCCCTTGTAGATGTGTGTTACTGTTTTTAAAAATACATGTTTTTATGACGACACCAGCTCATTTCCTTCATTAAATTTATTTCCCCTTCCTCTGAAGGAGATATCAACAACTGATAACTGCATGCTTCATTTGGTACAGAGAAAATTAATTTCCCTGTTCTTTCTATACTGTTTCAAAGTCAAAGAAAGTGTCATATCAATCAACCTAATTTCTTCCAAAAATGGATTTCTGATTCTGAAAATAGTACTGATGGTCTAGTGTCATCCTGAGGGCTGTAAATTCTCCCCAGTCTGTTACAATAGTATATACTATGCAGCATCCATAATGTGCTCTTGCAGTAGTTTGAAGAATATGTATTTATTATATTTTTTCATTGCAGATAGTTTGTATTTACGTTTCACACATTGCAGTCATTATTATATCACCTTTAACAAATACAGATTTTGAAATGTTACAAAGGGAATCCTAAAATGGAATTTTTAAAAGGACACCATCAAGACAAAGACTATGATCCAAATCCCAAAAGGCCTGTTTATCTATGGCTACTTGACATGTGCACCTTCTGTACAGAACTTTGCCTTAAAACAACCTTGCCCTTACTTTTTTTCACTACATCTGGTTTATTGAAAATAGGTTGTTTCAGTTCTGAGGAGTAAATCCACATTCCAGTATCTCAAATGAACCATGAGGCAATCCATGGAAAGGAAGAGTCCTTTCCACTAGTCTACCAAGCTCTTTGTAATCACCAATCTTCATGGTTTGTTAGCAAGAATAGGAACTGAGGTCTTCAATCCCAGAGGCACAGAATAGTTCCCTTCGCACTGTGGGTATTGAACTTCAGTCCTTTATCATCAAAAGAATTGGTTGCTGCCACATAAGTCAAAGAAATAACTCCATTAGATGGTGTGAGTAGTAAGCTCCTCCTACTCTTTATGTCAACCAGTCATTAGAAGGTGACCTGATAAAGCAGCCAGTGTTATATATGGACCTTACTTTAATGTGGTGCTAACTAGAGGATTGAAGAATTGTCAAGAGCAGTCAAGTGGCATTCCCCACCCCCAATACACATCCTTTCACATCTAGTGCACCTTTGAGCAGGCCTTCATGTACTTCTATGTGGCCATTCTACCTCAACACCCTGTGAAGAATTGTACTTCTGCTGTTGCGTTTTAGTGCATTGATCTTTTCACTGTGTTTGCACACAGTATTGGAGAATGTTTTCAGTTTTAAAATGTGAAAAAGAATTCATTATTATTAATCTTGGATTATGTATAACTTTACTCTTTTTAAACAAATCCTACAATTTCCAGCTTGAACACATTGAAAATAATCCTGTAGTGGATGTTTAAGTAACATGAAGGGCAGGGACTAATGGATAGGATACATGAGGAGCCACCAACCAGGTTACTTCAGGATGCCTCACTAGCCTATCAAGAGCTTATAGCCTCCGTAGATCAAGGTAGGGTTTGAATGGAAAGTGTGGAAAAGGCCAGTGCAATAGAGTATATTTTGTGGTCTTTTCATAATTTATTTGCATATAAGTGTATGTATTTTATAATCACTGGACTTTTCATTGTTTGTTCAAAACTTTATTGAAGCTGCAAACAGCATTGGGCAAAGGTTTTTTTAGGTATTTTTCAAATAGACCATCATTTCTAGCAGACCACTTGCCATAGGGATTAAGCAGGACCACTCACCAGTGGTTCTACCTTGGAAGGCATTGAGTGTCTACTGTGAAATGTTGTGGACCCTCTCTGAAGCTTTGGGGAACTCTGTAAAATTTATTGATTTTATATATCTTTACCAGTCAGCAGAGTCCTTTTTGGATATGGAGTTCTTTCCCTTTTTTGAGACCCTGTTAGCTCCATGTTGGATTAGAATTCTAAAGGCTGGTGGCAAATGGATAACAAAAGATGGTCAGTGACTTAATTGCCTGACCACTGAAATGCGATTGCTTTAGACAATGTTGACTGGCAACCATGAGCACTGTTTTCTGAAAGGAGGGATCACCTAGCAATGAAGTCATCTAGTAAGGGTCTGTCATCACCTGTTGATGTTGACCAGGGAGTCATATGATAGAGGAGACGTGAAAGTTATAAAGGGCAGGAGCTCATCTATTTGCTCACTCCTGAGCCATTTTTCATCAATTTAGGATGAGTGATGCTGGTGCAGGAGCCAGATGAGGCAATGGCGGGGGGCAGGGTGAAGGGGCTTCCTACATGAATACAGATGGTTCTTGAAGGACTCCTAAGGGAAGGGTGATCTGGGGTCAAGGAAAATGCTTGTAGAGTTTATTATTTTTGTAAAGATCTGTTCATTTCTTGTGTGATTAAATAAAGAGCAAAATAGAGCTCTGTGCAAAGTGTCATTGTGTTATGTTCTACAACTACCACATGTTTCCTGAGAGAGTTAAGCTGTAACCCAGCAGTCTCATACCTTTGGTGGGATTATCGGAGAAAGTGTAGTTAAGCTATTTGGGAATCGTGGGCCTAGCAATGGACCTGAGGGTCTAATCAGGGGCTCAGGGACTTCATTTCAATGAAGATGTAACAGACTGAGAGTGGTGTCATGATGATGTACCAGGAAGGCTAAGAGAGGAAACAGTGCTGTAGTCTGAGCATAAACACACATGTATAAAAGTGTAATGTAAGTGACTCTGTGAATCCTGGAAATGAAGGGCATATTTTGATCCATGTGCTCTATTTACCAGAATTTGTAACTACTACAAAAAGTTTATAAAGCCGAGAAAAAGTGGGCATACTTGGACAGTTTCTACCACTTTGAAACTTTGTACTAATTTTACCACTGTTTTTGTTATATGTATAGAACATCATATCCCTCATATGTACCCCATTTCAGGGAACATCACTAATTTGATTCTCAGAGTTACCTATGTTCCATTCAACTTTGGTGTCCTTTCACATTTATTGCTGAGAGTTATTTACATTAGAAATAAAAGTCACAAAACTGAGGTGAGAGAATGAGTTACGTTCATTAAATTAATGATTCTTAAAGTGTTTTAGGCTTTCTATGTTTATACTTGTTTATGTTCCTCATTTTGGATCTTTGTCACACATTTTGCTCCACATTTGGACCTTGGCAGGTAGAGAGGATGGACAAAATATTTCTTAAAGCAGTACAAACTTTCATATCGGTGGAAATATTGTAAGAGTAGCCACTCTTCTGTGTAGTTCCTAGTAGATGCTGGGTATCTTGTTAGCAGAAACAGAAAATATCAATAGGTGGTTTATTCCTATATCTATTTATTATAACATGTGTGACAAAGCTCCAAGTCTGTACTTGTGGGTCCTGCACTTCCTGGCAGATTTAGGGGCCTCAGAAACTCATCTAGGCCCCAGAGTGACCTCCCTTTCTCAGTATAATTGGCAAGAGTCACCACCTAGTGAGTTGCCTTCATCACAGGCCAGTATGGAAGATGGAAAAAGGGGGGAGCCCGGGCCTGCCCTCTACTCCAGACTCCAGCCCAGGGACCCTAATAGTATCAGCTAAGATGGCTGACCTTTTAGGCACAAAACACAATACAATTCCCTGGGCTACTTCCCCACAGCAGTCCCTGCTTCTTCAAACTCCACTTCACCCTTACCTCAGGGCCTCCTTCCTTCAGTATGATATGTTGTCCAACACTCAGTCTCACCAACAGCATAACTTCCTTCCACAGCTCCTGACACCCACACCCACCTGACTAACTGGGAAGTTTTTATCTGGTTTCAGCCAGTCCCTGATTGGCTTCAGGTGTCCCAATTAGGCTAGCTGTTTCTACTCCTTTCAGGAAGGTTCTTAATTGGCCCCAGGTGTCTTGATTGGCCTGGAGTAGCCTTTGTTTGGCTATCCAGGGAACAAGGACCTGCACATCCTGAGACTAATATACCTGCCTTCCAGCACTCTCCTATATCCTTCTGGTCTGACTCCGTCACACATGACATTCATTAAGAAAATTAAATACTAAGCTTTCATGAACATGGGGTTTTAATTCTGATATTTATTTTTACTCAACTTTAAAAAGATAAAATTACATTTACTGATATAATTAATGTCAGATTTATTGAATGTATTTGACTAGCAAATGAAGTGTATAATCCCCAGCTTTTCTGATTTTAAAATGTTGATTTAATTGTATTATTTAAATCATCATCATAATAACAGCAACAATAACAACAAAAATAAGCTGCAGCAATGAAAATTAAAGGTGCTTGAGGAACTACTCAGTACCTAGTATAATTGATCTTTAGCCTACCAGGAAGTGAACTACCTCTGGAAGAGCAAAGTGAAATGTGCAGCCTAATCTACTTTCCAATGAAGCCAGTGGCAAAAGCCATTGTCCTAAGGTTCTTGAAGGGTAGGTAAAGAAAACCATAAGCCTTCCTCAGAAGATCACACTTTTGTATCATGCTTGGTCTACAGAGCCCACACTATTCATTTCTATTTAATGGGATAATTGAGTTTAGCCCACAATTCTGCATAGATAATATCACTCAAGTGAAAGGCCCCATTTAAGCCAACTGGTGCATTGACTACAATGGGTCTATTTGGATGAGTAAACTTATATAGGTGCACAGGTATTTGCAAGCACAGGGGGCATTGTCTGTTTTGCTGGGAAATAAAAAAAAAGTTTCAATGTAGACTAAATGTGACATTTTTGTCAAGTGTCTTGTTTACCATAATAGTATTTGTAAAGCAAAATCAAGGCATGGAATTCTACACTCCTCCAAACCTGCATTAATAGTGACAGAGATATTGGGTGCAGATTTTAATTTACTTGATAATGTGTGATCTTTTCTTTGTCCTACTAGTTTTCTTCTTCCTTGCTTTCTCTCATAGTTCACATTTTCAGCATGTTATAATAGTTTCTCCTGATTGAATAAAATGCTATGTCCTTTCAGGTGACCTTTCCTTTTTTTCTCTTCTAATCTTTTATGGAAAGTAAAGGGGGAAATATTTAAAACTATTTTAACTGCTTCCTTTATTAATCAGAAATATAATTTGCACTTATATTATTTGAGTACTAAGCATATGAAGAAAAACAATAATCTGATGAAGTTGAAATAATCACATTGATTGTTGCAGCTGAGCATTTTCATCAAGCATTTATTATCTCCTCTTCCTTTCGTCTGCTCTTGGTAAACATGTTAAATATATTAATCAGTCCATGCATGGGTTTCATAAAAATTGCCTCATTAAATGTTCCATTAATAGATGTAATAACAGCCCCAGAAAGAGTCACATGTAAAAAAGCTCCTGACAAGTTGAACACCTTGTTTTACTAAAGGTTAAATAATGTTTGGATTTGTAAATAAATAAAGTGGAAAAACATGCGTTGAATGCCATTTGGACAACAATTTTCTACTGCATGCAGGAATTCACTTTTCTCCTTATAAGCCATACAATATTGTAACATGATTTTTGCAACTGGGTAGCTATTACCCAGTAATTCCTTATTGTCCTGCTGCTAGTTTTTCTTGATGGTAGGTAACTAAGTGCTTCATCATTTTCTACTAACATATAAATGGAAATCTAGAATTCAACAGCCCTAGCCATATTTATATAAAGAGACTCACTTCACTGTTAGTTCACTACAGCATTGACTGTGTTAAGCGTGTTGTGCTTTGTCTTTGTTCTCTAGCTGAATAAAGACATTTTGTGGACCTGGAGAGACATCTCATTTGGGTGTGCAGAGGCTGGGCATCCAATACTACATCACTCTATGAGCTTCAACTTACTACTAATTGCATGGATGAACAGCTGTCCTGATTGGCAGATAAGGAGCTCTCTCAGCTTCTACCTACCTACTTGTGGCCAAAGGGGCACTGGGTGCAGGGATTTAGCAGTTCCTCCACTCCACAGAGCCCATGGAGTACAATTCTGCCAGCCCTTTAAGGAGGGAAAACATGATCCTTTCTTGCCGTGCATTCTGGACTATGAGCCACACAGAACTTAGCTCTCTGTTTTTATACTGATGTTCATATTTGTCCCCTCTTGCCTGCTCTTTAAACTGACTATGTTATTAGCATGAATGTTACAGTGATAGGTGTTAGAGGACGACTGTGACATTCTGCTGGTGTTATCTGGACCGGTGATCTCCTAGGTCACGCCAATCCTCAACTCTGGGAGCCAGCCTTACCCTGCTCCTCTGTGAGGAACCCCACTCCTGAGCTGTTCGTGCACAGCCTCTGGCATATAAGCTGCTCCCAGCTATGTGAGTGAGCACTTTTAGCCAGCCACTGCTTGGATTGTGCAACCAAATGACACTAGCCAATATCTACGGTACCAGACACAACCCTAGGAATCTCTGTCTTGCAGTGTCCAATTATGCTCGCTGGATGCTGTAAGCTTTTATGAGTTCATCAGTTTAACAAAGGAATTGATATGTACCAGACTTGTTATCCCAAGGGGAGTCTCTGACACACTTCAAACCAAACACACCGCTTCAGGTAGAATAAACAAACAAATGTATTAACTATGCAAGATCAATTTTAAGTGATTATAAGTCAAAGTACAAGTAGTCAGATTTGGTCAAATGAAATAAAAGCAAAATACATTCTAAGCTGATCTTAACACTTTCAGTATCCTTACAAACTTAGATGCTTCTCACCATAGGCTGGCTGGTTGCCTTTCAGCCATGCTCTCCTCTTTGATCAGTACTTCAGTTGCTTGGTGGTGGTGTCTGTTGATGAAGGTGGAAGAGAAAGAGCATGACAAACATTTCTCCCTTTCATCATGTTCTTTCTTCCCTCTTTGCCCATCCCCTTTAGAGTCAGGAGAATATTACCTCATCGTAGTCCCAAAATGACCAAGGAAAATAGAGTGACTCACTCAAGAGTCCAACAGATCCGTTGCTGTTACCTAGGCCAGTGTCCTTTGTTTCTGTGAAGCTGGGCTGGATTTGTCCCATACATACCCTGAGAAGGTGTGAACTGCCACTCTGTTCCTGGAGAACTTTGCCTGGCCTAGTTTCAAGTCATGTGGACACATTTTCAGCCACATAACTATGTACATGAAATTACACCCTATAGCATTACTATAATATTGCTGTAACAACAATTACTATAACAATAATGCTCAATGCATCATGAGCCTTCCGACGACACCCGACATGGCAAACTTTGCACTGGATACCACACAATCATATTACAAGGATGAACATGGGGATAGAGGGTGTTCCCCTGGGGTACAGAGTATCACAATGATATTCTGTATTAATAAAAATTTTCACAATATATGGCATCCTTATACCTAAAATAACTGGACTCTGGCTTCTTCAAAGGAACAGTTTCTGCTATCCACCTCATTTGATCTGCATGGTATAGTACGTGCTTTTCAGAAAAAAGGAAATAGGAAGGTTTAACCAGGACGTGCAGCTTTCAAGTTCTTTTAGCTCTCCCTGTGCCCACACTGAACACAGCAACCTCCTTGCAGCAGCCTTTGGGGAGGGCTCTCTCAGTTCCCTCACCTTTGACTTCATCTTCTTCCTACCGATCATAACTTCCTTGATGTTTGAAGTCAGATCCTTTGTTTCTTGAGGCTCCCATCAGTGCTTGTCCCTAGTAGCAGTTATTAGCTCCGTTAACTTAATAGTTTTTACTGTCTTGGATTTCAGACTCTCTTAAATGGAGTTTGTTAAACAGATAAATTAATAAGATAAATGGAGTTAAATAAAGACTTTCCTTAAACAGACGTGTGGGGACAGAGCCAGGGCTCTGCTCAATTTGGAGATTCCTTAGTCGCATGTGTCTTAATGTTGTTTGGTCTTCTCCCATTCTTTGTGTGCCTGAAGAGGTATGGGCAGACTCTATCTGCTGAGGTTCTTATAGCATGTAGATGAAAAAGCATGATGAGTTTACATTTTCTTTGGGTCTTTATGTGTGAGTGTGCATGTTGTCTTTATGTCTATGAGTATGTCCACACTACAGCCAGGAGCTTTCCTCCATGATTGGGTAGACAGAGACATGATAGTTTTGCTTGAGCTAGAGTACTAAAAATAGCAGTGGTGGTTTGTACTAGCCACTGAGTATGCAGTGAGGGGGTACTGGTGGGTTTGCGTTCAGGATGCTAGTCTAAGTTACAGACCATGTTACCCCTAGTTACACTGCTATTTTTAGTGTACTAACTCAAGCATAACTAGCATGGGTCTTGTAACCCATAGGGTTAGTTTAGCCTTTTATTTTAATCAGCAGTAACACAAGGAACTTACAGTTTTGTATCCTGTAAGACATTGGCGGAAGCAAGTTAGCATATGTAAAGTAGGCCTATGACCTTTAGTATACATACATGTCCCAACAGTTACCCTAGATTTTGGGGAACTGGGAATACCTTGATCAAGAGTAGGAATTGGTACATAACAATACTATGCAACTGCAGGAACACTGAGCTAATACTGGCCCTGAATATTTAGGATAGAATCATTGGCAGACGTCTAGCCTCAAACCTTCTTGATCAATAGATGATGTATATGATAATGATCTAAATAGCATTAATATGTTATCCTATAGGATAAGTGCACCCCAATATAATGAGGTTGAGGAAATTAGATTTGGACATGGAAGGCTAGATATTAGAATGAATATTCATTATAATGCCCATGTCCTATAATAAGCCAAGCCACTATGTAACAGAGGCTAGCTTTTCCATCATTGACCTCTCAGCAATTTCTTGTTATCTACCACCAATCTTTGGGCATTGGCAAACCTGGACTATCAAACTCATTTGGCATGCCAGAGAGAGGGCCAGCTCTTTCTCTCTCTCTAGCCATGAGAAGGTTGTGAATATATATGTATTTGAGCATATGCACAGAATGACACCAAAGACACCTCTAAGATTGTATTACTGCTATCTCTTTACTGATTATTTTAATAAAAATAGTGGAGGCCTTGCTTTCCCCTCATCATGAGTGTCCTTGCCATACACCCCAAGGTTCCCTTAAAGATATTGAACTTGTCAGTTTTAATTCTGATTCTTAGACAAAAAACTCAATTACCCCAGCTCATTAAACTAGTAACAATTGGTAATCAATGCAATTATTATGAACCATTAAAAATAATAAGGCTGCCATCTGTCTACCTGAGTGGGGAAGCATGCCTCCAGGGACAGGGTAGATGTACCCTATGAATGATAAATGTATGGAGAGAAGCTAAGTCAACTGCATTTTGCATTTTGTTCTGACAGTACAGTGATCCAAGGTAATTATTTCTGTTCCCAAAACAGATCAGAATGACCACATGTCTCAACCAATCAGCAGAAAAAAAAAATCTTCCAGTGCCAAAAAAAAAAAGTACATTTCCTGAAAGGTGGGCTCCATGCTGAGGGTTCATGCCAATAATGGTGCAGATAACTGGGGCTTACTGGGATATTTACACAGATCATTCAGAAATCCAGAATGCCCTTCAGGTACTAGGATACATGGCAGGATTACCCAGATCTCACTACTCCAAGGTACAGAAGCTATGGGATAGGATTCCACAGGCAGTAGTAGTACAATAATGGTTGGAGGATTTGTAGTATATACATGATGCAACAATTCAGGAACAAACAAGGCATCTGACATTTATGTTCATCTGATGTTCCTGTCAAAATGAATGCACCTGCTGTAGACAGACCACTTGAGCAGCTCCTTTCATTTCTGCCTATAAAGAGACTTGTTTTAATGACTTCAGTAAAACCTTGGGGCTAGCCTATTGTGCCTCCCAAAATCATCTCAGGTGGCACCTATCTGGCAAACCTTTGAAAGTAGTTTGTACCATATTTGCCAGTTCCAGTTAGTTGGACAGACATTGCATAGAGCTTTAGAAGTGAAAAAGCAAATTATAAATCAGATAAGTGGATATCCATCAAGTAGTTCAACAGTTCAATCACAGAACATTTAAAAGAGAGAGCTATTGGCAATCTTTAATATGATAAAATTTGTTCCTTGATGTATTTGTTAGTCTCACAAAATGCCATTCATCCTTTTAGTTTTGAGGAAAACACCCCACTCCAATACTGTCATGATAGTGATAGCCACTACACAGTCTATGAGGCAAACTTACAATTTGTTCTCTGCCACTTAAGTCTTGAAATGTCTCAAAACAAGAGACTTTGGCTTTCATTTCTGTTTACATCTTTTAATATATATTGGTGATTGAAATCTAGCACAAATATATCCTTTAAGTGACATTTATTTTCCTGCACCATGTCAAAATATAATAGAAGCTATAAATTACAGAATATCTCAGAAATGAAAATCTCAATTGTATTGTCATTTGAAACAAAAGTCTCCCATGTAATTTATGAACAAATATGAGAATCTTTTGATGGAAGATAATACCAACAGAATTAGTGCTGCGCTCTTGTGTCTAATATAACACATATTTTCAGGTACATAAATCAGGCTCATAATGTGGCCTTTTTTCACTAAAACCTTTTTATGTGATTTGAGTTATCATTGCTTTAAATCTTGAAAATGTGATATCTAAATCACTGCCATTGTCAAAGAATATTTCTGGATTTCTCTGTAGTCTTTAATACAAACCATAGAAACAATCTGCTATACATTTATCAAAAATGTGTTCACTGGGTATATTTGCTATTTTAAACTAGCAATAATTCAGTCAGTCAGTTGCTTTCCCCATATTTCATGCAGGTCATTATTACAATTTGGGATTGGTTAAGGCAGAATTTTTTATACAGTAGGCATATACATAAAAAGCTTCTACTGGTTTGAAAAAAAACTATATTAGTATTACTGGTATTCCTCATTCTATATAAAGGAAGGCCCAGATCCTCAGAAGTATTTAGGCTCTTAACTTCAATTTAACTCAATGAGACTTAGTTGCCCAAATATCTTTGAGGATCTAAGCCAAGAAAACTCTCCAAAATTATGGAAACATTTTTAGTTTAACCATTGTACCTCAGCTGTACAGAAGTAGACAACAGTCAAAATATCTGCTGCCCTTCTGAACCCATACTGTTCTAGAATCCTGGTCCATTCTAATTGAACTATCATACATAGATGATACCGAATGTACCACAGAAAAAGATATGAAGAATCATGTTTATCACCTTACATTCCTTGAACTTGATTCTTATCTGTAGCCATTAGGCATTTCCTATTGTGTCCATCAAACCACAGTGCTGCAATGAACATAAGAGAATACCTGTAAGTCCAGGTCTACACTACCTGCCAGATCAGAGGGTAGTAATCAATCTTTTGGGTATCGATTTATCGCATCTAGTCTAGACACAATAAATCAATCCCCAAGCGTTCTCCTGTTGACTCTGGAACTCCACTGCTGCCAGAGGTACAGGCAGAGTTGACAGGGGAGTGGCAGCAGTTGACTTAGCACCGTGAAGGCACCGCGGTAAGTTGACCTAAATATGTCGGCTTCAGATACGCTATTTGCGTAGCTGAAGTTGCATATCTTAGGTCGATCGCTGCCACCACTCCAGTGTAGACCAGGGCTAAGAGAATACTTTTTCATCAATTCCTCTTTCACTGAGAATCCCAAGCATGTTAACCTACTGATACTTTTCCTTCATTGCGCATGAAGAGGCTGATTTTCCCTCTCTTTGGAACAATCTGAATGGAAGTCAAAACATCCTTTATGCCAGATTGTATTAGTTGAAAATCTGATGCGCTGTCAGAGAAAATCAGACTAAATCTAGAGCTGTTTCAAAATTTTCCAGTGGAATCATTTTCCATCAGAAAATGTGGTTTCCCCAAAGTCAGAACATTTTATTGTGTTGATTTTTATGTTATATTCCAATTAATATAATATTAAAGTGAAAACATCTTAAATTAATATCATGTAATAATAGTCAAATATTTCAATGGATATCAAAGTTAAATATTTTTGAATGTTTCATTTAATGAAAATTTCTGATATTTTGATTTTTCATCCTGATTTGGGACAAAACTAAATTTTGAAAACTCAGAAATATCTGCATAATGGAAATTATTATTTTTGGACAGCTCTAACTAAAGCAAAGGAAATATTATGCATGTAAAGCCTACTTCTTAATTAAATTAATGTTCCTTTATTATAATGCATGTTGGAGAAGGGTGAATGTAAATGTAATTTCTGCCCACTTTAAGTCCTCTTTACACTGCCAGAGTGAGGTAAATAAGCCTCAGTTTAAGCAAGAATCAGATTTATAGACTGAAACTCTGCAAAAGCTCATCTCTATAGAAAGCTCATCTAGACAGCTCTTCAAGGTCCAATTATATGGTATAAGAAAATTGTATATTTCTGCATAATTTCTTCTTTCTCCATTCTGACTTTATCAGCAGACCAGCCTGTCAGAGACATAAGATTAAGTTTCAGGTGTCTCGTGTCAGACTTTTCTTCTCCCTTACCTGAATCATGCTCTCTTATTCTCTTTTAGGTCTCTTCAGTCTGCCTGACTTATCATACAAACCCCAATAGTGGTATTCCCTGGTATGTTTCATGCTGTTCTCATTGTCTGTGTCCTAAATCAATTCAGGAGGCTATTCGTCATTTTGGATAAACAGTTTCAATTTCCATTTTTCCTTATCTGTTTTGTTTTGTGGTTTAAAAAATTTCTTTGAAGTTGTATCCAAACAATATCTCTAGGGAATTATTTTTAAAGATTCCAAGGCCTTGTGTACATTAAGGAAGCCTTCACAATTTATTTAGTGACCCACATGCAAACCCATACATTTCCAAATTAATCTAGTCCAGTTTAAGTTCAAATTCCTGTGCATGAAACATCTGTTCAATTAGGGTTTTGTATTAAAGCAATTTTGTAAATGGTGAAAATGTTTCATTGAAAGGAAGAAAAAAAGGAGAGAAAGGGGAAGACAACCCCTAGCTCCAAAACTGAAAATTGAAACATTTTCTTTCTTTCTTTTCCACCCACCAAACTTGTGGGGGATCACAATTCTTCACAAAAAAAACTATTGGGGATTTTTTTAAAAAAAATAATACATTCAGAATTCTTGAATATACTTAGCATTTTTCAAACAGCTCTAATGGATTTAGTTACACCAGTTCTTTATAAAGACAAGGCCTAAATAAAATAATAACAATAATTAACAGAAACATTAATTTATCAGTTTAATTTTCTGAGACACATTGTAGACTTTGCAGAAGTGACAAAGAGTCCTGTGGCACCTGAAAGACTAACATAAGTATTGAAGCAGAAGCTTTCATGGGCTAAAACCCACTTGGTCGGAGGCATGCATCCAGTTATGATTCAATACTTTTGTTAGTCTTTAAGGTACCACAGGACTCTTTGTCACTTCTGCAAATCCAGACTAACACAGCTACCTCTCTGACTGTAGACTTTGAGAGCCTTGTAAAGTGGAATTTCTAAAGTGACTGGTGGAACAAATTTCCTCACCTCAAACTATCTTACCTTCTTTAAAGCAGAATGTCTCATGGATGGTACTGCTGTAGTGCTCTCTGCTTCCACCACTGGTGTTGCAGGTAAAACTGTTTCGATTTATATTGAACATCCTGAGTTTGAATTATATAAGCTGAACCCTAATATTCCTTTATTCAACACATTCAGGAAATCAGTCAGGGACCCATATATTTTACCTATCTAGTTGCCCCTCTAACCTCCACAAATGCCTATTTTCTAGTAGGCTCTCTGGTCCAGTTTACTGTGATGATCACTGCAAGTTCCACAGACCTCTAACATGACATATTTTATAGACCTCTGAGCCTGAATAATGTTTAACATTCAATTAATACTTTTGAAACTAGAGATTACAGCAGTCCCATAGATTCACTGGATTCTGGTTCTTATAATTCGCACAACCCCAGGACACAGGCTGTCATTAGACCATCAGAGACAGATATAAATCAGGCAACAAAACAGTGCTCTAAGCAGTTCTAGGAAATCTGAAATATTTCTTTTGTCTGTGTTTTGACTGGAATTGTCCTTGTCTATGTTTTTACACACATACACACACATAGGTGTAAGGGAAGATTCAGGAAATTCATCCAAATTTATGTGAACTGTTCATATTCTGCAATAATTATTTTATTACCTTCAAGTCTGTTTATACAATGATCTATACCAACAGAGATCTAGCTGAGACAAAGTTTGGTAACCATCCTTCCATTATGTTAACTGCATTTTTTTCCTTCCAACACAAAAACTTGCAGTCTGACAATGCTTTAACACCACACTGGTTAGCTGAAAGATCTCACCAAATTTAAAATTAAAGGCAGTCTAGTCCTCTGCAAGAGAACAATCTGTCCTGTTTGCCATTTCCTTATAACACATCTACACTGCAAAATATACTAATCCAAGTTCAACACCCTTTATCATTTCCTCAGCCTTCTGTTGACAGGAAGATATATAGAAGAAAGCACTGTGTGGCTAAAGGTAAAATATGAAGCTATTGTTTTGGGGTTTTTTGTGGGGGAGGGGGCAGGTTTGCAGATTAAGTAAACTGTAAAAACCAAATTCATCAACAAGTAGGGGGAAAGGGTATGAATCAAGTGAATTCATGTCTTTAAACCCAGTTGTTATTTTTGGATGAGTAAGAGGAAAATATTGTATTCCTTCAGAAGCTGCTTTATTTATTGCCTTTTTAAAAAATGCTGGACTGCAAGAAGTTGATAAAGCATATTTCCCTAGGCTTATACAGAAGTATTAGAAAAAGATCCACTAACAGTATCCAAGTACTTACTTGGCTTCTTCTGTTTCATATGATAGTGGTAGCAGGAAATGCTACCCATTTGTTCAAAAGAAGTGGTTGCCATTAAAAGCTCAACAGTTGTAACATATTTGGCACCAACATTGTATTTTGATTCCACAAGTATTTCCTAGTAAATTCAAGGCAAAAAACTGAATTCTCAGTAATCACTGTGACAATAATGTGCTGCCAATATTTTAAAAAGGGACTTTCCTAAAAGTGTTCCACATTACACTCTAGTAAACTTCAGGTACATGTGTTCTTGCAGAAAGAAAGGGTGAAATGTGAGAAATATAATATTTTACTTTGCCATTTAAACAAAAGCATTTACTTTATACTTTCAGCTGTAAACTCTACAGGGCAGAAGCATGCCATTTTTTCATCTTTAAGGTGTCATTCACATTGATGTAGCTATATACGTAAATAAATAAATTATAATAGTAACAATTATTATTTAGACTCAAGGAATAAAGACTAGCCCTTGAGAGAAAAAACTGAAGTACAGGTGCAAAAGTAGAAATGTATATACCTTCTCTTTGAACAGTATATTAAATGTATTAATAGTATGGCACCATTGTAAACTTGTGCATTTTAAAATAGAAGGAGTGTCAATGGTTCATACCATCCATGGATATATTTGTAGATCCAGCTGACTTTTGGTGCACTGTGACAAATGTTTGCTCTGCATATGTAATTTATATGACCTCAATGTTAGACACTGTCCTCTAGCAGTGTCTAAAGAGAAGGTGATCTCCATGAAAACCAAGGAAATCACCAAACCTTCCCTGCAGTTTGGTGGTAGAACTGGAACAAGGATCTTCAATGAATCCCACACCAGCATAGCAAAACTTTATATGTGGTTACCATTGGCAAATGTTAATAATGAGCATTATAATATACAATGGAAATATTCCAATTTACCTAACAGTTTTTATTCCAGGGGCATCATCCCCATTTCATTATGATTATCTGTGTCTTTAATTATGACATCCTGAGATAGTTTTGCAAAACACATTCAAAAGAAAAGTCTGACATGAAACAGGGTTATTACTTTCAGGCTTTTCTTTGAGGCTTGATGTGATTTTAAAGCCTGGGAATTGCGAAGGCAGTGTGGAGCACTCTCATTTTCTGCAATCAGCATATATAATACTTCAGGGCTTGATTTTCAGAGGTGCTGAGAGTTTCATTAGCAATAAGTGGTGTAGCAGGCAGAGAGACTTGCAGGAAATATAACTTTATTAAGCTTGCTGAAAAGCCAGTCACATGACACAAACTGAGGCTGCAACACTGGCGTCGTATCAGTTTGGCTTTGGCTTGCATTCCTGTGCCCTGGTATGTCAGCAAACTAGGATGATGCCCCCAAAATTGACCCTACTTCTCCAATCCCACTCATCCCTGCAGCTTCCACTGTATTTAGCTAATGATACTGGTATTTAACACTACAGAAAATTTGGCTTTTGGTGACCCCTATATGGGTGACTTTATCCAAAATAGGAAAAAGGGAGAAAATGTGTTGGAGCCAATTTGTTCATTTTGAAACATTTTATCAAGATAACATGAATAATAATATACTGCCCTGGGTGCCATTATATATATTTTAGTTCCTCTTCTACTTCTGTCCAAGCTAATATTGTTTGTGACTCTCAACACATGCTAAATTAAGAAAAAAAGGATAATTTATTAGCCACTCAGACAATCATCTGGAAAATGTTTTGGAAGTCCACATTATATTTTGTTTTACAGCCATCTAATATTATTTAGTTTGCCTATTTCTGATGTTAACCCTCTGCCACCACAATCCAATATATCTATTGTACTATGAACTGTAACAAAGACCCTCAGACAATCATATTTTTTTTAAAAAAAGCACCTTGCTGTCTCATGTTACAAAACCATTAAAAGCATCATGGAAATGTCATCATGTCCGGAGATTAGGAAAGATTAGGCAGTCACTCCATGCACTTTATAAGGACTTGTGACAGCTGATAATGCATTTTTATATATAGGTGAATAAGCAGAAGTGCATTACTCACATAGAACAGTGACACTGGGGTGGAGTGAGGGGATGTACACCTTCCTCTGCAGCGTGTGGGTGTGGCTCGCTTGCCAGGATTATTTGGGGAGAGCTCATTTAACCATTTCCCAGGGCCTTGAGCACTGATGCACTTTCATCCCTCTCACTCTCTGCCTGTGGCTTCTATGGGCTATAATACTTTGGTTTGATTTGTGTTGTTGGGTTTAGTGTGCAGATTCTGCGTGATGTTGGTGGCCTGTGATATACTGGATGTCAGGCTAGATGATCTGGTGATCCCTTTTGGCCTGAAATGCAATAACTCTATGACTGTCTAAGAAATTACATGGCCTGGCCCTGATTACATTGAATGTGTCACAAGTTCTTAGGACTATATTCACATGATTAATGTATTTTGCCCAGAAAACTAACAGTAATTAGCTGAATACTGTGGTCACCACCTGAGCCCAAAGAAGGGGAGTCAAGGCCAAGAACCTTAGTATTGTACAAAATATCTAGTATCTTACAAAACAAACATATTTCTAAATGAAAGGTTGTATGAAAATGATCCATCAAAATGTTGCATGTGAAAAATGACAGTGTTAGATTTCCCCCTGTCCCAGTTTTCTTACAAAACTAAATTTCTTCAAAAGCAACACAATTTTGTAAAGCATTTTAATTTTGGACAGAACCATGTATGCTGCTAGCATACGGTTCTATCACAATTTGTCCAATCAGCTCTAGACATTGTGTTCTCTTAAGTGTCTTGAACTTGCTTCTAAATAGAATACAGGGTAAGAAGTACCCACCTGTGGCAACAAAATAAGACTTCACTGGCAGTAAATTGTGCAGATCTGTGATCTTCCGTCTCCTTTCTTACATGAGGAATGAAATGGTTAACAATGTTGATATTCAAATTATTACTGAGCACCTGAGATAACAGCCCCCTAAATGGATGGTTCAGCTCACACCTCTCAGAGGATGGCTACACTGCAATCCCAGGGTCTGATTAAAGAGTGTGTAGACATATGTGAGATAGCTTCAGTCTAGCTAGCTCAGGTATTAGTAGCTGTGAAACAATGGCAGTACAATTTCAGTGCAAGCTTCCATGGCTTTCCTGCTACCCAAACTAGCTAGATTAAAGCTGCAGTCACACCCTGTTATTGCAGTGTAGAGATACTCACAGAGCTATCTATTGTTCCAGGCTCCCTGTAGACTCATCTCTGCATTAGTTACTTTCTTTGTCAATCATAACAGCCTAAAATTTACCTTTTTTAAAAGGAAAACTGAGATTCTATGGCACAAGACAGAGGTGCCAGTATGTCATATCAGCACCCGCTATTTCTGAGCCATCTGAGGGACCACCTCTGGGGATGAGAAAAGTGGTCTTTCTCAATGCCCATTCAGTCCTTGGCCTTGTTACCAAGCCTATCAATATGGTTACAGTTAGTTCCAGGGGAAATAATGATCTGGACATTTGTCCAGCAAAAAGATTGAAGGCACCAAACTTATTTTAAGCACTTCATCAATCAGCCCTCAGAGGATCATGGCATTCAGTGTGTACCAGTGTGGGCTGGTGTTGAACAAATAACCTAGATGTGACAGACTGCATTTCTTATTCCCACTCATCTGAGCCATCCAGCCCCCCAGAATGAAACATATATTTGTAGTTAGATTAGATGTACTGCACAATACTTCAAAATAAAGCATGTACTGTTTCATTATACTATAGCCATATCAAGACTCGTGAGTTTGAAGTGTCATTTTCCCTCGGATTTTCTGAAACAAGAGTCTTGACTGTTTGAAAAGGTTCTAATAGAAAAATACTTATAAGATACAATTATCTACTAAACAAAGAGGACAATGTTAACAAACAAAACATTTTATAAGACTACTTTGATTAGAATGTGAAGCAGAGATATTAGAAAGAATTGTTTTCTTCCCTCCTGTAATTGTGTAACTAAAATTTCTCCTAAGTTTGAACTAATTGGCTGCTCATGGTTTATTATTGACATGCTGAAATGATAAGAACACACATATGTGCTCGCTGAGCTGATTAGCAAGTTAGATATTGCATGGTGACATTGCCTCAAATCTCATGTCATGTTTTGTTGAAATTGGAGTATTTATAGGACATATCACATTGATATGTCAGTTAGATATTTTAATGTTTAAATATACCACACCATAATCAGTCATGCAGTTTTGAACAGCCAGTTTTATCTAAGAGAAAACTATCACCTACTGCACAAAATGACACCAAAGTTGTCACTCTCTTGATTAACAATGACAGTGAGTATTTAGCTACAAGAATCATTCTAACTTACCATCTGTCATTATGTTCTCTGCTTTTGCCGGCACATAAAAAATTGATTACGCCGTATCAACAGTGCTTTTTTAAAGAACTAATTACAATTATGCATGTTTTTGATTGCTTATCTGAAACATAGCCAAGTTAAAATATCTTTAAATAAATACAAATGATGAAAATATTCCATACAGTATGCTTAGTATGACCCCGGTGCTATAGAGTCAGGTCATATTGGAACATGATAATGTTGCCCCAGTTGTCTAGGTACCAAACTGTACATAACATTAGCAACTATACCAAAAGAATCAGTGTATCATTTATCTAACACTTAATCAGGTAGCAATCTTTGATTGTATATGGATCTCAGCTTGTGCACCTTAACAACAATTGTTCTGTGCACCTACATGTAAAATGCCTTTTAATATAAAAATGCACTATTTACCAAAGAACAACTATCAGATGAGAAGGACAAATGAAATGTTTTTTCATCCATAGATCATCTATGCCCAGTACATCCATATTAAGTGACTTTCCCTATATTTACATACTGTGGCACTAGTTCAGCAAGCTGTTATTTAAGCAGGTGTGTAGCTTTAAGCATGTGAGTAGTCCCATTGAAGCTTATAGCTACACATGTTTAAGTAGGTGGCTGAATTGGGGTCTAAATTAACAATGAGCAAAGATATACATATTTATTATGTAGTGTGAGGTCTCTTGGCAAGATCATTTCTAACCATAGGGCACAGTAGTCTGATAATATATATTTTTTTCATCATGTGGACCCTATTAGCTTGGCTTAAGTTATAAACGAATGCTTGGACATCATTATTATTACTTATGGCATATTTATATATATTGTGGTAGCATCAAAAGGCCTTCTGGATTTGTTGTTTTGCCCTGCACCTTAGAAATCAAGGGGGATTTGTTCATGAGTACAATTTAGTACATGCAAAAGTCATATTCACAGAACAGCACATTTTCAAGCTTCTCAGAGAAGTCATTCCATTTTGCTAGACAGTGTAAAAAAGAGACATAACAAGAGACTATCCATGACTCTAAGTGTGTCTATAGAGGTTTTGTCTTCAGTCAGGAAGACAGGAGTCTGACTGAGGGCTAGGGGTAATTAATGCAAGAAGGTTCTTTCTCCCCTTGTACATTAGACTCTTGCTGTTATTTCTGATTATGATCTTTCTGTGAAAAGCCATGTAGGGTTGTTGTTTTTACTTTTCACCCATGTGGTTTGTTGAGTCTGTGTCTTTATGTATCCTATGATGTTCTTGAAACAGCATCCCAAGCCCTTATTAACACAAAGGTGAAAGAGTTGTACTGTATGGCTTTCAGCTTGGTTTTACTGATGCTTACAATTGGGGCAGGAAGCAGTTCCACAACTTCTCAGAGAATGGAGCATCATGCTCCATGCACATATTAAGTACTGTTAAGTACCAGTCAAAGCAAGATGAGAGCTCTCCATGAAGCTGGCTTTGTTGGTTTTAGAGTCGTTGATGGTGTAGGTCCTGGGTATATTCAAGACTCTCTTCCTTGAGCTATGTCTTGAGTATCTGTGCTCACCACTCATGCTTTACATATTATGCTTATGCAAGTTAGGTCAACATGTAATTGTACTTTTGCTGTGATAGGAACTGGGGTGTGGAACTTACACTGCTTTAGTGTACACACCTGTTCATCTTTTGGTACTTTTTCAAAATGAAGTTTTAAAATCTGTATATGACAACTCAATTTTGTTGAGATTTTTCAGTTTTATTCCTTTCAGCTCTTGCATGGGGTTGTTTTGCAATGTAATGCCACAAATAAGATAGTATGGTGGTATCGGCCTGTAACGTCATTATTTGTATTGGATTTGGATTTTAAATTGTTTAAATTGCAATGAGCACCATGGATAAGGATATCTGTGAGGTACTCTATCAATAAAAGTATGATTATTTATAATCACATATTGATTATTTATTATTACATATCTTATTCATTGAGCCAGTGGGTCTGTTCCTGGCTCCTCTTAATAACACTGCACAATATGGACATGACATTTTATAGTTTGTGTCCAGCTGTTGGAACAAATTCCTTTATTCATGAAACAATGTTCTTTGAACTAAACAAAAGCAAGTCCTTTCCAAAATCAACAAAACAAACAAAAAAAAAAACCCTCTGTTTTTTTAACTGTGGGCTATGTATGGAATACATAATATATTAATAAATTAATAAGTAACCTCCTCCAAAATATCCCCTTTTTAAATTACTTGAGCCATGAGAGCTGTTCATTTAGCAGCTTCTGGTTTGGAAGTCCTGAGATTAAAATATCATGCCTCCTCTTGGTCACTGGGTTAATACAACAAGTACTTTGCATCCTATGAGGCACTTATCCCAGAAGCTGTGTTAATAACTGTAACAGTGCAATGACTCACCACCACGATGCCTCCCACTGGTCAGTCTGGGAATTAGCTCTCACCAGCCATGGAGCACCCTCTGTGCATGGTGACTTACCCATTGTCTGCTCTGCTGGATTGAGACCCACATTGGTCCCCTCTTGGCGGCATCCACTTCAGGACAGTGCCCTCCAGCAGTGCTCCCTACTCCACTCTCACCCCCTTCCTGGAGGCGGGAGGGGGGGGTGAGTTAACAACAGTCCTTTGACTTGCACCTGCTTCAGTGGCTAACCACAACCCCAAAGTCCAGCCCCTCACATCAGAGGCATGTTGCAGTCTGTCCCAGCCACAGTCCTCCACAGCCAGGTGCAGTACAAGGGGGAAGGAAGGCACCCAAGCTCACCCGTTACTCTGAGTCTCAACCCAGGGACCCTCTTGCAGCAGCCTCTCTGCCCTCCTTCTCTTCCCTTGTCAGACTCTTCTCCTTCTCTTCCCTGGGCCATTTTCCCTTTGGCACCTTGCAACTTCTTGTCCTTCTATTCAAGGACCCAGCCTGGCAAGTAATGGGCCAGAGCTCTCCTCTGCTCCCCCAAGCCTACTCAGTACTGCTCTTTCCAAGGACTACCTCCTTACCTTGGTAGTCAGGAAGAGACTGCCTTCTCCTTTGCTAGGCAGCCTTTATATAGGGCCCAGCCTGGCCCTGATTGGCTGCCTCTTCCTTTGCCCTGATTGACTCTCCACTGGTCTTTGCTGATTGGTTGCTGGTCTGCACAGCCTCTCTGGCCTGTTCTAGCCCTTTCTCTGATGGAGTGGGGCAGCTTCCCCACTACAATAACATTCTATGGCTCAACTATCTCATTGTCAAAATAAATACTTTTGTTTCTCTTGCTAAAGACAGGGCATCCATTTGCACAGTAACAGCAGTTATGCTGGCACTTATTTGAAACTCCTATGCACTAACTGTGTTCCAGCTTTACTCATAAAACAGATCAAGGAAATCATCTGATTCCAATAAGTATTATAAAGCTAACTTTATAAATTGTCTTTTCAGCTCAGCATCTTGGTGTTCTGGGAACCTAAAGGCTTACTATAATTCATAAAACAAATGACAGTTACCCCAGCAAAGGCTTTTGATATTAGATGGGCTAAAGTGTTCACATACTTTATATCCCATGTTCAGTACATTTTTTACATTCCTCTGTTCATTCAGGAAATCATGAGAGATTAGTTACATTATCCAAACAATAACAGTGGTAGTCAGAGAAAGGGGATATCTGTCAATCTCTATCTAGCATAGATATGTTCATTTTTCATCAGCTTCTATAGACTTCAATAAACTTTACTGAGATGCCCTGGATAATATCTCCTTCATTTACAAGAATTGTGCAATAATAAACACCAGATTTATACAAATATGGGGAGAATATTATGAGAGTTTTCTGGGTGTCATGGGTTTAGTTATCTATCTAAGATTTATCTGGTTCTCAGATTTAATTTGAATGTATTGAAAGTCCCTACATATCCCTATCTATCTAAGATTTATCTGGTTCTCAGATTTAATTTCAATGTATCGACAGTCTCTACGAAAAAGGATAAATGGACACAAATCAGATATCAGGAATGGCAATATTCAAAAACCTGTAGGAGAACACTTCAATCTCACCAGACACACCATAAAAGATTTAAAAGTCAGCATTTTGCAGCAAAAAAACTTCAAGTCCAGACTGCAAAGAGAGACTGCAGAGCTGCAATTCATTTGCAAATCTGATACAATCAATCAACGATTGAACAAAGATTACGAGTGGCTATCTAACTACAAAAGCAGCTTCTCTTCTCTCGCTATTCACACCTCCAGTTCAGCTGCTAGAGGAACATCTCACCCTCCCTGATTAGAGATAACAAGCTGGTTCAGCCTCATTGGACTAACCTTGTTATCTCCCACCTATTTCTTGCCTATTTATACCTGCCCCTGGATACTTCCACTGCATGCATCCGATGAAGTGGGTATTAGCCCACGAAAGCTTATGCTCTAAAATTTTAGTTAGCCCTTAGGTGCCACAGGACTCTTTGTCACAATTTCAATGTAATGTCAAAACTGGTTATTTTGTTGTTTACACAGTATGTTATGTTGACCTGTTCACTAACAATATATTTCATAAATAAGACAAGGAAGACTTTGTAGCACCTTAGAGACTAACCAGTTTATTTCAGCATAAGCTTTCGTGGGCTATAGCCCACTTCATTGGATTCATAGAATGGAACAGAAATAAGATGTATTTATACACACAGAAGGAAAAAAAAAGTACATTAGCATACCAATTCTAAGAGGCTGTTTAATTTGGATGGGCCATTATCAGCAGGAGATTTTTTATATATATATATGCGCCATCATGTGCCAGCAATGCCCCTCTGTTATGTACATTGGCCAAACCGGACAGTCTCTATGCAAAAGAATAAATGGACACAAATCTGACATCAGGAATCATAACATTCAAAAAACAGTAAGAGAACATTTCAACTTCCTGGCCATTCCATTAAAGACGTGGTGGTGTCAATTTTGAAACAGAAAAACTTCCAAAACAGACTCCAACGAGAAACTGAGGAATTGGAATTAATTTTCAAATTAGACACAATAAACCAAGGGCTAAATAGAAATTGTGAATGGTTGTCTCATTACACTAATTGATTGCATTTCCCTAGTTAATTTACCTTCAATAGTTGTTATCTCCTGCCAGACACAGAGATCCATTTCAAAAGGTATTTTTCTCTCCTGCTGATAATGGCCTATCCAAATTAAACAGCCTCTTAGAATTGGTATGCTAATGTACAACTTTTTGTTTTGTTTTGTTTTTGCTTTCTGTGTATATAAATACATCTTACTTCTGTTCCATTCTATGCATCCGATGAAGTGGGCTATAGCCCATGAAAGCTTATGCTGAAATAAACTGTTTAGTCTCTAAGGTGCTACAAAGTCTTCCTCGTCTTATTTACGGATACAGACGAACATGGCTGCTAATCTTAAACCTGTCACTAAATATATTTCATGACTCTTACTCACATCAAACATCTAGGCACTCATAAACCAATACTGAAAACTCAAATAAGTATCTGTAATAGGATAATGATAATGTACACTGGTCAGGAAGAAGTTTGTAGTGAATAGAATATTTGATATTTTGTACTAGCTTCCTAGTAGCAACCTAAACTATTTGTCATTCATTACAATGGCGATGCGAGGGGTTAAAAAAGAGATCTTAACAGTATTCTATTTTTCTTTCTCAGATCGGGCTGTGTTAAATTATCTCTCAAATTGCTTATGTTATTTCAGTTGCAATTTCAACAGAATTTATTAGCTAGTCCATATCAATGAGAGCTAATCACAGAGAGGAGAAAAGAGATGTTCACAAGAAATAGCTGGCCAATTCCTGTGATTGCTTTCTGCAGTCATACGACTGAACTTCAGCCTATAGACTGGTCCAAGGAAAACCCTTTATACAATTATCACGGAACACTGAGGCAGTTTGGATCTAGATGTGAACATCATGGCTGGCCCAAGAGAATTTGGCTGAAGGTACTATTAGCTCACCTGTAGACTAGTGAGGATGGACAACTTCCTTCTGAAATATTCTTTTACTTCCTTGTTGATATATCCTATTAGGTTTTATTGTGCAATTGTTTTGGGTCCTGAAGAGTATCTCCTTTAGGGTTCAACACAATATCATCATCTCACCATTTTTGTTCAATGTGTTCATATGCTACAGTTAAGATGACTAGACAGGATGCATGGACTTTAGTGTCTTCGATATGTAGGCAACACTCAGCTCTATGTTGCCATCTTGTCTGAATTCCCCCAATTTTTGAGGAATGGATAAGAACCAACTGGTACATAAGACTGGGGTCATTTTGATAGGTTGGGAGAAGCTACTGGAAGAGACATGGGAGAATATAACGTCCCACTTGATTTGAAGGAGCATATCCTTTGACATATATTTGTACCTTGGGAGCCTTGCTGCCTCCTTAGTTGTTCAGTGATGATCAGTTAGCAATAAAGACCCAGACTGATTCCTCCCATATGTGTTTGGCTAGAACACTGTCCATTTCTAAAGGATATGGACTTCACCATCATCTTTATCATTGTCAGTTTGAGAATGGACAACTGCATGTGTTTTTTCTACATAAAGCTAAATCTTAAGATGATTTGGAAGCTCGGGCAAGTAGGCAATGCAGCCTCCTGTTTTGTTTGGTGGAATATCTGAGTGAGAACTGTATTGTGAACTGGTGTTGGTTTCGACCTAAAAATCTTACATGGCCTGCAAAGTGACTCCCTCTTGCCCCAAATAATACTGCTATAATTAAGATCAATGCAGGGGCTATAGCCAATGCCCCCTCTGTTTAGAAGAGAAGAGATTGTTAGCAGGGAAGTTTTCATGATGTGTCTCTGTTTAGGGAATTTTCTCTCCACATTGGTCCAAACATGTTCCTGTTTTTTGTATATGAAATGCTGATGGATGAGCCAATGAGGTAGTTTAGGCTGCAATGTATTCAATATGCTGAGGACATTCAGCCATGCATCTCTTTTTCTCGAGATCCAGGGTATGGAGTCTTTCATCTTTCTTTATCTGGTTGAGCTTGGGGCTTGGATGAACTGGGCGAATAGAACAAAGCTCAGTCCTGCTAAAATGGGAGATGATACTTGTGGACTAATTTGCCCAGACTATTGGACTAAATGAGTCTCTAAATGATTTTTGGGGATCATGTTTAATTAGCAGCCAAGATTGCTTTCTTTCATTGATGGCATGAGCTCTTTCCTCTCCCATGTGGTCATTGCTAGTTATCCAGGCCTTTGTCAATGGAGTTTCACTTAAGGCAATGGCATTTGACCAGCAATGACTCTAGCTCATGTACCTTTGCAGCTTTAATGTTGCAGCCTTTTGGAGCAAATGGAGATCAGAGAGAGACTTACTGAAAATGGCATTACACACAAGAATTTTCAGCTGAAACTAACTCCCACTCTTCCCCCGCTACATTCTCAATGTATTATGTGGAATTTTAACTATGTGAACCCAGTTAATTTTAGTAGGAGTCACTTGACAAACCCTTTTTGCTTTTTGAAAATTCAGTGGTGAGAATCTTTTTTGGCATTGCCCTTTTCTACTGTTTAATGAGACACAGACAGATTCACCTGTCTGCCACTTGACTCTTTCCTATCTTTATATATATATATTAACACATTTGGAGTTGTCTTATTTAGCTCTCCTGTTTTTCTATTCTGTACATTTTATGACATACAGAGCTTTATAATTCCATTTCATTTATTTACTATTATTATTTTTTCAGTTAACTAGATTTATGAAGATCACAACTGAAGCTTTGGTATGAGCTGAATCATGCATTTTATGGTAATATTCAGGGTTACATTATTCCCCTTCAGAAACCAGTGAAATCAGAATTAAAATACACTAGATTTCTCAATACAACATCAACAGGACTCAAAACCTAAAAGGTATAATCTGCCACATGTTAACATATTGTATTTGGAAAAACAATGACTTTTACACAAAGCTTCTGTCTCTCTTTGCAAGAGAAAAAAAAAGGTATTAATCAAAGCTATACAAGTGGTCGTCTACAATATTCTCAGATAGTTCAATTGTTTGCACTGCAAAGGAGATTTCCCCCAATGGAAGGCAGGTGGTGTTTGTGCCATGGCACTGCCCAGAGTTCGATCAGGGCAGGACAGTTTTAAATCACAAATAGGGCTCCAGAGGAGCCTGATTGCCAAAAGATGCCCAGGGAATGCACTGAGTTAGTGCATCCCTTTTGTACTCTGGTCATGACCCCCCACAGAGCAGAGGTTGTGAGAACCTCCTGCTAAATTTTCCAAATCCACACTACCTTGGCCCCGAGTTAAATCTGGTTATGGGACTGAATCAAGTCCTAGGTCTGCAGCGAGGTAAATGTCATTACCTCTCAATGGCTGTTCAAAGGCTTATGTGCAAGTCATAGAGCATCAGTCCAGTGGACAAAAATGTAGCATCACAAATGGAAGCTCGAGTTGCACCTTTCTGTGCTGTACTTGCTCCACAGATTGAGCAATCTTCACCTCCCAGGGATACAGATCTGACAGCTTTCATGAGCACTAACATCACACAAGACAGTGGAATTTATCCACAAATAATTCTGTCTCTCTCACAGCATAAAGGGCATAAAAAGGGAGGCTGGGATGAAGCTATTTGTGTTACATTGAATTTTGGGCATCAGTGAATCGAAAATAGTCCAGAAGAGGGCAACATATATTATAAAGAGCCTTAGGGGTTCCCACCTATGGAGAAGGAATCTGTTGTGGAGAAATGATTCTTCACTTAGCATTAACATACCCGCAAAAACTTGGTATGCTGGGGGAGTGGAGCCATGCTGCTGCCGATAGAAGTCTTCCTATTAACAGAACCCCTGGCTCAACCCTCTCCCCTCAGCAGCACAGCCAAAATATAGAGATTCTATTGAAGGATTTCCCAGGGTTTAGGGAAGAAGAAAATGATGTGGTGGAGATGACAGTTCCCCTTCCAAGCTCCCCAGGCCAGGATCCAGTGAATTCCCATGTCTTGCATTAGTAGCAGTGGAGGGTATACTAGATTGCAGGTTTTTTGTTTGTTTGTTTTTAAGATACGTAAATGTTCAAAGTATGTATGTTTTGAGTTTTAAATTGTATGTAATCAAAATGTTTGTGCTTTACTGAACCCACTGCAAATAGTGTCAATGAATGAAAAATTGTTTCTTATAACAAAGAAACAAAAACAAAAACCTTGCTTTTGTGAGATCTGCAGCATGATTTCTGATCCAAGAGGTTCAGAAATCCTTCAAATTAATATACACATTCTTGGATACTTATCCAGACTGAACTGATTCTTGAAAATGTTTAAAGTTCTCCCTTAATTACAGTCCTAGTTCCCTTCTAGCTTTGTCTCCAGATCAAGGGCCCACTCCAACAGAGCCATCAAAGAAATCTTATTCAGGGTAGACAAAAGGTAGACTATTATACAATTTAAGTTTAGCCATCAGATTATTCCAGTCAGTACAACAAACCTCCTTATAACTATCATACAGTAAATGATATTTCCATCCCTCTCTGATGCACCATCTCATCATCTTTCAAAGAAGCTTTCAAGTGGGAGTGTTTGTATTTTCAAATGAAAGGACCTGTTTCTAAATGCCTTCAGTCTGTTTTGACAACTTAACATTATATTAATTTGAATTCAGACAAACACCATCTACTTGTTCATTAAGCTAAAAATGAATAAAGAAAAGATACAGAAATTTCTAAAGCTGAGTCCTACTTGAGGCATAATCTTAGACATGAGAAGATAATATCCATCTAAATTTCCTTCATCACCTAGCATCTGAGCACCTCACGATCATTAGTGGAGTTTAGCTGCCTAACCCTACTATGAGATAGGGAAATATCTTCATTTTAGAGATGAAGAATTGAGGCACAAGGTAAACCTCAGGACTTCAACATCACACAGGAAATCTGAGGCAGAACAGAGAATCTCAGTCCTTTAGAATGTCCTTCCACCTATTCAGCTGATATATGTGTATCACAGTCTTATTTCCATAAATACAGTTAGGAATATAAATACTGAGGAAAATGGAATGTACGTAGAGAAGAAATATATTTTCAACACTAACTATTATAGAAAAAGAACCTCTCACGTACAATGCTGTAACAATAATGGTAGGCAATGATGACATCCATAAAATATGAATTTTTAATAGTAATTGCACTGTATATCAATTGCGTTAATACAAACACTGACAAGCAGTTAAAAAACAATCTAGCAGTAGGGTTGTTCCACTGTCCTATGAGGAAACACTTTGAAACGTGAAGTGACAGGCAGGAAACCCTACTAATTATAAACTGCCGCTGCATTTGTAAAATGAGGGCTTCTATGTAGCAAGCACTTGCCAAATTTAGGTCACTTATATAAGTACCTAAATATGGATTTAGAAGCCTAAATTTAGAGGTGGTGTTTTGAAAATTTTGGACCAGGAGTCTAAATATAAATTAAAGTAGATTTTAGCTAGAACCTGTAATGAAGTTGATATGCCCATTCTGTTGGCTTCTGCTTCTTATAGGTTCTTGTGGGATATGTAAAATTTTCTGGTTTAAAAGCAGATTTGTTAGCAAAGCAAGTTAATTTCATCAAGATCCTCTTAAATTTACCATACTATAATTAATCATGCTAATCAGTTGGCAGGTCTGCTGCAGAGCATATAGTTACAACATTTTAAAAGAAAGTAATTATTTTTTCAGAACCTGTTCACCAAACAGGCTTATTTCTAATCTAAACATTCAAGCATTTATTGGTTGTTCATAATTGTTCAATAATTGCTTTTATGCAGCACCTTTCAGCCTAGAAGCTGTTGCAAACTGTTTGTTTCAACTGCATCTGTGACTATTTACTTTTTGCTGCAGATGGTGTGTTACAAGTCAGTTAAACCACATGGTAGTGTTTTTGCTCCTTGATTGGATGACTGAAGCCTTATATAAAACAGCAGGTATTTGTTCATAAACGGTAAACTGTCTTGCTCATACTCAGGTACCCTGGTTCATGAACATGAAGATATTGACATGTAAAACAAGTATTCCCCAGCAGTCATGTGAACAAAAACTCTTTCACAAGACTATTCTAGAGTCACAAACAAAATAACCTTGAATCTAAAAGCAATTTAGAATTTGAAAAATTTGTCAAAAATATTTTCCCAGCTTTGATGTGGCCTAAGACTCCTTTTTCATAAATCACCAAACTGTCATCAGATGCTAACAATTGTCAGCCACCACCATTCTGAGCTGGGTTCAAAGTAGTAACCTAGAGTTGAAAAACTATAACACCCATTACACTGCTCTACAGCCAAAATGCTTCTGAAATAATTGTAGTAAAACTTTACTAATTCTGGGTCACTGAGAACAAAAATGATGCTTACAATTGTTGATTGGTTCTAGTTTTCAAGATATGCTATTGGGTCTGTATATACAACCCTTGACATGGGAATGGCGGAGGATAAGTGAGTTATAAAGGGAAGGGATCTCAATTTAAACCAGAAATGACTAAAATACATCTTTGACTGGATCTATGAATAAATCTATGACTGGGTTTGGACAGTACTTGCTTTTTAGGCAAAACAATGAATGATGCAATCTGAAGCTGGTATTGCGTCATACATGATATGAATTGCATCATGTTATTCCTAGAAGTCATGGATGATGCAATCATAACGAAGCTTACATCACCCTGCTGAACAAATTGCCCTATATCAGCTCTAGAAATCATACAGTGTCGTGCTCTCTTATTTGTCAGTGTTTGATTTTGCAAAGGGACATATTTCTGTTTAGCCAAAGTGAGCAGAGATGCCTCGTACTTGTATGAACAGTGCAGATAACTTCTGCTATGTTTGTGGTGAAGTGACTTTTGCATCACAAAAGCGCAGTATAACCACTCTGGTTAAGAAAGCCTATCACCTTTATTTTGGCTGCAAAACTGGAGATCAGGACAAGAGGTGGGCCCCACACATATGCTGCAACACTTGTGCAACAAATCTTCGCCAGTGGTTGAACAGAAAAAGGAAATCTATGCCTTTTGCAGTGCCAATGATTTGGAGAGAGCCAACAGATCATACCAGCAATTGTTACTTCTGCATGGTGCCTCCAGTTGGGAAAGGTGTGTCAAAGAAGAAAAAGTAGACTGTGCATTATCCAAACATTTCAACAGCTATACGCCCAATACCCCACAGAGAAGGACTGCCGGTTCCTGATGCACCAGAATCATTCTCACTTTAGTCAGACGAGGAAGAGGAAGAGGATGAAACTTCTGGTCCTGAACCATCAATGCCACAGGACCCACATTTTCTCCCATCCTCCTCCTCTGAACCACACCTCATAAGACAAGCTGAACTGAATGACCTTGTCAGGGATTTGGAACTACCCAAGAGTAAGGCAGAGCTGTTGGGCTCCAGACTACAGCAGTGGAATCTCCTGGCAGGTGATGTTAGGGTTTCCACGTTCCGTGACCGTCAAAAGGATCTTGTCCCATTCTTCTTCATGGAAGGTGATCTTGTAGCCTGCAACAACATCGATGGTGTGATAGCAGCCCTCAACATCGTTCACGATCCAGATGAATGGAGACTCTTCATTGATTCATCAAAGACGAGTCTTAAAGCTGTTTTGCTGCATAATGGCAATGTTTTACCATCAATTCCAGTTGGTCATGCAGTCCATATGAAGGAAACCTATGACAACATGAAACAACTTTTGAGATGCATAAACTATGACCGACATCAGTGGCAGCTTTGTGGCGATTTGAAGGTTGTTGCTCTCTTGCTTGGTCTGCAGACTGGATAGACAAAGTACTGCTGTTTTCTCTGCGAATGGGATAGTTGTGCAAGAGATTCCCACTACATCAAGAAAGATTGGCCACTCCAACAGTCATTGGAGCCTGGGAGGAAAAGTGTTCAGCATCCACCACTTGTTGAATCAAGGAAGATTTTGTTACCACCCTTACACATCAAGCTGGGTCTGATGAAGAACTTTGTCAAGGCCATTGACAAAACACAAGCAGCTTTCAAGTACCTCCGTGGAAAATTTCCAAGGTTAAGTGAAGCTAAGATAAAGGAAGGTGTCTTTGTTGGTCCTCAGATTCGTGAACTTCTTTGAAATGATGCATTTGACGATGCACTGCGTGGCAAGGAAAAGACAGCATGGAAAGCCTTCCAGTTAGTGGCAATACATTTTCTCGGAAGCAACAAGGCAGACAACTACAGGTTGTTGGTGGAAAACCTCCTCAAGGCATACAAAAGCCTTGGTTGCAACATATCACTAAAGATACATTTTTTGCTCTCTCATCTAGATTTTTTTCCACCCAACTGCGGAGCAGTGAGCGACGAGCACGGCGAGCGATTTTGCCAGGACATTGCAACAATGGAGAAATGCTATCAGGGCAAATGCAGCCCATCAATGCTTGCAGACTATTGCTGGACAGTGACAAGAGATGCTCCATTTAATGAATACAAGAGACAAGCCAAGAAGCACCGAGTAGACACTGAATAGGACTAAACTATGTACATAATAGTTTTTTGCCTTTTGTTTCACAATACATTTTATTTATATAACCCTTTTGCTGATTTTTAAAGTGTTACATAAACAGAACAGGTGAAATATTATCATGTAAAGCAACCATAAACACATGAAAAGACGTAGGTTTACAATTTATGATTAAAACTCTACTATCTACACCATATACATAGACATAAAATGTAAAAACTTAAATATCTTAGAAACAGTAGCCAATCAGTTGTTTTAATTGTCATATTTGAATTCAGCATATCAAAATACATAATAAATATCACATTTTATCTCTGAAGCAGACAACTTCTAAAAAATTGTAGACCAGTGTTATCAATCCACTGAGCCAGCCAGTACCCAAAAAGGGCGCTTTTTAAAAAATATTAAATATACAACATTGCTATATCAGGTCCAGGAACCAACATTATAAAGTCAATATTTGCCAATGGTTATCTTAAAGCAGGTTTTCAGATTCCTACCTTTTCACTCATCAGGATAGGAAATGACTGTGGTAAATGCATGGTAGATATAAAAAAATGTCAGCTTTACATTAGTAGTGACTATACATTATGGCGGACTTTTTCCAATAGAAGTGGTAATGCTGTTTATTTGAATACTAGTTTTATGTGAACTGTATTTGGACAGCACTTCACAATGTGCTCACCCGATACTTGGTTCAATGTATGAGTGGAATGCACTCTCAAAAGAAAAAAGCAGGCTCATTTAGTAAGGGAGGTTAATTGTGTTCTTCTTCTGTTCAGGAACCTGGAGAGCTTTTCTGTTTCTTAAATTAACTTTGCCCACTGGGGACCAAATTAAGAAGTGAGTCTAAAGGAATCTAGAAGGAGCCTAAATTACTTTAACTTTGTACATTCTTCCAACTCATTAATGTGAATACAGTATTACACTAATTTAAATTCCCTCTGCACTCTCTTTAGAATCCTACAGGCTCCCTTAGTCTTATTCACATATTTAAACTTTCATCAGTTTATCAATATCTAATGTACACACCAATTCTGAAGTTGGCTCAATGAGCCTCAGTGTAAGGGAGCCAAAGCTTGTTTTACTCCTAAATCAAGATAGACAAGAAGACTACAACAACAAAAGAAATGAAAGGAAGGATGCAAAAAGGTGTAAATCTTAGTATACCCCACTCTGTTTTAATTTGCAATATCTTCTGGTTTCCCAGCGTGCAGATTACTCCAATTTATACTTCTTTACACATGGATGAGTGGGAGAGGTTAGATCTAAAGATATCTCACTGAGTATCAATAAGTCTTTAAATTCATCTGCAAGGACCTGATTCATAGATTCATAGAGTTTAAGGCAGAAGGGACTATTGGATCATCTGGTTTGATCACCTATAATATATTACAGGCCATTACTTTTCACCCAGTTACACCTGTATCAGGATTTTACATTGCTGGACATATAACCTCTGAATTTAAGCCTGGGTGTTTTCTCTGACAAAAGACAATGTAAAGCAAGAATTTCCAAAAAACAGCAAATTATTTGGGAGCATTTAAAAATGGGAGGGAGGATAGCTGTCCAGGAACTATTGTACACACTTCTAAGTGCATAACATTTTAACCTTCTGTAAAATACACATAATGTCCATGCTTGTAATTTGCTCTGTACCTTTCACAAATGTTTAAAGCTACAAGTATTGTTACACAAATATTATCTTCAAGAAAAACTGTGTGTTGCAATTCTGAAACTCAGACCAGGTTTGCAAAAACATTTGCTGATGCTCTTGAATGTGGGTCGAAAACCAGGGTCAGTGTTTGAATGAGCCTGGGGTGACTTATGGTGCTAAACTGGAACCAAGTCAAATTCTGAGTTCATTCAAGCACGAAACAAGAGAAAGACCAGAACTGTAACGCTGATTCTAAAGTCTCTAATGTCTGGAAAGATGTCCAACTGTCACAGCTGACCCTTAGATGTCTGATGGGCCAGACCAGTATTCCAAATAGACAAACCTGATTTTTGTGGTTTAGCCTTGAAAAATCATGCATGCTCAAATTTACAGAAGTTTGTACATCCCTCTTGCAACCCCTTGCTGACTTTCACATAGTTTTAGGGTCCAAAGAAACTGCTTGCACTGAGTTCTCTGCAAATCCCTTCTGACCAAGGAAGAGAGCCAGAAGCTAACAGAAAATGAACCATGAGAAGGTGATTTTTTTCTCCCAACAAAGTGAAAAGAATGTCCTTTTAATGATTTTTTAGAAACAAACAGTGACATAACCCCCAAATGCCTCGTTGCTGAAACAAGAGACGCATGGTCAATTTGACTAAGAGTTACTTTATTGAAACAGCCTCATTATTGTGTAAGCCTCTAATGAAATTCAACATTCTGTTCATGTCTCAAAACATCTGTCCTTTGGATTGGAATAAAAATGAAAATGTTTTTATATCTGTTAAAGAAAGAGTTTTGTCTTGCTAAATTACCTTATAATAGTGTTCTAACCAACAGAGACTGTTCAGCTTGTGCATTAATGGATTTATAGGCCATCCTAGGTTCATAAAGATAAAAAGAAATCCCTGAATTGTTTTGTGTGTTTCTTTTTGCCCTTCACAAACAGAGTTATTAGGAGTTCGTTTACAAGTCTTCCTGGTCCTCTTTTGCTCATGGTTCTTTTAAAAAGTACTAATGTCTTGTGCAAATCTATGGAGAGTCCACAAATCCCTTTAAACTTTTCTAATAACTTACTGAAGGATCATCTACAATGCTAAAAGTCAACCCTCTCAGAGAGCAAAATCTGTAATAGCAAGAGACTTTGTAACAATCAATAACATTTCTTTCTTGTTCTTTTTACTTTCTTGCTCTTTATACTAAAGCTGGAGGAGAAATTCCAAATTTCCAAATTTTTCATCAGAAAAAGGAATGCATTTTTTATAAAAATATTCACAAAAAGTGTTTTCATTTTAAAACTAGGTCTGCTAAACAATAATCTTAATTTATATGGTGCTTTCTATTCAGAAGTAAAACTGATTTTAAGAGCCTAAGAAAACTGCAGCTTCAGAAAATGTTACGATTTGGGCGATTTAGAAATATCAACGCTCATCTCAGTTGTTTGCTGTTTCTTTTTAAGTAAGTTTCTGCCACTTTTCCTTGAAAAAAAATTGCTTTAGAAAGCAAATCAAGAAATAAGATTGAAAGGTCCTCACTTATTTTCCCAAGGCAAAGACATCCTTTTGCAGATATAAGGAACAGTGGAAGTCTCCATCATTATCCTTCATCCTAAGAGACAAAGAAACTAACTGATTTGTTCTCTGGGAAGGGTCCTAGCCAGGCTGACCAATAAAAAGCTGGAAAGAAGACGGGAGGTGAGAGAAACCACCTTGAACAAAGACTGTATCTTGCTAGATTAAGTCTCAGACTTGCAGATGCTTGTTTTCACATTTATTTGCTTGAAACCATCTCTACTTTTACCTCTTTCACTTAGCATCACTTAAGCCATGCTCTTCTGTTAATAAAATTGTGTTGCTTTCATTATAAATCATCAGTGCTTTGTAAATGGCGTAAAGTGTGCGCTTCTAGAAAGCTAACTGATTGGAGTGTTTTAGGCAGTAAACTTAACACTTTCTTTATGAAGGTCCAGTACGAGGGACGGCCCCTACAGCAGTAAGATTTTGATGCAAATTCAGGGCTGTAAATCTGCAAGGAGTAACCAGATTGGGCAAAGCCAGAGTGAGGCTTGTCGGCTACTGGCAGGCTGTTGGGGTCAGAGCTCTGCGCCAAAGCTGCACAGGCATAACACATCTTCAGTTACAAGGCAAACAGTGAACAAATCCCTTACTGACCTGGGGGGATCCCAAAACCTCACAATTGTTTTAAAGGCACTTTTCAACTGGAAGATTTTGTCATAACTTCTTTAATAAAATCATGAACATTAGCAACTTAAGAACAAAAATATAATCATGAGCCAAATCAAATGGCCTGATTCTCCACCACGCTACACCAGCTTTACACTGCAACTCCAGGAAAACTGGTCTACTGAAGTGCTGTAGCCTCAACTCCATTGCTGATTATAATACTAAGGAAAAACATTCTGCATGTTCTAAAATGTTGTATACAATTATAAAACTGATTACACTAATAACAGTCAGGTTTGTTCTGGAATAAAGTACCACCACAGGAGGTGGCGTAATTGCCAGCAATTCTATTGCATTATTCCCACATGATATATAAATATAAGTTGCTAAGTGGAATAGTTTATTAAATATTCAAAGAAGCCACTGCCAAAGAGAGGCTATAAACTGCAGACAGAATTGTAAATATTGAGTATGCATGAGACTAGTGCAAAAGAGACATGGTATAAATAAATAGTGTTTGATTACTGTAATTATAGCATTGTGACCAGCCTGGCCATTAGTGCTACACTTAACCTGAAATCCTAGTTTTCCTTTTGTATTCAGGAAATCCGGTTGCCTGAGAGATTTTCTTCTTTTCTTTTATATTGCAAATCTCTTGAAACATCTTCCATAAAAACAGAGTGTAGCTCAGAGCCAGTCAAATTATTCTTTGTGAATAATATGCAGTGTAAATTTAGCTCCTTCCTTCCTTCACATTTTTGTGAATATATTCATTGTATAAACATTTTCCAAATATTTAATTACCAACGCATTTCTGCTTGTGGTTTGTTCATAAAATGTGCACTTGGACTGTTTGCACACCATAAATGATAGTCAATACAATCAGCCACATCCCCTTGGTTGTGCTCCCTGAATGAGTGACTGAAACCTTTGAAATAGGACAGAAAGGAATGAGAAATAACAACCAGAAAATAATGCATATCCTACATGATTTTGTACAAAATCTCATTACATCTGTGAGCTTCTTAAACATTTGCAGAAGTATGAATCCTCCTGAACAGTAAATAATTACACCACAAATACCAAAGGGTTTATTTTGCTATTTTCATTTGAGAATATATTTCTGCAACACATTTTGTATAGTTGCCCCCCACACACACACCTTGGTTTAATTAAATGTTCTTACATTTTCAGGGAAAACCTACAGAAACGTCATCATTTTGGATTGACATAGTCTATCAATATCCATTGCTCCACTCAGATGAGCTCATGCCAAGGGTCTATCTAGGTTTGGATCTTTCTTCTGCTCTCTAGTAACTAGTGTCTAGGGTTGCAAAGGAAAGAGAAACTTGCACACAATGCCCTCTGTTCCTTGTGAAATAGAAAGACATAATATGGCAAATTAGAGGCATTAAATGTAATTTGTTCTTTGGCTTTTTTATAGGACCCATAATCTATTAATTCAAATTGTAGGGTTCATGAAGTAGAAGCGCAAAACTAGATTCTGTTCCTTGCTAGGCCACTGACTTGCTATGTGGTGGTGGTTAACATCTGCTTGTTTGGGGTGTTTTCAAATGATGTTGGTATACTGTATCCAACAAGAGCTGGTCTGCATTGTGGATTTTTTAAGAAATTTGCTCATTGTTGGTCTAGTATGGGGGCTCAGGTGCCAGGGACAGGTGCTAAGTACCCGGAAATGTGCTGGGAGCAAAGGAGACCCTTGTCCTCAGCAGCTGGGGCGGGCAGAGAGCATCCCACCACTGCCACCTTCCCAGCCAGGCTTTTGCAGACAGCCACCTGCTGCACAGACCAGCATCCCAGAGTGGCCTGCATCAGAAGTGGCTAGTCCCACCCCTTCCACTCCCCACGCCAGCTTGACTGCCAGGGACAAGGGACAATCATGCCATGGGGCAGGCACAGGGGACAATCATGCCATGGGGCAGGCACAGTGGGAGAAGGACAAAGCCCTTCTCCCTCTCCCTTGGCAGGCCAAGCAGAAATCAGGGGGAGGGGCATAACCCCCTATGTGTCACCTTTGGTAGCAACTGTGGGATAGCTAAAAGACCAAATACCAGTAATGTAGTTTTACCACCAGGCCCCTAATACTTCTTGTGGAGCAGTACCAAAATGGGATAATTTCTAAAAAGCCTTAGTGTAAATGCAGCTTAATGCCAAGATTAGACCCTAACTGGGTTAATTCTCAAGGGCAATGAGCACCCAGCAGTTTCCATCCACTAAAGTCAAAAGAAATAATTGCTGGATGTTCAGCAATTTGGAAGTACAGCCGTATACAGATACAGATGTATAACAAGAAGTAATTCTTTGTCTCAAAGGCAGAAATATGTTAGGGCTTCCTCACTATGAAGCAGGTCTCAGCCATGCACTTCTTTGACAGCAGAGGGATCAGGGAAGAATGATTCTTCAGAACTCCCCCATAACCAAATTCCTTTCTCTGTTCCACTTCCCATGAGGACAGGGTCCAGTGACCCCAATGTCCTAATCTCAGCTTCTCTAGAGGGAGAGGAAGGAGTACTGATCCCCAGTCCCACTAGGCTGATTTTTGGTTCTCACACACTGAGTTAAGGTGGGCAGAATTTCCTCTCCCACCCAGGCCACAGTCCTCTATGTTTTCACAGACTATCAAGCAGTCAGAGATTAAAGGAGGACATTCTACACCATCGGAGGACTAGCTGTGTGGCTCCCCACCTCTGAGATTCAGTCACACAGCTAACATTGTGAGGCTGGGATGCAGATGGCTTTTCTATCACTGCACTGGCTCTCAGTGAGCAGAGGAGGCAGTACCGAGCAAAATGATCCCACTAGCCACATATGGAACCCCTCTTTCCCCCACCCTTCCTGGGGCTTCTTTTCCCCACCCTTCCTGGTCTTCTTTGGGGTAGATTCTATCCCCCCCGCCGGGTGCGGATCTCCACTTAGGCCCAATCCGTGTCCTCTGATGCCATTTTTTTCCTGCTAGGTTTTCTATCAAACCCAGGCCAACTCTCTACACAATGTTCTGCCAATTTCCCAGTTATAGTTACATCTCTAGAATCTAGAAGTTGGTCCAATAAAAATATTACTCCACCCATCTTGTCTCTCTAATATCCTGGGACCAACACAGCTACAACAACACTGCAGAAAGTATTAACATGTTTAAAAACAAATATTTTATGCAATGAGGGTGAAAATCACCTTTGTGCCATAGGTGATAACAAGGCCTATGCATCACTTAAATCCAATGCAAACCCTTGGCAATCTATTTCCAATCATGGAAGCTAAGCACTTTTGAAAAAATCTTGCCCTAGAAGTTTAAAGGTTTGTTATGTACTTTGGTTAAAATAAAGTGAATTCTACAGATATATCTTATAGGCTCATAACATGTATTGTCTAGGATTTTTTTAAAGGGAGGCATAATAGTTTACTGGTTATGAGGTTGGGCATGGGCATCACTAGTTCTGTCACTGACTCACTTTGTAGCATTGGACAAATTACTTAATCTCTCTATGCCTCTGTTCCCCAAACTGAAATTGTGAAAAAGTTCCAATTCGTTAGAAGTTTTGTGGTGCTCTAACAAAAAGCATCATTACTCTTACTGTTATTAGCTAAATGTTTACACTATTAGGCAAATTACAATTAAACAAATTGCAAATGGAAAATGTTATGAGGATACCGGTTATTAGACCTTTTTATATAAAACACAGTAATATACTTTGTGAAGTAAATTTGCATATTCATAATTTTTCATAGATTTCAAATCAGCATTAATGCATTCTGTCTTCAATCCTATCTTCAAACAGCTCTCCAAATTGCCGATTATCTATCTTTGTATAACCACACATGCCATCCTTGGTTTACTATAAATAACCTCAGGAAATTCACTGTTTTGGCCCCAATTTGAATTTGGAACATTCAGCAAATGTAACAGCTGTGCAGAATAAAGAATATACAGGACACATGGATATAAATCACTTCCAGCTAACTTTCTTGTGATATGACTGTAAATTATGTTTGTGGCTGAAGTTATAATTAATGTACAGAACAGATGGATGTACCCATAAAACAACTCATGCCATCTAAAGCTTCTTACCTAGAATGCAATTTACTCATAAGGGTTTTGCCCCGTTCACATATTGTATATGAGAAGGAAACAGGGCTTTAGAAAATGCTCCTCATAATCAAAGGGTTGCTATAAAGCAGGGACCATTTATAACATATGTGTCGACAGCAAGTAGTAGATATGAATGTTACTAACCTCATTCTTCAATGAGCTTCAAATAACACAGAAGGCTGATATCATCATAATTGTAAATGCTCAAAACCAAACTCAAATGTTTTTTGAGGTTCAAACAGCTTTGGTAGCTGGAATTTTTTCACTACAAGAATTAAAATACTAATGTATTTTATTTTATTTCTCCTGGGCATGCTCTTTAATATCTCCACACAATATTTGGAGGAATTAGGAAGATGGTAATCGTAGAGGCACTCATCCACTCTTGTGTTGGATATGCTCATTTGTGTTGTCACTGTTAATCACTGTGAGGAATATGACATACCTGATGCTGTGTCAAGCAGTTAAAGTCTGGGACTGAGAGTCAGGAACCATGAATTCTATTCCTGGCTCTGCCACTAACTGTGACACTGGATAATTTATTCAAATCTCTCTCTGCTCTTGGCTTCCCCATCTGTAAAATGGGGATGATAAAAAATACTTACATACTCCAGTGGGACATTGTGAGTTAATTCACTCATGTTGAGTTTTCTGCCATTCTCAGAGAGAAGACATTATATGCATGAGAAACCAACAAAACCCAACATTGTTCTCAAATGTCTATAACAACATCAGCAGTTAAATGAATTTGATATTCTCATTGTCACTCAGCTTTAAGTTCCTGATGAACTGAGAATAGTTCTAAATTTATCCTGCAAGCTGTTTTGGGTGACTAAATTCTGTTCTCAGCTACACCTCTGTAAATCGTGAGTAGCTCCACTAACTATAATTTCCACATAAAATCAAAATCATATGGATTCAGGACTAAAGTGTACAATACTTACTCACCTTGGGAAGCAGAGACCATATTATTATTATATACATAATTCAGGTGCCCAACTCCTACAGATTTCAGTGGGTTTGGTACTGAAATATCTTTGATGATCTGGGTCTCAGGAACTGATCCAAAGCCAATCGGAGTCTTCCAGTCTTTATGCAAGCCTTTGACTTGAACAGAACAACTCATGGAATAAGACACTACTCAACGAGAGGAAGGTTGATGAGAATTTGGCCTTTGATGTATGTAGATGTTTAATCTGTGGCTTTTTTGTCACTGTCATAAAAAGAATACAAACTGAGCACACTATTTGAAATTTCTTTCTTGGGGGGGGGGGATTATTCATTTTATGAGAAATACACATAAATTATATCAAATGGAACATCAGAATCATGGTGAATTTTATAAAGTTGTATACAATGCTTATCATTAAAAAACAATTATTGTGGCCTAATAAATTAAAAGAAAATTAATAATAGTCCCTCTTCATTTTTAATTCAGCACACATTAAAAACAATGATCTTACTGATTAATTCCCTACCCGATGCCCTCACTGAAGACCAGATCTTGTTAATATTAAACTAATATCAAAAGAATCTTGAATAGGATAAAGTTTTAACCTCTTAACCCATCTTTCATGGTTTCAGGAGGACCCCAGACATTGCTGAATGGGAGTGAGAGGAAAAGCAATTTCCAGAGTCTGCCAAATGGCTTGCGGGCTTCTGCATACCATTCCAGTCCCTGTTTTACCGCTGTTCCACAGTGTTTCCTGACAGCATAGACAGCGCTAGGCTGACAGAAGAATTCTTCTCTCAACCTAGCTACCCCCCTCTTGGGGAGCTGGATTACATACGCTGCTGTAGCATTTAATGCCATAGCATTTTAAGTGAAATGTTTCAGGGGTATCTATTGTTGGGACACACACCTTAAAAGTTGCCATACAGAGCCATGGAGTGATTAAGTGACAGGCCCAAAATCACACATTGGGGGGGGGGGGGCAAGTGGAAGAGAGAAGCAGATTGAGTCCCTCGCCACCCCAATCTTGAAGCAGACAAATAAAACGATGAAATTTCCATATTGGGAGATAAGCATGATTAGTAAGTTGCAAAGAGAAAAAAAATCTAACTCAAAATCATAACAGATGGCAAACTGTGCCACAGTTTGTTCAAAAGGAATAAAAAAGTAAATATGATGGAAAATATAACATAAAAGCAGAAATGAAACAACTCTTTTTAGCTCAAAAAGGATAAATTGGATATTTAATGTGCAGCATAATATAAAATAAATGGAATGATGAGGATTATTGAAAGCAAATCCAACTATATATGAGCCCACTGAAGCAATTACAAAGGTGGGCAGTCTAGTCTCTGAACATGGAATCTACAATGTGTATAAGTATTTTATATATTTTCTGTACTCTTTGTGAAATTGCTGAACACATTTTTTTTCCACATAGTACAGTATATGCAAGCATAGATGTTTAAAATATGGGATGACTGTTCAGATGGATGACAATGAGTTTAATACAAACCTGCATTAAGAAACTACTTGTGTTACCTAAGTAAGGTCCACTTAAAAGCACTGGATGATATCGTAGCTCCACTGAAGTCGAGACTTTTACCTTTGACTTCAATGGGGTCAGGATTTTACCCATTATATTTCCACCGAGCTAAAATACAGCCTTTGGACCAGATTGTGAATGCTCCATCCAGGGGCAGGTTGGGGGGAATTCACAAGGGAACATTAAATTACATTGAAAAGTAGCAAACTTAAACCTAATAAAAGGATATTTTTTCAAATACACAGTGCACAATTAGCCTGGGGAAGTTATTGTTGTACTATAGCACTGAGGTCACACACATAACACGATTCAAAGAAGAGTTGGACATTCATATGGATAATCAGACCATCCAGAGTTACACTAGGAAGGATATTTAAAAATAAAAATTCAGAAGGATGTTAAATTTACATGCTTCAAGGCATAAGCCAACCTTCTAACTGGGCGGAGGAAGAGACAAATATTTCCCCTTTGGGCAGTAATTTCACATTTGAACATGTCTATGTTTCTTGCTCCTTCCTCTGAAACCACTGATACTGGCCATTGTCAGAGACAGGATGCTAGATCAAGTGAACTGCTGCTGTGATCTGGGATAGTGGTTTCTATGTTCTCTGAATACCTGAGTCCCCATCCAATCATGGCTGCTGTGGGAAGTTCCAGCTCTGATCTAATCTAGAGTGGCTGTCAAAGCTGCATTCCTCCGAGGGAGTAGAGATAGGATGAGGACAGGACCACTGACCTACCCCATCTGTGGCCCAGCCAGAGTCAGGATGTGGGTTACTGCATGCTGTACCATTTCAGAATCAGCCAGAATTCCTCCAGAACCCCCTCTTGGTGACCCTCCTCTCAGCCAGCATTTTAAAGCATCAAACTGGCCCTCTATTTTTACTTGAAATGCATTATGTACTCCATGGAATCCTGAAAAGAAAGAATCATTACCTTGGGTCACATACAGGCATACCTTCCTTTTTATGCTGCAGGATATAGCCCCAGGGGAAACAATATGTAAAAAAGAAAAAGGTCATGCAGAGTAAATTAAGACTCTTTATTGTGTTCCCATGGTCTATAACGAGACTATCTAAACTTATGGAGGGCAGTGAACAAGAAATATTGTGAGCTCCCTCTTTTTTATTTTTGCTACTAATTTTTGCATAAATGGGATTGGAATGGCACAAACTGGGTTTAATCTGAATCTCCTCACATTTTTTTAACAGATGGTAAAAATAGAAGCACTAAGACAGTGAAACATTCTCCTTACTGGATGAAGTTTGCAGCATCTCTTTAATATGTACTGAAAGACCTGCCACCATCTTGGTTCTGATTTTGTTCAGATGAATCTCTTTTTGAGAAAAGGAGCTGCTTTTATGTATGTGTATATATATATATATATATATATATGTGTGTGTGTGTGTTTAAAAGGTAGCTCTTAGAATCTGAAATTTTCAATTCTATTACTGGAATATCTTCTAATTTATTTTTTAACCACAACACTAATGAAAACTTGTTTTCCAACAGAAAGTACATTGAGCAATTAACGTCAAGAGGTTTTCAGTGCAGTGAACAGGAATTTGCATCAGTGAGTCACATTATTATAGTCCTAGTAGGTTAATTGGACTGCAATTTTGGTTCTCTTTATGTGTTGCTATCAATGGAAGGTAGTATGTGGGAGGTACTGCTCAACAAATAAGCCCATAAATGTTGCAGGGAAAATAAAAAGAAAGACTAGAGACAGGCTTTTGGGTAGACAGGCAACAAAAACTGATTCTTCCAAACTCTCCCATAAAAATGATGTATAAAAGTTTATCATTTAGCAATTTGATTTTACAGCCAAAGGGCAATACACACCTTGTCATTCTTTCTAGCATGGTCAGGCAGCCAAGAGTATTTTCTTTGTGAATATGCCACAGCCTCTGTACTTGAAGATTCAGAGTAAGAACAGGGATATAAAGCCTAAACCTCAACTCTCTTTATTTATGACAAGATGGCTCCTGCAGACACTGCACGTGCAGAACCGAAGTGTGTCCGCATTATGTGAGAGTGCTCCTAGTGATTACACATAAAGAGACAGTACCACCTTCTCCTCCCACGTGGTCCTTCTGTACTGCGTTTTATTAATAGCTTGAATTGCAAATTCCTGGTCCAGATATAGATCCTGAATGCCCTCAAAAACTGGCAGCATTTACATCCAGGATCTTGGTTTGACTGATTATAAACATAGAGGCCATTCACATCCAGACTCAGGTGGATTGGTCAGACTAGCAGGAAATAAAGATGCTAAGTCTGGCCCTTAGGGGTAGGAGCAATGACCTACCTCTATGTCAGCCTTGTGATGGAAATGGAAGGAGCCTCAGTCTTCTTAGCCCTGCCTCTACGGTCTAACCGGTCCATTCCTGGGCCTCAAGAACACCTTATTGGTCCAGCTTAAACATCTCTCCTGGGCATTGGTTACCATCCTGGACCTGTTTTTTCTTGCTGCACCTGCCATTAATTTGAGTGTAGTTAATTGTAGCTAGATTCTCCACTTTGCTTCAGCTTTTAGCTTTAGCTTTTCAAGGGGGCAGGAAGGACTTTTTGAGTTTGCATAACTGCCAGACAGCTGGGTGGGATTTGTGCCCGGCAGTCTTATGACAGAGTTATGGTTTTGGTATCCCATGGGTTCACTGAGGTAGCAGAGGAGCCAGAGTTACCACTGCAGCCCTGGGAATTGCCTCTCTTCTACCTCATTTGCCCATTAAAGTGACCTGCAGGGTCAGGGTATGGCTTTAATATCTGGAACTATAGGAATAGGGTATTCCTAATGTAAATCCTTATCCCTCATATGAGGAAGTGATAGGGGATCTGGGGTCATTTAAATCTTGTTCTCTTGGTTTGGTTTTGCAGGAGAATCAGAGGAAGCCTTCTGCTAAGGATTAGAGAGCTTTTATGGCTGTCTGATAGTTTGTATGCTTCCCCTAGTTCTTTTATGTCATAAATCATTGAAAATGTTGGTTTCTGTTTATCATAATTTCAACATATGGTATCTCATTCTCTGTGGTCCATCTGAGATCAAGGATATAACATTCAAATGACTTTTTTTGCAGGCACAAATAACTGAGAGTGCAAAATTGTGCCGGCTTCTAGAAAAGTGGCCCGAAGTAACTTGCTTCAGGTCACAAAGGAATTGTGTGGCAGACACAGGAATAGTACTGTGTTCATTGTTTGGCAGATAACAGTGACAGATGTGGAGTGGAGCTCTAGATAGATTTGAGGTACTATGTTTTATAAAAGTAAGGCTTAATATTAAAGGCAGCATTTCACAGTGTTGCCTGATTAACTGATTCAGACCACCGTTATCCATTTTAATGATCTGTATTTTGATGTTGTAGATAGAACGGTAACTTACACTAATTTATTCTACTGTTTATAATAAAGTGTCATTTATCCCATCATTCTGTTTCTTCTGCTTTTTGAAAAATGCAGAGGTCGGATTTTCAAAAGTACTCAGCATTGACCTAATTCTGCTCCCATTTAAATAAGTGGTAAACCTTTCATTGACTTCAACATGAACTGAAGTGTTGGGACAACACAGAGCAGATTTAAGAATCCCACTCTTTATTTACTCTTACTTCATGGTGACATTTTCTTATGTATTTGTTGTATCCTTTCTGTACAGACAGCCAAGAAGAAAAATATATATATACGTTCTACCCTATAAATGGTAGTTAAATATATCTACCTTTTAATGTTTTATTGAAATAACATTTAGAATTAGTGAACATAGTTTTGCACATTGCACATTTACTCTAAACTAGCATTGGTGAAAAATATGTAACAATATAAATCATAACAAATCCCATACAAGCAACTGATTTCTTTGGACTCAATCTTCTATTTCTTCAACAGGATTTTTTGGTGTGCAAGGAATATAGGATGAGATGTTTACGGGTAAAGTGATCATTTTTTAATGATCAAGTAAGCCATAAGTGTGAGGAATTCTAGTCAATAAACTCAAGGAAAAAAACATACAGTTTCCCCCAAAAGAGATTTATTTTACCTAGATGAAACAAAACTGTTATTTCTTTCTGGGCAAGCTCCTGTCATAAGAATTAGCCCCCAAAACCCTCCAATTTACTGAGCTAATTTTTTTCAGCACATTATTAGAAGACACCCTATGTTAAACAGCTGATTTTCATCAGTCCTTTCACTAGTCTCTTAAGAGAAGTTTCATTATACATGTCCTAATTTTAGCACATGTAATATTCTCTTCTACTCGACAGCACCAGACATACCCCTCCATGCACAAAATATGTGACCTGCTCTGTTTTCAGTGTATGATGTGAAATAGCTGACAATTTACAGCAAACAACTTTGATTAGGAAATTTAACTACAAAAATGAAATCTCTAGCAATGATGAGTGAGAACTATAGACAGAGCTAGATTCTATAGCTAAAAGGTATAAATCCCAGGAATGTTGTTACAACCATTATGGGCATGACTTTAAAGGACCGTTTTAAAGTCTTAAAATGTCTTTAAACTTAATGAACTCAGGATAAGTGTTTCCGGTATTACCCATAGTTGCCATATAATATCCAACTACATATTAAATATACAGTGTTTCACATGCCATACACTGAATATATTTTGATTCAAGGAACAGTAAAGCTTGGTTGTAGTTGGAGAAGTAGATCTGTAATAATGAGATAATGTAGTTTTGTATTTAATCTTTATCAATAACTTTTGGAAGAAATTTACTCAGTGTATGGTTTTACCAGGTGGGAAAAAATGAATAATATTACTGATAACCATTTAAAATAATACACTGATAAGCACCTAAATAAAAAAAATCATCCTGATTTTGTGTTATTTTATCTAAGTGCCTATTTTTTGTAGAAAATCAAGCTGGCTCTCACCTCATTACCAACAAGGATTCTGCTATTGAAATTTAGTGTTGATGATGATTTTGTTGACTGTGAATATGGAAAGAAAGAATTTAGCTCACTCTTCCAGCCTTGTCATGCATCTACAGTGTTGAAAGCTGTAAAACTTAGTTTGGTTAGGAAAGTAAACAAACAGGAAGTCAGAGGGCCTGGACTGACATTCCATGTAGCCCCTAAATCTCCACAGATTTCAGTGTGTGTTTTGGGTGCAAGGAATACAGGATTGATGCCAAAGAGTAAATGTGTTGAAAAAGATTAAAAAATTGCTGACTCCTGCCTACTACACTTCTGTCTCTTTATGCAAAGACACTTTCAGCTACGTCACGTGCTCTCTCCAAATCCAGCCTGTGAACACACACCCTGCATGAAAGTAAACACAAACTTGTTTTAAGATTCCTAGGCTATGGGATAAGATTCTTTTACCATTTTTTCCTTAATTAAAGGTAAAAAGAACTGATGACAATACAAGTTGTTTTCTTATATAAGAAAACAAATGATTGTAAACACTGTTTCAATTCCAGAAGTCCTAATGGGATAATTACACTAGAACTCATTTCTAAAGAGACAACTTTTAATTTGCCAACTATTTATATTCCCCTCATGGCCAGCTGTTCTAGATCCTTCCTTGTCCCTTGATGGATGACATTTTGGCTACTTTAATCAGCATTGTTAAGTGGGCCTCTGACACTGCACTATGATCTTGTGTTCTGTGGTGCTTCTCTCCAGAAGAAAGATGCAAAATGTGAGATCACGGTTCAGGGGTGCAATGTATGAATGGTGATGAGAATACTCTTGATCTACTCAGACAGGTCATACATAATGTAAGCTTGGTAATGGAGAATTATCCTCCATTGGCCCCCTTCTTTTTAAGAGCAAAGTGTGGATGTCTCTAATGAAAGCTTTACAACTTCTGTATTATCTCAGTTACCAGCAAGTATGTGGGCATCACTAAGAACAATGATGAGGTTATCATTCATCTATTTTATGAGTGGAATGATGGTGGTTATGGCAATGGTCTGGATCTCAGGAGACTATGAAGGTGGGAGTTTAGCCTCAGTCTTCTTGTGGGAAATTCAATAAATTACCTAATCCCTCTGTGCCTCAGTTTCCCATATGTAAATTAGGAATAATACTTCTGTTCTACGACCTTATGTCTGTCTTATCTATTTGGACTGAATGAACTCTGGAGCAGAAACTGTCACTTACCACGTATTAGTACAGTGGCTAGTACAAAGGAGCTCTGATTTAAAATGGACCCTCTTGGCACTGCTCGAACAGAAATAATCATGATAATAACTACTATGCCTAGCATTTTAGATTTGAAATTGCAAGTGGAAAAAAGATTGCAATGATAATGTGCTCAGCCAAATCTGAAAGTGTAATAAAATTCACACTTATCTTATTGGAAACCAGTGAATTAGCTTTCGTGGAGAAACTACCTTGAAAAACACCTGGCATATTATGAATGGGTGCCACAGCTAAGGCCAGTCAGAGAACATACAGTACTTGCATTTTACTTTCCAGGAAGAACTGTTATTATCCCAAAGGGATTTTGTAAGGATATTAATGATCAGTAACTTGTTTTTGTTTGTTCTTTTATTATAACCTAATGCTCCTAAGTCTAGAAGAGCTGGTAAAAGAGTAAAACAAAGAAAAACATAATTATAATGTGTAACTTTAAATAGCTGTTGGTTGAAAATACGGAATGCCATTAAAGTGGTATTTGTTTTCTAATAACTGGATATACACAGCTTTCACGTCCCTTTTTCACCAAGAGAAGATGTAGGAAAACTATTAGAGTTCCATGCAGAGTCTCCTGATGGAAAGTAAGGTTAAAGGAAAATGGAAGATTATTATTGTAAAGAACAAAACTTCTAGGAATGCATTAGACCACTGTTCCCCCCCACCCCCCTTCGTATTTTTTTTATTTGTAACTGACATTATTTTCTCTTGGTTTTACTAAAGGTTTAGTTTTCTTTCTGAAGTGTACACTGTTCTTTCTTATTGGCACTGATTTACTCCTGACATCATATTATCTGTCCAACATGTCCTATTCAGAAGATACAGTTTGAGTTGATTTTGCAACTTGGATAAACAAGATGAAATAGCTCAGTTCTCCAAATTTCCAATTGCTTGTCAGTGCTTGTAAGGAAATAATTTACCCCAGTAACATCAGTGGTGACATCTATAGCTTAACTTTTTGCACATTTTCCGCATGAAGTTAAGTTAAAGGTGTCACATATAAAGTAAGATTGTGGGGAATATTGATTTTCATTCTGCAGCATTTCCAGAAGGAAAGTGAGTTCAATAATATATCATAGTCCCCTTTCATCAACTGTTAATTTCCATTTATTTCCTGTCTGACCCTGCTGGAGCTTATGAGAAAGGAAGCTTTACTTGGTGAGGGCACTTTAAAGGAGACATATACTGTAGCTTTGAAAGTGCCTCAAACCTATGCAGTTTAGCAGACATAATGCTTCATTTTCTGTGACCTCTCTAGAAGACTAGGCAGATGTATTGTGTTCCATTACTGCCATAGCTTCTGCACCTCTCTATAGATATTGGGTCCCTGGTAATTCATGCTCTGTCAGGGGGTAGATAAAACAGATTATAATAGACATGCTAGTTGCAGTATTCAAATATAGGAAAACAAGCCTTCAACACTTCCATAAAATGTAAGATTGCAACAGAAAGTAAATACAAAGGTTACAACTTTCAGGTCTTAAATGGATAATGATAACATATTTGTAGTTTTATTTTGCACTTTTTGCCTTATCAATAAAATAAAGAAAACAATTTGCTTGAAAAAGGTTAAAGAAAAGAAGAGTATTCTCCATGTAGACCATTCCCCTCTTAAATCAGGTGAGGACAGATATATTGCAGAGGATGTACAGCATCTAGGCACTGCATTACTCACTGCAAAATCAACCAAGATCGAGGGGTTTGGAAGAGATGGATTTAGAAACTAATAGTTGTAATGAGGAAGGCCTTAAAGGAGAACAACCATCACCCAGTGGACATTTGCAAACCAGTGTCTTTAATAATATGATATTCCCTGTGGCCAAAATAAATTTAAGATCATCACATAGGATGATAACCCTTTGATATACATTTTTAATTTATTTCGCCTCCATTAGTAACCCTGATCTTGGTCAGGCTTTTTAGCCACTATTATACTATAACTAATAAAAAAATAATAGCATGTTACTACATATATGGTTCCTTTGAAATTAGTTGCGCTACTTGCATAGAACAGGTATGTCTCCTCATTAATAAGGGCTGCAGAATTGGGTCCAAATAAAATAAACAAATTTTGAGCATTTCTGCTATATAATACAAGAAGCTGTATCTAGAGGGATGCCTTAAGCATTATGCTGCTACTGGAGGTGAGGGGGAAATTGGCCCGTGAGATGCAGTCCCCAACTGATGCTCCCATTGGTATGGGTGAAGGCACTGACATTCATATGTCCAATAGCTTCATGCTATGAAATATTACTTGTCTGGTGGAAACTTTAGTATTGATTTCTTTTGTATAAGAAAGTTTAATTTTTTACTAAATTCATTTTTTGTGGAAAGTGTTTGCTTTCCTTGAATTTTGTTTCTAGTTTTTCACTGGAAAACTGATAAACATTGAAACAAAACAGGCTGAAAACTGAATTGTGTTCTTTCTGAAAAAAATATTTCAATTTTCAGTATTTCCAGGGACAACATTTTTTTCTTTTTTTGATGAAAAGGTGCCATTTTCTACAGATGGAAAAAACATTTCTTAATGCCTCTAGTGTTAGCATCAGCGTCCAATGTTTACTGCCTCTCTTTTTGTTTAATATAAAGGTGGGGGAACCTAGAGTATTAGCTTTTTATTCCTTAACACTGAGACTTAAAATGAAAAATTCTGTCCTTAAGTCCTCTTCCACTCTTCAGGCATATTGTTTACAAAATAAACATTTATTAGTTATGTCCTATAATGAGTGTTTCACATTCTTCTGGCATAGTGGGCTTCCTTCAGGTTTTGTTTCGGGGTTTTTTTCTGCCTTAAATTGAGCTCAGTGCAAATCTGGCAGTTCAGTAAAGCTTTTGAAATTTGATTTGACCTTAAATTGAAGATTAACATTTCAGGGTTTCCCTCTGTCCCAAAATTGTGTAACCTTACGATGTACATCTTCAGTATTGAAGTGCAGCCAAAATAAGGGATGAAGAAATTCAGCTAATAAAATGTTAATTACTGTATCAAAACAGGATTTTCCAAGTTGTAAAGAGCAGTGGAATGTTCTCTACCTCAACCTCAAGTGTGTGGAATAAATGTAAACCAACTGAATGCTTGAAGCAAGCAGAAATTTTGTTAGGTGCCCGTGAACAATTTTTCAGCATGAATTACTGCAATAACAAGATGCACTACAGAAGAAGTCCTTATAATTTGTCATTATTCATATTTTCAGAGAAAACCTTTCAGCCATTTAACAATCAATCAAATTAGCTCTTTCCATTAGCTCAATACTACTGAATTTGCAGCCTTTCCTTTTTTTAAAACTAAAGGATATTTATTTCCATTTGATATGTCAAGGCAAACACTTGTTCTGCCAGTAACTAATATGTGCCACTGCGTAGTCATTAATGCTTTATTATTAATTTAGAAGGTGCCTGTTATAAGGCTTCAAATATCATACTGTGAAAGCCAAAATATGCATCATTCAAAAAAACCCAAGTAGTTCAAATGCTCAATCAAACTGAACCCTGAAAATTACCATTGAAAGAAATCTGACAGGTCTCAGAACAAGGCCACCAGCAAAGGACCTGATCCTGCACCAGAGATGTTAATGTAACCTTTTCCATTGATTTCAACGGGTACCGGATATGACACAGAGAAAGGGATCAATTCCCTCAGTAGTACAAAATGTGATATAAATGGGGTAAGAGGAAGGGAAAGATCGCACGTGCAAAAACAAGGGAAGGAGACCCCAAATGTTAAATTAGACTTGCAACATGTTCTAATGAACTGTTGTCAGTCTGACACATTTCAAAAGCATTAAATACCACTTTTATAGGATACAATTTGTGCTTACATTCCCTTACCAGACCATAAGTTTCAGATCAACACGTTATTCTGTGCATTGAATTTTGTTTTAATGGACGTGTAAATAAATATTGCAATTTGTAAGTTTCTTATCTGCACAAACTAACCATTGTTCAGAGTATTTCATTTTATTAACGATGAGGCACATTGTAGCTTGAAACGTCTGTTTTACCTCTTGTGTACAACACTTGACAATCCTGACAATCCTATAAAGATAAAAATCATATTTAATTAATGATGTCAATGCCTGTGTAGAACACTGCAAATCTACACAGTACTGTACAATGCCAGGAAAGTGGCACAGAGATAGCAGATTCCTTCCCCATAGGGTTTTTATAGGATAACACGAGGAGGAAGGCAGAATAAATATGTCTATGTATGCCATACACAGAGGGCTGAGTGCCTACTAGTGCATGGATGCTTCATGGAGGAGGCTTCAGTGGCTTCTCCAAAATGAAGACGGACAAAGGTTGCAGTACAGTAATGAGAAGGATGGGGTTGTAATGGAGCATGCTGGGCCCTTTAAAGCAGAGGTTCTGAAACTGGGGAGGAGAGGCGTGGCCCAAATGTATTCGGGGCAGGGGTATGAAAAGCTTCAGAGAAAAAAATGCACGGCACACATTCAGAGCTGGGCAGCTGGAGAGCAGCCCCTGTTGGCCAAGCACCCAGCTCTGAAGACAGGGCCACTGCCAGCAGCAACAAAGAAGTAAGAGTCACACGGTATGAGATAGCCACCCTTCTGCACTGCTGCTGGCAGCAGCATTGCCTTCAGAGCTGGGGACCCAGCCAGCAGCTGCTACTTTCCACTCTGTCTTCAAGCCCAGAGGGCGGTCAAACTACTACAGACACAAAGAAGGGTGGGCGTAGTCAAATACGTTTGAGAACCACTGCTTTAAGGGTGGGTGCTACTAGCCAAGGAGTTATTAGGTTCAGCACACTCCACTAAACCAACAGCAGTGAAGTATGAGTGGATAAAGACAAAGGAAGTAGGGAGGTGACAAGCATGAGCAGAGAGTAGCAAATGGGAGAGGCTATAGGAGAATATAAGAATGGAAATGCAGGAAGGGACAGAATTATAGACAGTTATGCATGTGAGGTGAGTGGGAGCCAGTGAAGAAGTACCAGGAGGTGAGACCATGATCAAAATGGTGGTAAAGGAAGATTGTCTAGGCAGAAACATTTTGAACTGAGTGGAGTAGTAGGATGTGGAGGTAACAGACGACAGGTGGGCAAACAAAGGAGAATCACAGCAATCAAAACATCAGCATGGACCAAAATCAGGATGGAGATGACAGGATGAATTTTCAAGACCATTTTGTCATTAAGTGATTTAGCCTTAACTAGAACACCACTTAATATCTGCAATTCCTTCCCAAGTAAATGATCTCTTTTGAGAGAATAATTATTGTTAATTCAGCATTGCAAAATATAATTATTAAAACAGATAAAACCTTCATCTCATTATAGTTATGAGAGTTTCCCATGATTTTAAATGTGAATCTTGAAGCACTAATTTGTTGATTGGCTGTGAATTATAATACCAATTTGACAAACCAGAGAGATAAACTCCAGTTCTATAAATGTGGCTGTTAAAATGGTGGGAGAGGACAATGAATGCTCACGACAGCTGGTACTTATAACAACTTTCAGAGAAGCTTCCGACAATCCAAACTTCTGAAACAATTCAAAGTCCCTAAAACCATGAAAGTAAAGAGTGTCAATACTACATAGATAGTTTAATAAGTAATTAAAACAAATTGTCAACCTAGATCCTGTCTGACATCATTTTTCTATAGTTCCAAATAAATCTACAGAGCCCTATATGACTCAGACAGAAGAAAATACACAGTAATTGTAATTTGTGTCTGATGGGCATTCATCACTTTGAAGGACCTAAGAAATGCATGCACAACAATATCCATTCAAGTATCTTAATCACTATAAAATGCCATAAAACTGCTATAAATATAGTTATGCAGCAACATTTTGAACTGCTATAAATATAGTTATGCAGTAGCTACTTCTATAGCCCCAGGGAAAACCCCAGATTATCTGATTTTGCAGTTTATGTGAAAGATGTTTGGAATTTTCGACAGCAACTTTTCAAAAATTATTTGTTAGAAATCTAAATAAATTCATAAATTAAAATGGTAGCCAAGATGTGGGATAGACTTGCTAATGAAAAGTTTATGCATCAGATTGCAGAAAATCAAGACAGACATAAGAACAAGATAAATATTTAGCTATATTGAGGCATTTTATTATATACTCAGAAATTAAACAGCAGCAGAAGTTAAATATATGACGTCCTTTATATATTGAACATAACTGAGGCCTAGAACATTGGAAAGAGTTGTCTTCAACACTTCTATTAGACATTGTGTTATTCAGGGTTTTAGCAGAAATAAATGTCTGAAATGTGGTTTGGTCTTTATTGATCAAATTCACATCTATGATTTGTTTATATTTTCCACTATGTATTTTTATGTATCTGTAAAATTATATACTAAACATAAATATATATACTATATACTATAGCATAATTATATACTAAATGTAAATATATAGAATAATTGTAAAATAAATATTTTAAAGCATTGTTCATTGAAGAAGATTACTTTAAATAATGTGATGGTCGTATCAACATTATTTCATTTTTTCTGCTTCTTGAGATTTATCACAGTGGCCTCTTTAAAAAGTCAACATTTAACAACAGTCATTGCACAATGATATCAGATTCAGCAACTATTTTATATTTGATGTAGGAGCATTTTACATAGAAGCAGGTAAACCCATAAAGGTTCAAAGTTTAGATGATATTTTTAAGAGTCTCAAAATTTTGGAAGCTTATCTAAAGTTAAGCAAATTATCTGAACTTCTGAAGATGCATACCACTGGTTCCTCTCACCTCCTGTTCCTCTGGATATGCTGCACAGTGGCTTCTTTCTCTGCACTTTCCTCTTCCACAGCTGGATGGCAGATCCAATACTTTCATGGGCTCCGGCCCTTCTTTTCCTCCACTTATGCTTGTAGTAGAGGCAGCTGGGCTGGATCTTCATCTCTGGTTTCTTTCTCCAGACTCAAAGCTCACACCCGAAGTAACTGGAAGCAAAGGAAATAGCCAGTCCCATCCAGTTTTTAAGGGAGAATTTCCAAATGCCACATATCTGCTATCTGGTTCCTCCTGTGATTGGTCTCCCACAATTGAACACATTTCAGTTATAGCATCCAAGGACATGCCTTCATTGCTCTGTAAGCCTAGGGTTCAAACTCAGGCTCAAACCTAATCAAACCTGAGTCAAGCTGGTACCCAGGGTCTAAGCCTTATTGCTTTGCAGTGTAAACACAGCCCCACTGGATTTGTGCTCTGGGAGTCTGCCAAAAGTATCCTACAATCCCACAGGCTGACTTTCTTTCTCCCCTGAACAGTCAAGTTTGTTGGACAGTCAAGCTTTCCCACACTGCACCACGAACAAAGGGCTAGAGCACACAGTTTGGGATGGCACTAGGAACTTAGGGATATGGGTGGCTGGACTCAAATACGCATAATGCAGTGTAGATGCTGGGGATTCAGGATTCAACAATTCCTAACCTGGGGTTACAAATGGGAGTAGATGCTCAAGCCCTGTGTAAGAGGTAGGCAACCTATGGCGCAAGTGCCAAAGGCGGCACACAAGCTGATTTTCAGTAGCACTCACACTGCCTGGGTCCTGGCCACTGGTCCAGAGGCTCTGCATTTTAATTTAATTTTAAATAAGGCCTCTTAAACATTTTAAAATATCTTATTTACTTTGCATACAACAATAGTTTAGTTATATAATATAGACTTATAGAGCGAGACCTTCTAAAACCGTTACATAAAGTGAAACCTTAAATTAGAGTGAATAAATGAAGACTCGGCACACCACTTTTGAAAGGTTTCCAACCCCTGCCCTAGGTTAACAAACCCAGGGTCTTCTCGCTCGAGTTCTATTAATCCTGGGCTTACATTGGAATATAGACATACCTCAAGGTCTGGATAATGGGATAGTTTGATAGTTTAACTTCATAAACCATCTTTTGCTTCTCTGTATATACATATCTATCCCTCTCCAACCAACTGCTGCTCCCTCAGAGCAACCACTCTCCTGCAGGAATATTTTCTGTACTAAGCCTATGTTAGGTCAACATTTCTGAGCCAGTGGTAAAGAACCAAATCCTCTTCAAACACCTGTTTCTTTTCTAATCTGGCCGGTAGGGGTAGACATGTTTTTTGAGTAGACAGAATAAGTGTATTAAAAAAGTTTATGATATTAAAGCCAATCTCAGGATTTTGCGGAGTGAGGGTTTGAGGGGGTGACTCATGAGTTTTGGATACTTTGGTTTGTCAATACTGCTGCTAGTATGTGGTCTCTCCAGAAAGGGACTGAGTCATACTGTGAAGGGACTGAGTCATATTGTTTTGCTTCTGTGCCTGGTTACACAAAGAATGTTTCATGTCAAACCATCTTTCACAATCATTATGATTTGAAGGGGAGAAAAAAAGAGATTTTCTCTCTCTCTCTCTTTTAATAATACTATCAGTCAGGGATATTCAGAACTAGAATTAGGATTCTAATATTTAAGGATGGTGAAAGATGTCACAAAATGTGACATTTTGTAAAAAAACTGCTGGCAATGAATCCCTTGGACAACATTTCCTGGCTGACTTCTTCCTAGAATGACATTCACATCAAGAAGCTGCTAAACTCCATTCCTAACAAGAAGTTTAAGAGTTGTAACTTGGTAGCAAAAAAAGAAGGGGTAGAAAATATAGGAAGAGAAACTGGAAACACAGTGAGAAGATAAGTGATCGCCTAGACATCTAGTCAATGGACTTACTTCCCACAGAGCAATTGTGCAAATGTGCTCAATTTCCTGTGGGGTTTGGGGCTGGCCAAACAACGTGTTATGCACTTGGGAATGGAGTCCCAGCTCCTTACTGGAACAACTGGGATGAAAACGCTACAAAATTAACTTCCTGGAATTTTCCTCCCTTCAAGTTTTCATGCAGAAGGAGACCATCATGACCTGTACATATAACAACAGACCAACTAAAACCCATATTTATACATATGCTTGTGTACTAAATTAAAATATCCCTATACAACAAAAATAAATTGAAAGAGAATTTATGAGATGATACAATGTATTAATAAATTCGCTCCTCCACCGTTGATAAAATAGGACAAAGAATTATAATGAGCAACTACCATTAAAGGCCAATCTTTAATAAAGATAACATCCAGAAACAGAAAGATACCATTCATCGTTCCATTAGTTCTCAGAAACATTAGGGCCTGATCTCCTTTTATACGTGTACCAGTTTTGCCCTAGTATAAGTCCATTGATTTCAGTGGAGTAACTGTGGGTTTATACCTTCTTAAGGGCTGGATCCTGATAGGTTCACACTCCCTCCAAACCAGAAAAGTCTTAATTCCCCCTGCCACGTGGATCTTTGTCTCCCTCTAGTAGGGAGACCATATATACAGGAAGGTTTATGAGTTTTATACTGCCTCTTGGGTGTCCAGGCTTAGTTCCTGCAGACAATCTGATGAAGGGAGGAGGCTATTTACAAGTAATTGTGAAGTCAGTGGGACTACCCATGTGTTTAAGTACTTAGCTGGATTAGCCCGGAATTCTTAGAGCTTCGCAGGATGAAGCTGTAACTGAGAGATAATCCACTCCATAGTCCTTCTACTGGTTCTGGTTAGGCATGTGCTCATTATTCCTAACGGCATTTAGTTAAACAAGAAAATATTTATGTGTTTTCTTGTCCTTTTTTCTTCCGATGATTTAAACTTTCTAATTACTAAGAATCCGTTTATCTTTTTCAGAGGTCTGTACAATTTATCAATACAGGCATATTTTGCCTATATGCCAAATCAAATGTTATCTTGACAGAAAATAAGCATAAAGAAAGTAGACTAAGCAATTTACTGAAGGTTTGATATTGCTACTAATGCAGGACACCAGCTCTCGCTTAACTATCCTCTGCAGATGTAATTAAGTGCTTCCAAATGTTTTGCTTAATTGCGTTCCTTAATGTTCTGAGTGATGTTTTGCTCCTTTCCTCCAGTTACAAATTGCATTTACAGCTTCCAGTAATGCCATTTATCATTGCAATTTGCTTAGCTTGAAATGTGCTCCATTAATTAGTTCTTTTCAAGTCTTTTAAAAGAAATGTCTGGAGATCATTAATTCTATATAGCCAATTTATTATTGCTTAGGAGAATTTCATATTGTGGTCTTCCTTCATTCCAACCCAAACTTATTTCAGTATCTCCATGTGTAAAATTGTCTTACATGATCACCTTGCAAGCCTTCTCCTGTGAGTGTCATTCTGTTTTTTATTACTACAAAAAACACCCAAGCACTCCATAACTAATCCCAACAAACAGCACTTAGAATACACTTTTTTTTAAAAAAAAAAATCTATTTATTTATTTTGCAAACTGTTATTCCAAAATGAGTTTGTAAAGCAGCTTATATTACCAACATGAGTCCTTGCCTTTATTTATTGGTAAACAACATGGTAATGATGAAAGTGCACAGTATAAAGGAATTCAGTGACACAAATAATGGACTAGCTTCTTATACAATTATTAATCTGGAGAAAAAAAAGATCACTCCATTTTTTCCACATCAACTTTTGGAATAAAATGAAAATACAAAGTTCAACTCCACTCTCCACTGAGTTCAGCACTCTGACCAGGTTTAAGGATTGGATCTTGCAAAGGATCATGCTAAGTATTGTTTTCATCAGTAATCTCACTGAACTCAGTGCCTTTGTGCATGTGAGTAAGACTTTGTAGGATTGGGGTTTTAGAAATGGTAAGGTCTGCTAACAGCATTAAAAGAGAATTTCCAGGCCCAAATGTTCCCGTTCTGTGTGTTTTTCTTTAGAGGAGAATGAAATAGCTAATACATTAAAATATTAGACCTTATTTTCCTCTCATCTACACTGGTATAATTCAGAAGTAGCTCTATTGAAGTCAATGGAGTTACAGTGTCACTGAATGTGTGTCATCTAGAATAAAACCCACTATGTGCTAGAACTACAGGCACCTGTCTGAGGAATGGGTATGTTAAGAAAGGTAAATTTGCCATGACATTCAAGTTATAGGATAAGTCTGAGATCTTTTGTAACTACTAGGTAAAATGCCTTCCATACAACATGAACTTCCAGCATGAATCATAATAGGAAAGATGTGTGCATTTTGCTTTTCATACATACTTTCAGAATCTCCTGAAAATGTTCTAAGACAATGAATTGGTTAGTGTTTACTGTATTATCTATTTTTTAAAAAATCTCTAGGTTGAAGAAAGCTCTGTGATTGACCTGTGTTATGTCTGCATAAAGGGCACTGTACTTTATGTTGGTGAATGAGCTGACCGGGACACAGCTGTTAGTACCCAGCAGTTTTTGTTTAGAAAGGAAAGGATTCACTTTGAATCCAATTCAGCTTCCTTCTGCCTTGTGGTCAGTTTGTCTGTATTTCTCCTGTTCCTAAAAAACCCCAAATAAGGGAGTTCATCATTGCCGCTGACCATAGTGTCCTTCACTATACAAATATTTTTTCTGGTGACAAGGATGGGATCCACACAGCAGGATTCTGGAACCATGCCCAGGAGAAAATCATAATCTCAAGAATGACCAGCAAATATTTTAGTTACAAGCTGCCATCTTGGAATCTGAACCAATGTGGTGCACTTGCAACTTGAAATAGCTATGCTGGGACATATGGAGAACTTTGGTGTAAGTCAACCTGAACCACAGGATTCTTAATCAGAAAAAAAATCTTATTATTTTGAAGCAAATATGCTTGACTCTAAATATAAATGGCCTATTCTCTTGATAATCTGTCTGGTGAGGACATTCAACTTTAGTTGAATTAGATCACTCAGGGCATCTGCTTTGACCCAGACCAAGGCATATGATAAAATCATAACTTTGTTGAAGGCACATTTGTCACCTATGCCATCTGTCAGTGTTCAGCTATTTCAATTTCATAAATGAAATCAATGAGCTCATGCAGGCTTCACTGCCTAGATTGCCAAGATGTGTCGCATCACCAAACATTGTAACGTTGGTAATTTTCTCAATGACATGCTGTGAGATTGAAGCTCTTCATCCTGAGCTCCACAGACAAAGCAATGATGTCTCCTTGCTGAGCAGAATTTAACATTTTCCATTGCATGGGAGAAGCCTTTGGCCATCAAAAATAAGGAAATTCCTTAGTGGCAATGTGAACACTGTCTATCAGGATCAGAAAGATGATAATCTTTCCACAGACTCAGTGGAACAATAGGAACTCAGATAACACTAATGTCATTGGACAAGATTAATTGTCCAAACATCTGCTTAGGCTGAGAAGGACAGTATCAGCACTCTTCTTTCAGATTCAAATACACCAAGTGCTGTTTCTACAAGTCTGACGATCAAAGGTCAAGAGTGTGAAGCCAAAGAACCATGGCAAGTATTCTCATCCTCAAGCATCAAACAACCTCAACACTTCATTCAGCAATGATATCAAGAATATTCATCCCATTCAGAGCATCCACAACAAGGTATCTCTAGTTTCTTAAATGTTCATAAAAAAAAATGAGGCATACTTGTGGCACCTTAGAGACTAACAAATTTGTTAGCATGTAAGCTGCCAAAAGTACTCCTCGCTCTTTTTGTGGATACAGACTAATATGGCTACTGCTCTGAAATGTTCATGACAGTGTCCATCAATAGCCCTGAGAGAGAAATGGAAGTTGATTTTGTTTCTTCAGTTTCAATCATCGATGAAGACACCTTGGTTTTTTTTCCACATTGTCCTCCCAAGTTTCCACATCCATCATGCAGTCTTCAAGACTACAGTGGACAAAATGCCAACCTCCTCAGAAGCTCTGATGTGAATATTTGCTATGGCTTTTTCTGTGAAACATTGCCTCTGTCATAAGTGTGAAGTAGCCTAGAATTATTGTTTACCTGTAAGGGGTTAAGTTAAGGTAACCTGAGAGGTGGACAACTGACCAACGAGAAATTCCTCAGGAGATAAAGGATTTTAAGTTTCAGTTTCTCTCTGGGTCTCTCTCTGTTCACCTCGGCTATGGGATGAACACAGCTATGTCTTTCACTGTAACTATAAGATTCTATCAAGTACTGTAGTCAGTAAGTTTACCTTCTTGTTATCACTTGGAGGGTTCTCAGTGGTGAGTGTTGGCTGGGTGCTTCTTGAGATTGTAAGATTCAGCAGAGATCTCAACAGTGGGAGAAAGTTGCCTCAGGGGAGAGGTTTGGTTTCTGAATCCTTTTGTTGATTATGGTAGATCCTGTTCTATTGATGGTTATAAGAGATTTATTCCTTTCTTTTTTACTTTTATTAAAATCTTTCTTTTAAGAAGCTGACTGCTTGTTTTTCATTGTGTAAGATCCTGGTTTTGGATCGGGCATGTCTCGCAGGAGCAGGCGAGGTTTGTTTTTTTTTTCTCTCAAGCTTCCCAGGGAAGGAAGAAGTTTGGGGGGTTAGTGGAAAGGGAAAGAAGGGTCCCAAACTACCCTAGACCTAGTTTGGTGGTGGCAGTGTACCAGGTCCAGATACAGAAGAAGTTGTGTTCTGGGGAAAAACATTTTCACCCAAGCTGGTAAAATAAGCTTGGGGGGGGGGTATTTCTTTTTTCATGCAGGTCCCCACATCTGTACCCTACAGTTCAGAGTGGGGAGGCAATCGAGGCAATCCTGACAGCCTCTCATTGTCAAAAAAGGTCATTTTGAAAACTTTGTAGGCATGAAGTGGTTGATACCATTGAGAATCAGCATGCATAGCATGCATGCCTTCAAAAATAGCAGTTAAGAAAGATCACTAACAAACACCCTCAAGTGTTTTCTGAAGACTGAGAGCTTACAAGGGACCACCAGTGTCATTCCATCTGGATTCAGTAGCCATGCCAATCCACATGAAGGTAAGGAACATACCATCTATCCTATATCCAAAGACTGATGCGGAACTAGAGCATCTCTTCGCACAGAGAATCTTTGATCCTGCTACACATATGAAATGGGCTATGCAGATAGTACCCATTCTCAGGCAGAACAGAAATGTATGAATCTGTGGAGATAAGTGCACTTTGAACAGCACACTCAAATAGCACCCTAACTCGGTGCCTTTGGTTAACCAACTACCATGTTCTTGAGGAAGAGTCCTTGAAAAACTTTACCTTGCATAAGCATATCAATAACCAATAGCTGACAGGAATGCTGCAGATGTCCAGATCAAGCAGTTCATTTGTGTCCTATTCCTGACCTCCCCCCTGCAAAAAAAAAAAAAAAGTTAATTGTTGCCACTGACTGAGTGATTACATGTGTTGAAGTGCTAGCAACTACAATGCCTAGCCTCTGAGAGGCAGTATACCAGGTGTTCAATTGCACCCTAGTGTTTTGAGGGTACAGAATAACCCCAATAATTACAGCTCATTGCATTTGTGATTTTAATGGAAACTCCACCTGCAAACAATAGAGGAAGACCAATATATAGCTATAGGGCTATATGTCTCACTATAAAATATTTTTACTAGTGTATCAAAGGCTTCTATTATGCTTTCTCAAAAGAGATATAATAAGGGGTAGATGTAACAGAGGCTCTTCACAAAAGGATTTTGCTTGTGCTGAATCAGCAGCTTTCTTTGAAGAGTAATAATAATTAAAAATATATTAACTATTTCTCCTTAACTACATGTAAGACGGAATTTTAACTACCATTTAACTGCAAAACAACAGCACTGCTCCTTGTCTGACAAAAAAGAAAAAGTGATTTATCATCTTGATGATTCCATGTCCTAGGAGTTGCACAGGAAAAGCAAGAGACATTACACAGCTTTGATTAATGTTTGTTTCCTGGGAAATGGAATTATAAGAGAAAAAAACAGCCTAAAAAGAAATGAAATTTAGCAGAAATTAGAGACAATTCTTTCCTTCCAAGCGCGGTGATTTAATGTGCAAAAAGGCAATAATAGAAAATATTAAGAGACACTGTAATGAAGATAAGTGACTGTTATTGCTAAATATACCTTTTCAATAAGCTTTTCACAGGTGTTTTAGTTTTCTAGTGCTAAACAATCTCTTAAGTACTGGGTTGTGCTAAGGTTTATTGAACATATTTAGTCAAGAAAGGCCAATTTCTGAATATGAGAAAAAGTGAGTAAATCGAAAGATGCTAGGGGCCATAGGACTAACACTCATTTGACACACATTGAAGTCAATAGAGATACTTCTGTTGACTTCATTGGGCGTTGGATACACAAAAAAGCAGTTTGATTCAGCCCATGTAAAAAGACTAGTATACTGCTATTTACAAGTGAAGCTTCAGATCAAATGATAAATCTATGCTGACTATAAAAAAAAACCTGATGATAACATGTGCATCACAACCTAAATGTGAGCCACCAGGTGCACTTATGATTTTGTAGAGATGGATCGCTAAGGAGAAAGTCAGGTATGCATGTGGAGCTCTCTGCTGGGTGTATAGGTTTTGCGGACGTTGTATGGAAGCAAGGGGAGAAAGAGGAAATGGGGGTTGTGGGACCTAGTACCCACCTCTATGACTGCAGATGAGAATGTAAATTTATCTGTACTGATCCTCAGTTGCAAAACCTTAGGGGGCTCTCAAATAATTTTAAGAAATATTTTTGCCATATCAATGGGAGGGTTTGTGCACATAATTACATTGTCTTGAGCTAGAGGACTAAGGTCTAAAAATGTTTGTGTTGCCAATTTCAGATCTGTACAGGCATTCAGTCATGAAACTCCAACTGATTTCCTCCTTCTGAGTATCTAGGCTGAAAGTCAGGTAGATGGAAACTGTATCAGAATCATCCCCTGGGGATCAGTCACAGAAAGGATACAGAACACATACTGAACCATAGGTTGTGAATGCTTGTAAGTTTTTGCAATATAGCTTCATTATGACAAAACATTGTCAGCCTGAGGCAAGCTCTTGGTACAATAAAATAGTCACAGGATGTAGGTTTGATGGATTTCCCTTCTTTGCCTTTGTGGTGTGGTAAGAAAGCAGCTTTAACAGTCTGAAAACTGTTTATGCAAATTTTGATGATTAAAATTTCCATTTAAGTTAATATAAAATTCGCCAGAACCTACACACAGCAACAGATGGTCCCCAGGTCTGTGGATTATTTGGAAAACTATTTGTACACAAATGTTCAAATGGTACCAATTTTATATGGAAGAACCTTTCTTTGATACATAAGGAGGGATTGGCCGAGCCACAGGAACAGAAAAAGAAGAGAGAATATGACTAGAATAGGCAGATACAATAAACATTAACCATTAAGAAGTGGGAAATAATCAATTCTCAGGGTGTGATAAAAGAATAATTTTTACTATAAAGTCCCTTAGCTCTGTTCTTCTCCCACCTCAATCAACATCAAAACTCCCATTGACTTTAGTGGGAGCAGAAGTCAGACCTTTGTGTTCTTTCCTTTCTCTTCCTCCTGAGGGAGTTCACATACTGATGATGCAGAGTGCCAGTGACTTGTTTCCCCTTGCGGCTCCCTACTGTGCTTCTACAGGGAGGCACAGAAGGAAGGAGCTCTCTAGGGGGCAAGAGTATATTCCCATTTGCAGCTACTCATGCAGTGTATTTATAGTAATAACAAAATACTTTCCTTTGACTTACCTGTCAGTTCCTTCAAGACGTGAGGATCACTGACCTGTAAAAGTGGAATTGTACCTCATTCTTCAGCTATGGAGTTATAACTCTGGATTTATGCCTCATTTTATACTTAACTTATACACACTTCCTTCCCTTTACATAAATGCCTGCTGTACTCTCTTTTGCCTCATTGCTATGCTATTACTTTAATATTTCAACATTTCTAATAAATACAATTAAGAAAAGATGCTTCATTATTAACTTAACTCTAATTTGAAATTAGCAATGCAGCAACTTGATATTTAATGGCACTACTGAAATGGAGGTAATAGAAATTCTATTGAGCCAAGTAAATGTGAATTGTTAATGGTTCTCATATGTGCATTGTAGCTAAATGTAAGATTAAGGAAATGGCAATTGTTACACAAACTAACATTGAGACATTTAAAAAAGTGTTTAAAGAAAGTTATTTGGCCATAAGTTTATCAATGTTTGACTTTAAGAGTTCATGCAGTCCTGAACTTTGAGTATCTTGAATATTTTAGCACTTTTTAAGCCACTTTAGAGATTTTGCTCATGTTCTTTCAAGAACCTATGTGAGCCTTGTCAAAGTAGTTCCCTGGACATCTATCCCAGGATGTTCTGTGCAGTGGTAGAATAGTTATTCTGAACCAGGCAGAATGTATACTAGAAAGAATTAAGATGAGCCTGAGAACTTAAATTTATATCTCTGCTGGACACTAAAAACCATAGACTTAACAGAGAAATTGGGTTTCCTGCTAATTACAACAATTTGTAACACACTCTAGTGCCTGCTTACCCTTAATTGCCCAATTTATTTTAAATAGTGTCTTATTGCATGTGTGAACCCCTTATGTTTAACTATCTGTCTTACCTTGTGTTTATGTCACTCTGGTTACCTTCTCAGAGGAAGAGCTTTGTGAAGCTTGAAAACTCACATGCAGTCAGTCCCTCTTCAGCTGCATCCTCCCTTGACGTACCAGTACAGCTGTCATCAGTCCCTGTTGCAGTGATACATTTAGTCTGTACAGATTATAAATATTCCCCTTTTCTCTTCAGGAAGCTGACTTCAAGCTTTTCCTGGCCTGATGGACTTTCAGCCGGTGGGCTTGATGTTCCCTGTAGACCTGGACAATTATTTCTCCTCTGGTTGTCAGAAGACAGCAAGTTGACTACCTGTACTTTTGTCTGCTCCTCAGTGCTGAGCTCCTTTTCTCTGTGAAGTTCAAGCCGCTTTGATCTTACTTCAGCTCTTCATAATTAATTTTCCTTTGTCTCTCATTTCACTGTTCCTTTCTCCAAAAGACTGAAAATTTCTCTGTGCTTTTCACTTCAAATGTACTCCATACTGTTGGTGCTTATGGGAATTCATGCTGTCCTAGATCCCATATATGCTGCCATCAAATATGTGACAGTTCTGGGTAACTGCACCTGTTTTCTCCCTCTGTTGTCCACCAAGAGCATCCACTTAAAGGTTTCCAGCTACCACTCTTGGACAGAGACCTAAACAAGCCAGCATCTATGTTTTGCTTTGTCTCCAGAAGCTATGAACAACATAATTGCCTTCAGTTACAAGTTACCGTACAGCTCTTTCTAAACAAGCACATTTATTCTTAAGGTGAAAGCATTAAAGAGAAAACACATTAAAACACTTGCATGCATGCTAAAAAGCTTACCATAAGTCATCCCATGCTAACATCAGGTTTCTGGTTGGTGTCATTCTTTCAAAACTCACAGCTGGGTTTCCCCCATGGTTACAAGTTCACAACTGTCTCAGAATCAGAACAATCTGCTGGACACTTCATGTGTTTCTTTATACAGGTTGGACTTTTGATCTCCAGCTAATTGTTAAAATCAGCAAACACACTCTCTTCAAGGCATGATTTTTGAATAACTGGATGTAGGGAATGTGCATTAATCTCTCCCTAGGTATTCCCCAGGAAAGATTGTCCCAAAAGTCCATTCTTGTCAGGCATGTTATTCACTATAATTTTTTGAACATCAGTGCCCAACATCTGTCAGATCACCCCTTGTGAGGTTCCATACAATGACGGTCCACAATAATACATAAACCATTAATTTAATAGAATGGATCACAAAAATACTTACACCTAATTCAATAAAGTTTCCCCAGGGATGTGGCAGTAGTTGCCATATCTGTCATAAACATGCTCTTCCTTTAAGACAGCTGTAAAATACATTTAAGGGGCCCCACCTAAAACAAGGACAACAGAGGCTGCCCAGAAATTAGCACCATGAAGACGGAGGATTCCATGAGGTATTGTTTGACCAGATGTGTGTGACAGAGAGACACACACACACAGTACCCAGGGACAGGGAGAGAGAGTGAAGAGAAAGACAAGCAGACACAGCCTGAAATGACAGTAATGCAGCTCTGAGATACAGATAAGAGAAAAAGCTTTTAGGGTCCAGAGTGTTGGCTGGAAAGGCAGGTTTGGAATAGCAAACAAAGGAAATATCCCTTGCTGTGTGATTCTGACTGTGTTCAGAAACAGGACTTTGTATATTCCTTGTCAATAAGATTTCACCAAAGATATCAGACTGTATCATTAATTTGTATCCCCCTCTGGAACACCCGGAGTTCCTGGAAAGCCCTGACCTTTGACGAGCTGCTTAGGTCTAAAGGGATAACAATGTGTTTTAGCCAAACACATGTTATTGGGCTCAATACAGGGGTAACAGGGTGAAATGTAATGATCTTTTACATACTTATCAAACTAGATGATTGAATGATCTCCTCTAGCCTTCAGTTCTAGGGAAACTATGAGAAACCTCAGATACATAGATAGAATTTGTCCCCGAATATATCTTTTGCTTTCAGTCATGCCCTCCTTCAAATCTATTGCTACTGGATTTGGACTTTTGGAGCTTGAATTTGGTTGCTTACCAACATAATCAGCAGTTTCCTTATTGATGCTAGGAATGGGTAAGCCTGGAATGGTCTTGTATAACTACATATCCAGAGTTTAAACGAGTATCAAAATCCACATGACATATTGGTGGGTAGACTAAGAGCAAACAGTAGAAGAGAGGCTTGTGGATAGGCTCAAATGTAATCTGGGTCAGAATAAACCTGGGTAATGGGAAATGCAGTGGGAGTAAGGCAGATTGGACAGTTTCTGGAATTGCAGAGAATAGATAGAGTAAAGTTTGGGATGGGATGAGGTCATCTTTGGGTTGAAAGAGATTTCGCAAAAGATGTGGGGATTAGAGTCAAGAAAAATATGTGGTTGAAGCATTTCTTATTTTTCTAAATCTCCTTAATTATCTTATCATTAATTAGCACCTGTATCAGCTGTGAACTTCTCTGTTACTTATTTGTTTGGGTGGTTGCTGATAAATCAGATAAGGTAGAATTCAGTAGATTATTCAATAGTTTTTCAAGGTCTAATGTTCAATTTCAGGGAGTAGATGTTTGATTTTAGTTTCAAAACCATTCTGAATTATTTTAGATCAATCTCTCAGTGTTAATCTTTCTATTTACACTGACTATGTTTTATCTTTCTTGTTTTTGTTGTTAAGGAAACAGAAATAATCTTTTACTGTGTCCCAAATTCTTCAGAGAACTAGAAGGGGGGTAGGCCCTACACTGCACTTAATATTATTTAGCACCACAAATGGTTTTATGAGTCAATAACTCCATTTTATTTCCAATACAGCTTACCGTATTTCAGAGCAGACAGGATATAACTTCTGGTACTGCTTGCATTGCCTTGTGAATATAGGGTCTTTATTCAGGCAAAACTCACACAATCCACACTGTGCAAAGAGAAATGATAATACCAAAGCAATAACAAGGGAGAGAAATGTTAAGACAACTCCTTACAGTGGTTGGAAGGAATGCATAGCTGCCCAAGCTTAACTGCTTGTTGAGAAGAAAGTATACCCTTTACGCACAGAGCCCCCAAAGTGGCCATCTTGTGATTTCATGGCTGATAAAGCCTGAAGTAGAACATGGATTCCACCCAGCACAACAACAAAATATGTCAGTCAAGTCCTCAGAGATGATGCTTATATTACCTTGATGTCTGAGCAGAGATTAAGCTGAAGCCTTGCTTACCATTCCAAGCCTGCCTAATAGCCATGGAGAGACTGAACGGGTCATACATCCCAAAACAGTGCTGAGAAAGGGGACAGAACCAGCCCTGAGATTTGAAAGCACTGAAGTCACAACTGACCAGGACCCTGCAGTGGAATGTTGACAATAAAATACATTTTATTTTATTTTTACATAAGAAGGGATGAGGGTGAGGGACTCTTCCTTGGTGTTCAGGGAGGGAGAAGTCTGGTGGGTACGGAGGGAAAGAGATATCAAAGATACAGTTACCTTCTATCCTGTCCTACACTGAGGAAATACTGCATGGCAACTGTGGCTAAATGAGACTATTGTTCTCAGACAAAATATATTTTGATTAATTCCTCGTATACCAAGAACTTTTTGAAAGGAAATGATTTTCCAGTTCCACTATACTCACTATAAGGAAATCCCCACTAATAGCACAATACGTGCAAGTCAAATATTGGAAGGCATTACTCCAATCCACAAATAAAGCAACTTTATAACTAAAGCATATACAACCTATATATATATATATATATATAATGTCAAAAATCTGTCTGATACAAAGAAAACTGTGTAAGTGTTTGAACTTAGAATCTCAATAAAACCTTTATTGCAGGGCACCATTTAAAAAGCTCCTATTTCACCAAAGCCAGAACTCTCTTTCTGTGATATCTACAAAAAAAAAAAATCATCTAAGTTCTTAAGATATATTTGACTTCATAGGAATGTAATATCATGTATTTAATACTTTTCGCTATGTTATCACTCTTTATACTATTTAAGATAAAATCTGGTTGGGAAATTCAATTATCTTCAACATTTCATAACTTGCTTTGTGAGACTAATGATTAGTCAGAACTGTACACTAAAGGTCTGCAAATTTTCATTTTAAAATGCAAATACATTTCCAAGTTATAAGATGGCAAAATGCATTTTTATCCTATCAATGAAATAGGATAATTACTAGACAGAGAAGGTAAAAATGTTGTTAGTAAATCAGAAAAAGCAGACAAGCTTAATAAATATTTCTGTTATTCTTTTCAGAAGAAACCAGATGATATATTCATATTTTAAAGAGATAATGAAATGCTTTCTATTCCAACCGTAACTAGACAGGATTTAAACAGCAGCTACTGAAATTGAACATTTTAAATCTGATAACTTGCATCCATAAGTTTTGAAAAGAATTGACCAAAAAGATCTCTGAAGCATTTTTTTTTTGTTTGTTAACAAATCTTGAAATATCAGGGAAGTTTGAGAAAAACTGGGGAAAAAAATCCCCTAATCTATCAATAATAATCATAATTTAAAAATATATATATAGGCTGATTAGCTTGAGATCAATGGCAAGGAAAACCATAAAAGGTTGAAATGGGATACAATCTGGAGAGGTTTAAAGGATGGTATCATAAGTAATAACACTCAGGTGATTTTATAAAACAAAGATCTTGTCAAGCACAATTGATTATCATTGTCGATGAAGGTATAAATGTGGTTCATAAAGGTAACTGTTACAATGTCCATAGATTTCTGTTTCAAAATTAGGGAAATACAAAATCAATATAGCCTATATTAAATAGATTTTAAAAATGCCAACTGACACACGTAAAAATGTAATTATAAATAAGGACTCATCGTCTACTGGATATCCCAGTGTTATTCAATATATTTATCAATGACCTGGTATAAAATACAAAATCATTGCTGGTAAAGTTTGCAGATGACACAAACATTGATGGAATGTTAAATAATGATACTGTTCAGTTATAAAAGACTGGCCTGAATGCCTTAGTATGCTGGACTAATTTGAACAAGAAGTCTTTTAATCCAAACAAATGCAACATCATACATCTAGGAAGAGAGAGCTAGATTCAAAGATGGGACTTAAGTGCCTAACTGTCAGTTTAGGTGCCTAAATACCAGAATTAGGCCTCACTGGGATTCATAAAATCTCTGCTCAGCTGCTGCTGAACCTTGTAATTGCCTAAATTCATCTGGTTCCTAAGTTTTTTGCAGTACTTTCCTAGGCACCTATGTTTGAACCGCTGAGCACGTGCACTGCTGCCTCACTCTACTCTGGATGCCTAGCCCCCAGTGAGAATCATGAGCTGGGCAAAGATCAGTGTTCTTCCACCTAACTCCCCAGTGGAACCCAATCCAGTAAGTGTGGACTGGGCACACCTACCTCCACACAAAACAAATGAGCGGGGAAAGGAAAGAGGAACTCCTTTATCCCTTTTAGCCCAGTGACTAGCGTATTCACTTGCAATGTGAAGACCCCGGTTCAAGTCCATACACTACCTGATGCCAAGCTGGATTTGAACAGCAATCTGCCACATCTCAGCTGAGTGCTCTCACCACTGGGATACAGAATAGTCCAATGTGGATCTCTCTCAACATCTCCTAGTGAAATTGTATCACTTTAATTAAATATTAATGAGAATGACTCTGTAGCCTAGTGGTTGGGACTCTCAGCTGAGAGGTGTCAGATTCCTGTTCAAAACCTTTTGCCTCATTGGCCAGAGGGGGGATATTCTAGGTTTGTGCTCTAGCCACCTACTTCTTTCATCCCCTCCATCCCTGGCTTATTTCAAGAAATGACTTATGTGTCTGTCTCCAGGAGAGGTTTCACAGCTCAGAATCCCAAAGAAAGGCACTACCCACCAGCCAGGATGGATGCACTAAGCTCCCTGAGAAGTATGGGGTTTGGCACACATTTCTGTCTCTGAACTCTCCCATTTGCTAGCTTAAACAGGGAGCTACCCAATGTGCTGGTTTTTGTGAATCCCATTCTGAGGCATCTATCTTCCTCCAGTAATTATACAGGAAGCCTGACCACCTAACTCATGTTTTGTGAGCCCAAGCAATCTTCTAGGCACCTAGAAATTAGGCCTTGTAATGCTCAGTATCACAACACATAAGTTCCTTTGTAAGTATAGCTTGAAGAATATAAGTCACATTTACAGGATTGTATGTTGCAAAGCAGTGGCTCAGAGAAGTGACTCGGGGGTGATGGCAGATAATCTATATAACCAGCTGAATTATGCCATGTGATGGTATACTGAACAAATACAGTCCTTGGACCATTACTGAAAAATTGTGGCAAGTTCCAATGTTCTCATCTTTAAAAGGATTTCGACAAATTGGAGAGGAGTCAAATAAGAACTACAAGAATGAGATGAGGTCTGTCAAATAGCGAGAAACATATTCAGTCTCTTTTGTTTATCCAAGAGAAGGTTACAAGGTGACTTAATCACATCTGTAAGTACCTACATCAGTGGTCGGCAACCAGCGGCCCATCAGGGTAATCTGATTGCAGGCCGCGAGACATTTGGCTGACATTGACCGTCTGTAGGCAAGACCCTCTGTAGCTCCCAGTGGCTGTGGTTCTCTGTTCCCAGACAATGGGAGCTGCGGGAAGCGGCAGCCAGCACTTTTCTTTACATTTACAGACCTTTTATTTACATTTGCACGGCTGCTCGCAGTTCCCAGTGGCCATGGTTCTCTGTTCCCAGCAAATGGGAGCTACGGGGAGTGGTGTGGACGTGCCTGCATGCAGCCCTCAGGTTGCCCACCACTGTTTTAGAAGGCGAGTGAAAAATGAATCCACATACAGAATACCAGAAACCAGGGCTGGATTAACACCTTTAGAGGCCCTAAGCACTGAAAAGATTATGGTGCCCTCCTCCCCCATGTAATTCAAAATAAAAACAATACCGTAAAATAAAATTTTATTTTTCGAAATGACACAAAACTTGCATATATGCTGAAATTAAAATAGCTTCTTTTTAGATTTTCTGATTGCAAAATTCTGGATAAGTTCATTGAAGCTGACTCGACAAAGCATGTCTGCTTCCATATACAATAGGGAAAGTGAATCAAGTCTGTCCTGACACATTGTTGTTCTCTGAGGGTTTTTTATTCTTTTCAGCTGAGAAAAACAGCGTTCTGTGGAGCAGTTAGTAATCAATGTTAGAAAAATACGGAGTGCGATCTCTACATTTGGAAATATGCATTGTATTCCATCTTTCAATATTGTGTCATGAAGATCAATGAGACTGAATTTCATTTTTCCTGTTTCATTAAACTTTGCGTGCATATAACAGTGGAACTGCTGTACTTCTCCACACAGATTCATGTTCAAGTCAACAGGGTATGAGTCAACTATTGCAATACATGACAGGATCTGATTTCCTCACATTATTTTGATCAACGCTAGTAGGATGCCCCCCTGGTTTAGGTGGGGATAAGTAATAAAAAGAGAACAGAAAAATGGGAGAAGAGTGTGTAGTGGAGTGCAACAAAGTCTAACAAAGTTCTGATTTTTCCCATCACGACTACTTCGATGCTTTTTTTGAAATATCAAATATTTTTTTTTTTAAAAAAAAAAACAACTCATTTTTTGGTGCCCCCTGCTTTGCTGGTTCCCTAAGCATGTGCTTACTCTGCCTATTGGGTAATTCACCTCTTCCAGAAACATGTTACTTCAAACATTCTATATTTTCCTTTTGTTGTTAATAACAAAAACTGCACTCCAAGTCCAGCAGCCCCATGTCTGGCACACCAGGCAGTCGCCTGGGTAACCTGCCCCTAAATCTGGCCATGATTAAACCATTTACTTAAGGATACAGTGAACTCTTGAAGTCTTTACATCAAGTCTACAAGATATACCATAGCACAAGAAGTTTTGGACCTGATTCAAGAACTACTGGATGAAATTCTATGGCCTCTCTTATAGTGGAAGTCAAATTAAATTATCAAAGTGTTCCTTTTTAGCTTTAAAATCTATGAATTTGGGGAAAAAAACAAAACACAATTTGTTATTACTATCTTATGAAACTCTCAAAAACAGCTGAACTAATTATTTTATTTTAAAAAAACCTGAAATTGATCTGAGCTTCAGCCACAAAAAACATGTAATTTAAAGAGATCATGTTCACTTGAAATGCTGACATAACAATAACTACAGTGTAACAGGTGCTGCTATAATTAACAGCACATTCTGAATGACTGATTACATACTTTGGAGAAATGTTATTTCCCATTAGTTAGACAAAATGGGTGAGGTAATATCTTTTATTGGACCAACTTCTGTTGGTGAGAGCTACAAGCTTTCGAGCAACTTAGAGCTCTTCTTCAGATCTGGGAAAGGTAAAGGTAAGGTCTGGAAAAGGTACTTTCGACTGTAATTTTCACAGATCTCAGTAAAGTAACCATTTTGGTTAAAATGACAGGATGTGTTGATTTTAATGTACTCCTAAGTATCCTCCTGGGACTGCCCCTTTTATCCCTCATCATGCATTGATATTTTACTTTAGATTTGATCTTAGCACATAATGTTTCATTTCTAAAAAGCTGTAGTTGAATGGGGGAAAGAAAGAAGTTGTAATCCTTTGTCTCTGAAATTATGATGTGTCAAGCATTTGGGGTTTTTTGCAAACACTAAATGCTACTTTCAAAGACTTGGAAGGCTGAGCGTATGGTATGCATCTATTTGCTTTAATAATTCATAGTGAAACATAAGATTTGCACAAAAGGTTTCTTACAGCTGAGTTGTAAATTACTATAAGGGATGAGTCTTGATTAACTCTGCAACAGTCTTACTTCAGTGTTAAGAAAGGCCTAATCTATTTCAACTTTTTTTTAATTTCATTTGTTGGTTTTGTTTTGTTTTAGTTTCTTATGCACTCCAGAGACCCTCCCTGACTGGCCTCACCAAACAACTGCTTATTATTGTAGTTACTCCAAATTTAGCTATAGAAACAAATTCTACTTCTAGCATGCATCTTTTTCCATTTGTCTCTCTAGGGTGCCCATTGTCACAACAACTGAATATTATATACATGAATTTAAGCTTTTCATGGAGATATCTGTAGGGGACTCAATAGTCTATTCTGCTCTTTCAGCTTCCATCTTCATTGTTTTAAATTGAATTTGGCCTACGTAGGTGTCCTGTCTTTTAAAAATTTTATTTCCCCAGTTGAATCCAGAAGAGTCTGTTTTTAATTCAGTAAAGTTTCAAGTTTGATTAAAAAACAATTTCTGTTTATTTTATGATCCACACACTATGCTCTGCCAGATGGAAAAAGTTACTCTAGACCATGAACAAACAGACTCAAATGAAGGCAGTGGTGACAGCTAAAAAAACCCTGCTGATCAGGTTATACTCGTTTAAATGCAAAGTAACTGTATTTAATTAAATGGACACATTCCTGTACAACCAAGGACAGAATTTGTCCCTAATAAAAACCTTTCCGCTCCAATATTTATAACGTTTAATCATGACTCTCCTATTCTTTATCATCCCCCCTTCCTTTCTCTTGTTACTGGATTTTAATATTAATCTGACCAGCAACTATTGGCAAAAAATTTGTTTTGGATGATGTTTGTGCTAGTTAATGCTATGTTTGTGCTAGTTAATCCTAGGGCTTATGACCAAAGACCAATTGCACTGAACAACAACCAAGTTATTCTGGAGGGATACTGATTACAGACTTTACTCACCCTAAAGATGTGAAATGACATTTATCATAACCATTACTTCACAACTTTTAATATTTTGACTTTTTTTTAAAAAAAAAATTGTCATTTCTACTCACCACAACAAATACACCTATCTTCTCAAAATCTTCTCTCTAAAAATCCTCCTCATCCCAATGGGCTGGGGGGTAATTCCAGTCTTTTGACTGTTAAGGAAAAGTTAGAGCCATTTGGTTCTGCCAGTTGTTATTGTCACTTTGATATACTCTGGAGCAAGCAACATGAAAAACATGTTATTTAACACTGTTTGCTCATTTTTTTTTTTACAATGTCTGTATTTATCTAGTGCTCATTTGTCTGCCACACAGCTCTTACAATATGTGCAATACATTTATCTTGTTGTGATATGTCCTCAATATGTTAACATTATTATTTACATTATTTTGGAGCCATGGGAACTGATTGCAACTGAATTTCCGTCATATGCTGGATTTTGTTTCATCTAGAAAATAAGGAATATACAAAGCTTGAAGGTTAAGTCAGTTCTGAGGTAGAATTTTTTAACTGTATTTCAAGTAGGTGAGACAAGGGAGTTCCGTTTCTTGGCACCATAAGAACAGAAGTGTTTACCAAATTCCAGGAAGACTTCTAACTTTTTGCCTCTTTGTAGCTAAACAAAGCAAAGCACAAGAGGAAGGAGAGAGCTAAAACTTAATTTACTGAATTCATCTAATCAAAATCTAGTGCATAGGACCAAAGATTAGGTGATTACACTCTTATAAAACAATTATCAGTGTAATAAAAACAACAGAATTGGCTACTCTTGGAGTAATTTGGTCTAATTGGCATTTCCAGAGTCACAAGAGGGGAAAAGGAGAAGGCAACTAGAGAGAGGGAAGTTATCCTCCTGCATAGTATAAGGCATGCCCCTGGCTCCTCTGCATCCCTCCCAATAGTAATGCTCCCATCTAAGCAATGCTTCCAATGGCATCTCTTCAGCTCCACAGAAAGGGATCCCTGCTCCAGCAGAACTTGGGAGTCCTGCAGAACAGTGAAGGAGCTGGCAAGGAGCTACAGAGAGCAAAGGAATTAGGTGGAGGTTTTGGAGTCACTCGCCACCATTTTCTGTGGCCCTTTGGGGTAGGTCCATGCTGCAACTAAAAACCCACAGTGGGCCTGTGCCAGTTGAATTGGGCTTGCGGGGCTCAAGCTGAAGCCCAGGCTCTAGGACCCAGAGCTTGAACATCTACATTGCAATGTAACAATCCCTTAGCCAAAACCCCAAGACCATGAATTAACTGGCATGGGCCAACCCTGGTGTCTAATTGCAGTGTAGACATAACCATTTAGGGACACAGAAGTGGAAAACCTTTAGTTAATCTTAGTAGGCTCCTCAGCTCCCATTTTTCCAATAAGCCTTATGATGCTTATTCAGTGCTCTACTGTGAGCCTTACATTCATTGGGGACCGTCCCAACCCCTGTGAACCTTAGTAGGATTTTTAGTTCGCCAGCTCTCATTTATGGTGCAGTAACAGCTGATGGGTCTATTTTGACTCAGTAGCATCCTCAGAACCTACTAAGGTTGTTAGAGAATGATGCAGACGGACCTAATAAATCCATATAAGATACTGGAGGCTCTCTAATTAGCTTTCTATATCTTAGGCTGAGACCTGCGGAGACAGTGTCAAGACCATTCTGAGACCCATGATTCGGGAGAGAAGCCCTTGATGAACCTCCTAAATTGAAAACAAAAATGTGCATCACAGAAGATATTTTTCTGGCCCTTCTACATTGCATATTAGTAATGGGACCATGTGTCACTATATGACTGGACAGTGTCTAGGACATTTGTGGGTCTTAACATTACATAAATGGTAAATAATCAAGAGGTCACGACTGACTTTAGTAGTTTTATTCGTAATTTACAACAGTATGAGAGCAAATGGAGGCCTTATTTGTACTAAGCTTTTCCCTGTTGTGGTTGCATTAATATATTTTGTATGAAAGAATGGCTGATAAGGTAAGATCTTTGTATCATTATAGATGCAGGATGCTTTCAGTAAAAAATAAAGAGTATCTCAAACTATTAGTGGTTCTTTGACTTTAAATATAATCTGTGATTCATGATATTCTGTTTGTGACAATGTTTATCCTGATGGACTCATATCTGCTGTTATTATCCTTATTTTCCCCTTTGTGTTTATATAGGTTAATCAAGTGAATTCATCAAGGTTATATGAGGAGGACTGTAGATGGCTGTAACTCAGTACTGAATTGTTTCCCTTTCCACATTCAAGCAAAGGAAGAATGGATTTGTTCGTTACCGTTAAGCTATACGAGATGCCAATTTTTAGTTTTATAAGCGACAGCTCAGGATAAATAGGCATCACTGGGATATACTATTTAATGTAGATCAAGGTAATTCTTGTCACTGAATAAGGTAGGTCAGCTAGTGTGCTTTGGACTTTGTGCATCATAAACAAGTAAATGTCCGAGGTCTGCATATTATGCACTTGACGGAAACCCTTACTCACACTGGGTAGTTCATGTTTATGTGGATAGTCACACTATGGCAGCGTGACTACTTATATGATTGTGCAACATTACGTACATGAAAAATCCAGTCATGTATATTTTTTTCTCAACTGGTCACTGATGTTAAAATATTAAAATGCAATAAAAATAAAGGGGAAAAGGGGGCTTTAGCATCTTAATATGGCATCAATGAGGCGCTCCCTTAGACCTATAGTGTAATTTTGACACACAACCTCATGTCATAACTGAATTGTTATGGGGTATCCAGATAAATGAAGTAATCAGCAGAAGGCACTTTGAGTGAGGGGACTAATTTAGCCCTGCTGAAAAACAAACAAACAAACAAAAACAGGTAGACAGTAACCATCAGAGAAATGTAGGTCAGTAGGTCAGCTATATTAAGATATTTAAGCCTATACTGTGTGATCTTTGCAGAGTGCTAAAATTGATGGATCTCTCTATCAGACTGTGGATTTAGATGAATCTCTATCATGCTATTGCTCACAGTGGGAAGGAGTGAAAAATATTAGTCTTACCTTTCAAATGTTGGAAACCAGGAGCAAACAAGGAAGTTAGGCAGAATTTTTAAACAAGAGTTAATAGATATATGGTTAAGTCTGGAAACCTTTCTTCCCCAAGCACAAGTTCACTTCAGCTTTCCCAGCACTCAAGGCCCTCATCCTTAGGAAAGCCCACAAGCATGGTTCTACAGTCCTTGAAACTGAGATGACTCATCTCACATATTGTAGGGCTTAAGAAGCACAGTATGCCCTCTGAAGCAGAAGTGTGACATGAGCAGTGATGGCAGAGGGTGGGAGGCACAGGGAGAGGTATCAGCTGTTACTTTTGACCTTCAAAGGAATGGGGGAAGAGTGATATTAGGATAGTTACTATACTTGCATCATTTGTCTATGTAAAGGTAGCATCTTCTTACTCAGCAGATCTGATCTATGTTTATTCATCATCATAGATACCTGGTTTAGGGACAAAAAAATGGTCTTACTCCTTTTAGCTCTGAAGAACCAACCCAGCTAGGAGAACCTGAGCTGTTGTCCTCCCTTTTGGATCGTCAGTAGGTCTGTTTCTTAAATTCCATTTAGAGAATCAATTTAAAATAATGTGTGCGGGGGGAAGGGTGTTGGAACAGTTATCACTGATGGCCTAGCTGGAGGCTGGAAAGGCCTTGAGTAAAAGCCAGTAGGAGTAGAGAGATGGGGAGGCTGGCAACTAGATTAACTGACAATATTAAATGGGAGATGGAAAGATGTTGGGAACTGGGTTTGCTGGGTTCCAGTTGGAGTGGTCAAGGTTTAGCCCTGAATGTTGCAATGAGTTTCATGTAGATAGACCCCTGCACCTGTATTTAGTCCCACTGCCTTCAATGGGGATCAGAGCAAGCAGAAAAATCCCCCTCCGCAGGCATCTCATTATCAAGGTAGGAAAATATAATGGGAGTGAAAAGGACTGTTGAAGACTAAATGGGTGAGACCAGAATATGGGAGTAGACTAAGGAATTAAGGTTGAAAGGGTAAGCAAATGTCTTGGGTTTTTTTAACTGAAAACAATGAAACCTGCATGAATATACATATACCCATGTATAGAAATACACGAATGAACGAGGAATGGGTGAGCTGGCTCAAGAAACATAAAATATGTCCCAAACCATTGCCATCCACTGATGCAGACATAGCATTTTTGACTTTTTGGTACAAACTGTGCTGCAAATAATAGTTTTTGTTTTCATTTTATATAAATATCTATACATAGATATAGGTGTAGACATACAAATGCACACAAATAACTTTTTAGAAAAGTTATGACTGTATTTTCATTAAGAGTTATTTTGAATTCCATGATGTGACATTTTGCTCACTTACTGGTTTCACTGTGTCCTTTACTCAGGGTTGTAAGTGTAATTTACAGATCAGTGAAATAGTCTGTGACCTATGGCTGGTAAATATCTTCAGGTTTATATGTATGTCACATTTTTTCTCATCTACTTCATGCATCTTTACTGCCATCGTTAATTATATATATTTTTTAAAATGACAGTAATATTATATAGATGCCAATAAACTTCACTGCCAATGTTTAATTGTATCATAAAACTAAGCATGTCAGAAAGTTGAGGAATTTTCATAATAAAAAATTCTTAGAATTATAGTTCTGAATATTACTTCAATTAACGTAATTACATCTAATAGTTTTTAGAAATAATGTACCTCAGCGGAAAGAGGCACTTCATCTAAATTTAAGAATACTGGCGATAATATTCCAAAAGCATTAAAACTAAACAACAGCAAGAATACATCATGGCACCAATAGTACAACTGGTTTTCATTTTTGGCCAAAGCTTGTAGTGATTCTATATGCTTTTACTGTGTTTCTACTTTGCTGGAAATTACCTTATTGATACTGGACCTAGTATGTTAGTAGTGTAATTTCCATCAGGCAGACATTGAACAGCATATGTGGTACTTGTATGAGATAGATTATGGCAATGTGTAAAATATTTCTTTTCCACTCATGAGAAAAATTAATGGTGAAATTTACCCTTGTGCAGCAAGACAAAACAGACCTATGAATTGTGTAATTCCACATAAATCCCCAAACCTATGTGTTGCTTATGTGGGTCGTAGTGAAATTTAAGTAGTGCATAGGCTTTAGAGCGTAAGTGGGATTTAGCTAGTGCAACTTCACCCGAACGACCTGATCTCTGGAAGTGTTGAACTCTCCCAGTTCCCACTGCAGTCAGATGGAAATTGCTGGTACTCAGCAACTCTCAGAATCTGGCGGTAGGTGCTCCACTGGACCTACATTATGTCCTTTAGTAATTAAAGAACTGGGATGTTATCATTATGTTATTACAGATTATCAAAAGTTGCACACAGCTGAAGTGAATTCAGAGATGAAGAGCTCTACAGTAAATAACAATCTTTGAGTCAAGCTACAGCATGTGTTACCACAATTAACTCCGAGCACAATTACTCCCAAAGTGCCCCAGAATATAGAAGCAAGCAACCCAGCTTCTGCAAATCACCATGACAAAGTATCCTCATTTATGTCAGGGTATAGAACCTGCAATTTGGCTGCTCTAGGCAGCTGTTTGACTAAATTGTCCTCTAAGGGTATGTCTATACAGCCATTAAATATTCTCAGTTGGCCCCAGTCAGCTGGCTCAGATTGTGGGGCTGCAAATTTGCTGTGTAGATATTTGGGTTTGAGGTGCAGCCCAAGCTCTGGAACCTCATGAGGGGGGAGGATCCCAGAGCTCAGGCCCCAGTCTGAGCCTGAATGTCTACAATCAATGTTTAGTCCTCCAGCCCAAGCACTAGAGTCAACCGTGCCATGTTTTTTTATTCCAGTGTATTCCAGAGAGATTATAGCATTTAGCCAATTGAACCATTCTGCTGGCTACTTAGAATATCTTTTTAAATGTTATTTTATTTGAGATAAAAAGATAAAAGAACACCACATACCGGATCTTGGCATCCTAACCACAGTGTAATGTACAAATTACACAAATTCATTCAGCAGCATAATATGGCTCAAAAATAGTTCACCAGCAATAAGATAATTTCTACAGCAGCAGCATAAACCCATCTCACTCTGCCTAAAGGCTCATAACCTCAGCCTCCCCAGCAGCAAATCTTAGAATGTTTTAGCCCCAAATGCTGACAGTCTGGTGCCCAGACACTCTCTTCCCATCACACCATCCTCACAGATGATTATAGTTTACAGATAACCAGCAACTCTTGAAATGATGAGACAGGTGGTGAGCAAGCCAGTGCTTGTTTGCATTGTTCTTTCTGCTATAGTCATTTTCATTATCTTTGTCACTGCTGCAGATCATAAATAAGTTATTAAGTCTAACCAATTATTCTTAAGCCATAAGCATCAGTTATTGAGTGGGAGGCAGACTGATGATGAGTCTAACCTGCCTTAGCTCCATTCCAGATTTGGGTTTTTCCACAGTAAAGGATTATCTATCTGCTTTGCTGAAAATATCCATGGTTGTATGCCGTGATCTGGAGCAGAGCTCTATGTAACTTTGAAAAGTTCTCTCTCTCACCAAAAGAAGTTGGTCCAATAAAATACCTCACCCATTTTATTTCTGAAAACATTTGATGCATCTAAGGTGATGTAGCCTATGCTCTGGTTGCAGGCTAAAGGCAGGAGACTGAGTTTAAATCTAGTGTATTTAAGGTAGCAAGGTATTGGATAAGCTCTATCCAATACTATCAAAAAGTTTTGCAGGCTGTTTTATATGATTTCACTTCAACTTTGTCCACTTTTATGATGTATTATGCTGCTAGGTGAATTTAGGTAAATTGTAAATATTTTCAAACAGCTGAGTTGACCACACAATAGAGAAAAATCTGCAAATATTTGGTCAAATACAAAGTGCATTCTATATCACTGTCTCCATGACCCTTCTGAGTTCTCATTCTGTAAATATACAAACTTTACTAGTAGTAATGCTTGCAGAAAAATGAATTATGAGCTCAAATATATAAATATTTGCCAAAAATGTTTTCCAATAATGTATTTGACTATAATATTGAATTTCACACTGTTAGTTTAGTGTTGCCAATTCCCACAATTTTATCACAAGCTTTGTAATAACTGGTATCTTCCGAATATTCCAGCTCCTGCACTCATGATCTCAAGAGAATATCAGCTTTCTTTTAAAATATAGCAAGCTTCTATTTCTCATGATTGTGGAGAAAAACTTGAAAACATACCCTTTAAAGCCTCCAAAACCAAACTCCAAGTAAACAATCCTAAAATGTGGTGGTAGAGGTGGTGGTGATGGGGTTTAAAATCTCATTAATTTTAAGACAATCTCATAGGTTTTGTGGGCCTGTTTCTTGATTTTAGAATGCTTGGGGTTGATGAATTACATAATATCCACTCAGAAAACAGAGATAACTCCACTTGTCTTATGTCACTAACTCATACAACATGAGTTTTAAAGACTGAATAGGACAGCTGGTTGAAAAATTGACAATGGAATAGTTTTCCATCAGAAAATGCAGATTCAATAGAATTGAAATGTTTTTGGAACATGTTGCTTCTGTCAAAAAGGTTGATGGAAACCAGGCAGTACACAAGGAGGCTGGCTGGCTCATGTGTAACTGGTCAGCCTCCCTGCCTATACACCAGCCAAGCAGACAATAGGCAGGTACACTAGCATGAAAACAGGCAGGGACATTGACCTGATGACTGGCCAGCTAATTGACAGCCCATCTGTCCAGCTTATGGCTGCCCATGGCTCCCGAGTTGCCTAGCTAGTTTACTGTATTTCTGGTTACCCAGCTACCTGGTTTTGTGCCTTACCTGCTGGCCAGCTTCCTGCTTTCCTTGGCTTGATTTCCTGATGGCCAGCTCCCCAGGTGCCTGGTCATCCAGTTGAAAGGTGGGCTGGCTGGCTGGTGACAGATAGATGGTCACCAGAATGGATTGCTATATTTTGTCAGTAATTCTGCAATCTTGATCATTCATTTTGATGCAAAAAGAAACACAACCCAAAATTTCCCATGAAACGGAAATTCCCTTTTCTATCCAGCTCTATTGAATATGAAATTTCATAGGACCAAATTCTGTTACTCCTACTGAATAGAACATTAGTCCATAAGTTCAATGGGGTTTCTCATGGACTAATGTATTACTCACCACAAAAAAGGCATCACAGTTAGGCCCATTATAAACTGTTTCCCAGCTATTCAGACAAGAAAAAGCTACATGAAGGAATTCATTAATATTTTTGAATATGGGGTCATATTTGCTTAAATTCACTTTTTTTTTAAAGAGAAAAAGCATTCAAAACATCTGTGGAGAATGAACACAAAAGGGGCTCTAACAGAGATGAAGCAAATTCAGTTCAGTATAGAAGTGAAAGTTTATGGATATTTGTAAGACGTTTTAGCTTAGCTGGAATCATTATAACTTCTCCTCTGTTAACAGACATAACTCCCAGTAGCTTGGGTAAGAAATGACAGATGTACAGCAATGAGGTAACAGACCATAAAGAAAAATCTCACTCCAAGGTCTCAGCTCTACAAGCCGTTCTGCGTGGCTGGACCCAGTGCAAAATCCCATTGACTTCGGTGGGGTTCCTCACATGTCTAGGGGTTGACTTCATAGAGCGGTTTGCAGAACACTGGTCTAACACTGTAACAAGGAATTTCAAGCTTGTAGAATTTTCCTCTCTTAACCCAAATAACCTATTTGAGTAACATTATTGTAATAGGGCCTTCAGTGGCCAGGCAACCTAGTGGCTAGATCTTTGGTTGTGGGGACTGAATAGGGGACTTGACCTCTCTTTCTCCCTCAGGGCCTGGCCCAGGGTTCCTGTGTCACTCACCCCTTAACACAGGAGATGGACCTTTCTCCCAGCCATGGGGAGAGCTTCAGGACCTGTTTTCTTGGGCTGCTCCCTATGCAAGTCCTTTTCATTTGGGGCATGGCCCCACTAGTCCAGTTTTCCTGCAGTTGGGGCTTGTCTGCAAGTTCCCTTTGGGAGGGCAAGACATACTTGCCTGCAGTGGCTGCGTTAGCAGGCAGGTTGGTGGTCTATGCCTTCAGGCAGGCACACATGGAGCTGCTGCCTCTTCACTAGTCAGCCCCTGATTGAGCCAGGCTCTCTTCTTTTCTCCCACCTCCAAGCCTGGCATTGGCTACAGGTATAATGTGATGGGGCTGGTTGAACCCACGTGAGTTCTTTAACCCCTGCTTTGCCCAGCTGCATTCTCTGCTCCTTCACTATTATGTTTTACATATGTTCTCTCTTGACAAACAATGATCTGTATATTTGAGTTATAAAAATCAAAAGCAGGGTTTTTTTTAAAAAAAGTTCCATTTTCACAAGCATAAAGATTTGCTGAATCTTTCTCTGTTTTCATTACCAACTTTTTTCACAAGAAAATTATTTAATGCCATGTTATTCTGTTATGCTTTCAGAGATCATTGGAGGTTTAATTGTTCATACCAGCTCTCATAACCAGCACAACGAATAGAGTATTTGAAGGTAAGAGCAGTACAGCCTTGATAGATCTTAGTGCAGACTGATATTCTTATAGCTTATTCATATGACTGGAAAATGGCATAAATGGATCAACTCTTAAGTCTTAAGACAATGATTGTAAAAGGAATGGGAAATGGTGCAACTCTATTAGCTGTAATGTTATTTTCTGGCCTTTGTGGGTGAGGTTTAAAACAGTTGGCTAGAATGCTGAAGAAATATGGGTGAAATATTGGGTAAATGCCAAATATCCTATAGATTTCATCCATGATACTTAGGCTACTGGAGGAATAAAAGGATGAACCAGCCTCTTAGGCACTGACAGTCCCTACATTGGTTTACAGAAATGGGATGTGAAAGTTTGCATAGGAAAAGATTCTTCACCATGCTCCCTAATCGTGGCTTCCCCAAGTCCCACCATTTTCTTCCTCCTTTATATACAAAAGGGAAAAGCACAATCTAAATCAAAATAATATTTACTGACATTTTTTGTAGTATCTACTCACCTCTAATAGGGACTAGAAAAATGTGGGTCAGGGAATTATTGCCAGAATAATGACATATTATCCAGTATCTAATATATCAAATATCCAGTATGTGTCTATTATAATATATTGCAAACCATATATATAAATCTATACATATGCACTCTTAAGATGGTACACAAGGATAGGGTGGCATAAAGATTTTATCACAATGAATTTGACGTCTCCACAGTATTCCCAATTCATGAAGTCATGGGTGAATTATTCAGTTCATGTGAAACAAGTGCCAATAAAACATTTAAGCCACACCATTAGGTATTCTGTATATATCCCACATTTTACAGAAAAAAAAAATACTATTGCAAAATAGATGTGAGAGTTTTCAAACCAACAAATCTAGACACTGGTACACACAAATAATTGGATAGGCATGGAATGTAATCACACATCACCAACGTTAGCATTACTTTACTTACTTTAGAAGAGTTATATCATGGAACAAATCTCTTATGATGGCTTGCAATGCTGGCCTTTGACACACAAGGAAATTCAGGGAAAGCCTATTGCGACAGGTTGGGATCACAGAAACCCCCTTGGGAGCTGCCAACTGATGTGCCAAGATTACTCCTGCCCCTGTTTTCCTGCCCTGGAAGCTTGGGACTCCAGAAATCCAGTGTGGTTTGAGTCAGACTCACTAGCCTGCTGCAAACCCAGACTTAGGTCTGAGCCACATCCCCCCACAACAACAGGCTTACCTGGAAACAGGTTAAGAAGTGTTCCTGCCTTTAGCACTCAGATGCTCAACTCCAAATGGGGTCCAAACCCTAAATAAATCCATTTTACTCTGTATAAAGCTTATACAGGTTAAACTCATAGATTTTTCATCCTCTCTAACAATGATAGAGAGATATGCACAGCTGTTGCCCCACCCCCCAGGTACTAACAGGTACTCCAGGTGAATTAATAAGTAGGAAATTATTTTAAGTACAGAAAGTAGGATTTAAGTGGTTCCCAGTAGTAACAGACAGAACAAACTGAATACCAAATAAAATAAAATAGAACACGCAATTCTAAGCCTAATAAGTAAAAATACCGAATACAGATAAAATCTCACCCACAGATGTTTCAGTGAATTTCTTCTTTCAGATTAAAGTTCCTTTTAGTCTGGGTCCAGCTATTACTCACACCCTCCCTGCAGTCACTGTCCTCTGTTCCAGTTTCCTTGGGTGGTGGAGAGGCTATTCTTTGAGCCAGCTGGAGACAAAATGGAGGGATCTTCTAAGGGTTTAAATAGACTCTCCATTGTGGGTGGAGACCCTCCTCTCTCTTTGTGTAGAATCCAGTCACAAAATGGAGTTTCAAAGCCACATGGGCAAGTCACATGTCTCTGCAAGACTGAGTTCTTTACCAGCCAAACCACATTCTTGAGGAAGCTCAGATGTGGATTGGAATCTCTCTGTTCATTGTGGGCTTGACTGTTTATTAGGCATTTACTGAGAATGTTCCTTCTCAGAAAACTGCCAAGTTGCTTCACTGAGACTATTTAAAATTAACCAAGTACATAGCTAATACTTATAACTTTGAGTAAAAAAAATGTCACATACATACAAATAGGATGAACATAACCAGTAGATCATTACCTTTACATAGATATGTTACATGGCATATGTAGCAAAACCACATTCCAGTTATAGCATATATACATTAATAAACTCCTCCCCCCCAAAGACTGATGGGGTACACCATCACATGTATCTTTTTTCTGAACCTAGACAAAAAAGATATATTGTAACAGATTAGGACAGGAGATGATTTTGAAGAAAAAATGATTTCCCCAGCACTAAACATTAAATTAAAATTAATTTTAATCCAAGAGGTGTGGGATGGTTTCCTAGCAATTTCGATCCCATTGAAGGTAAACTTGATTTACAAATGCCTAAATTATATGAAATTCCATACTGTTTGGATGAGTACATCTATTCCCATTGCCTTGGAAAGCTGCTATATGAACTAATAGGAGGCTTATTAGCTGAAAATGGATGTATGGCATAGCTTTCCATTTTTAGGTGAAACTGACATTTCAATGCATCACATCATCCCACCATGTAACAACATGACAGCCTGAAATGACAAAATGCCAGCTCTTGGCTGCATAGTTGAAGACCGAAAAAAAATATTTTGAGATTGAAAAATTGCTGTTAGGTTATACAGCAGTAAAAAAAAAAAAAAGACATTAAAGACTTTTATTCTTTCTCCTAAGACATCCAGTAATGCCACCAGAAATATTGCTGAAGAAATCTGAAGGGCTGGTGAACATGTTTTTAATTTCTTTTTTTCCTTTTAGCTGACTTCAGCAGACCTTGTTGAACTAGTCTGCTTTCTATTCCTGGCTTTCAGAGTATAGGATCCGCAGAAGAAAAGAGTTCAGACCTCCCCTTCCCCCTGCCTCTCTCTCACTCAAAGCAAACAGTAAATATTTGTTATGTCTCGGAGCAGATAAGCAGCCAGATGTCAGAAACGGAGCTTTGAAAAAGCATCTCTGCATTCCTGCAGCCAATTTCACAACAATGAGAAGAGAACCAAGATGACCACTTGACTTAAGGGAATTATGGGACATTTCCAGAGGTCAATCAGAGCACAGTAATGCAACACCTCGTTCACACTGATGCTGGAGTGTCTCACCCAATACACATCAGATGTTATCCCTCTCACCAAAGTGGATTACCAAGAGTGCTCTAGCCAGGGAGTCAAAGCGCTCTATGTGCCTTGCCAGTGTGGACAGGGAGTGAGGTAGAGCACTCTGCGAGGCTCTATTGCAGTATAACTTGCAAGTGTAGCCAAGGCCTAAGTAGTACTCACAGCATTGAGCTCACTGTGAATGTATGACAGATAGCTAATAGTTACATAGTGGTTCCAATCCAAATCTTATTTTAGCCCCCTTGGCTAGCACCATTCCCATGTGTTTCATAGTTCAAAATTACCTTTCTTTGAAATTTGAGAAAAATCAAAATAACATTCTTCTATATGCTTCACAATGTGTGTGTGCGCATTAATTCTTTGAAACCAGAAAAGTACATTTTCAATACAGTTTGATCCCTATTTTACAAGGGGTAAGGTGTGGGGGTGGATTGGTGGTCCAGCTACTCTCATGGGATTGTTACCACTCCTGAACCAAGTAGTTCATCAAATTTGAGGTGCTGTAGGTTGTTCCAGTTAGGAGAAATGGATGACAGAGCCTTTATTCTATCTTGTTTATTTACACAAATTATATATAAAGACCTGTTTCCCTGAACAAAGTAGGAATCAAACAGCAGGAGATAGTACTTTTCCTCTCTGTTCCAAGCCTGTCTCCCAGCCAGTCCTTTGGGCCCCAAAAGCTCTCTCTTTTTTTTCTCATGGCCATATTACCAACATTTCTGATACTATCTGCATGGTTTGCAGGCCCCTTCTGTCTCTGTCTCACATCCACACAGACAAATCCACCAATCAAAGCCTTAGGCCCTGCACTTGCTATCAGTGCCCTGGGAAACACCGTTGGCCACATGGTTCAGCTTCCACTCTACCCTGGCTTATCGGAAAGATTGTGGGTGTTACAGTCACCTCCTTACAATGACTTCTTTACTTTTATTCTTAATGAAAGGTGGTGGTTACACCTAACCCCTAACAAGGGTATGGGTCACTGCAGAATGAGTTCTCTCTTCATAGTGTGAAGAATGTTTGAGGGCAGTGGTGCTCAGGAGAGCACGGGCAACAAGATTTATGTAGGACTCATTCTATCACGATACTATTGAGAGTCTGCCCCAACTGTGCAGCAGTGCAAAGGGATCCCCAGGCTGATGGTTCTTGGTGCCCCTATAAATGTGCAGGGAGAGCGGATTGAACTCTCCCCCTCTTCCACAGACTGTAACCTCTACTGGTCCAAATGAATAATGAGAAGGAATTACCGTAAATTGAAACTAACTGTTATGAGAAAAACTTTCGATAGTAACCAAACTTCTAATTCTCCACGCTTTCTGGCACAGGTTATTCTCGCACTTGATCATATTTTTTAACCTTCATTCTTTTACCAGAATTTAAGATATTTGTATTTTCATAATGCAAGAAAAGCCCAGTCACATATTGCACACATATACAATACTTAGGTCCCTTATTAGTGCCTGTCACACCCATTCTGGACATGCTATAATTTGCCCTTGCCATCTTTCGGCTTATCTCTAAATGAGTTTGCCTGTTTTCTTTTAAAATGCTGTTAGCAGGCCACAAGATAACAGAAAGATGGTTCTCTACCAAGCTCTTTAGTCAAATGCTATGCACTCAGACTCAAGATATGATCAGTCATGATAATGTTTTAACTTTGCGTTTAAAAACTATACATATAATCCAGAAAAGCATCCATAGTGTTTCATGCTTTATATGAATTTTACTATTCAAGAACATCTACTGTAACTCATCTATCGCTCTACCTAGTAAAACACCCATCATTGTGGCATCTGGTCCTGTGCAGGAATACAAAACGCTAAAATATAATACACTGAAGATTTTTGAAAAATGGAATAGTTGAGTTTCTCTCTAATTTGAAAATAATAGTCTGTTTTCTTAGTCCTTTAAACCATTGCCAGTAGTTCAACTTTTCAGAGGCATATAAACAGTCTGAGAACAAATTTGTAATCTCTATAAGTGTTTCATTAAAATGAGACAGTGAATACTAGCAAATTTCAGTTTTTCTTTCCACTAGTGGAGACACAGACTAACTTCACATTTCCTGCCTTTCCTTTCACAGCAGGTAGTTTTCTTTCATGATGTACTTTGTACTTTGTGCAACAGTGATTGTATTTAGGCTGGTAAAATTAAAGAAATCAGTGATCTGTACTTTAAACAGTGAGTGGCAGCAGTACAGATAATTGTGGGTGGTAAAATGGGAGACTTGTATAGCACTAACTCCATTCCAGTTTATTGGCAGTATAGAAATTTTGGTATTATAATAAGCTGTTTCAATTGCAGGATTGTTGAATTATGGCAACTGATGTAAGACTCAGCTGTCAGAACATTTGTATCAAAGCTGCTGCAGCAGCAACCACAGCAGTAAAATGGGGAAAAAAAACAACAGGAAAAATAAATGCAACGAAGGCTTAACTGTATTTGGGAGGACAAAATCCCCTAGAATTAATAGCGTAACAGATTTATTATGCTGGCTGGGTGAGTGACTGTTTCTGGGCACACCAACCAACCTCTAGGGTATGTCTACGCCACAGCTAGGAGCAAGCTTCCCAGTACAGGTACACAGATACATGCTAGCTCTGCTTGAGCTAGTGTACTAAAAGTAGAAGTGTGGCCACACTTGCCAAGGTGGTGGCTTGGGCTAGCTCCCCAAGTGCATATCCAGGAGCAAGGGGGTGCTGTACTTGGGCAGCTGCAGTATAGAACACCCTAAAGGGTGGTGCTCTTTCCAGATGTGAACTATCATTACCTGTCTCAGGAACTAACACTGCAAGGAAACTCAGGGACGTATCTCTGCTTCCTAAATTGGAAAAAGAAAAAAAATGTTTAATAACTGCAACTGCACTACCAGAAGGGGAACTGCCTCTTTACTCTCTTCCTGCAATGCAGTGCTATGTTTCTGTGCTTCACTGCTCTTGTCGCTACATCATTGTCAGAGTCTGCAACAATTGTGATTGTATTGTGAGTCTTGTGATATAGTCTGTTCTCTTAAAGCCCCCAGTTCCTGGAGTCAAATGGAAACTCTGTTTTCATTTAAAAAAATGGTTCCCAAGTAAAGCTTGGAAATATGAACCAAATGCTCCCCAAAGGCATAAAAGCCAGAAATAGTATTATTATTATTATTATTATTATTATTAAATGAGTTTTTTGCGGGGCGAAGAGGGCTGAGTCAAGTTTTTGGCCAAATAGTATTATGGCACTCTGCCTGCTTGTGTTCATCCATCAATAAGTAGACAGCAAGGTGGTGTTATAATAGAAAGTTAAATCCAGAGCAGTGAAGGTTACCATTTCTACTGGGAGATTCCCCATTTCAAGTACACACACACACTCTCTCTCTGCCTCTCCGGCCTCAGTCTCCTCAGCTAAGTAGCTCCATTTGAGGCATACTTCTCAACCTGCCAAGGTCCAAGATCCAAATGGGTGACAAAGCCCAAAATGAGGAACACAAAACATGTATGTATGCAGGATATTTAAAATGCTGTGGGATTCCTTCCTTTGGCAAAAATAACTCCCTAATTTCAGTTTCATGATTCTTTATTTCTGATGTAAATAATTTTCAGCAGCAAAGATGAGGGGTAACTCTGGGACTAAAATGAGAGAGATTCATCAAATCCTTGAAAAATGTAAGTCTAAAAGTAGGACCTACCTAGCTGACACCAAAGAGACTAGAGGTGTCTGTGTGTAGAATGTGTCACTCCCACATCCAGTCAGACAGTGTGTTTAGCTAGAACACCTCACACTTGCTTAGCACTGAGAGGCTCTCAGAGCAGGATCCAAGACTGTAGGGAGAGGAATGGCAGCAGCAGCATATAGCAACAGGGTGGAGTAGGGGAGGACCTCTTTGATCCCACCTGTCAAGGAACAGGATTAGAGAGTCTGAAACATCATCCCAGAGAGTGACAAAGACATTCTGCTCCTGGAACAAAACCCAGGAGCTTCAGGGCTCCTCCTGCCTGGGACTCCGGTGAGATATGTAAGGCCTGGGTACTTTCCTCACATTTAATAATGGCTGGAGTTCCTGGTTTGGGGGAGATCATCGGATTGTTTGTGAATTAGAATTTTAAAATCATAAACCCAACTATTCAGTGCATAAATTCACTGCATATTTATACTTCAGTTTCTCTAAAGGCACCTAAATGTCTAGTAAATTATTATAGAGTTTTTTTGCAGACTGATAAGGAATTAATCCTATGATGAGAGCTGAGCATAAGAGTAGAACATAACACTATTTTGCATTTATTAAAAAAATACAGACATGAAGATGAGCTAATGTATTTCCATCAAACAGTAAAATTAGTGCATTCCAGAATTAGCATAAACATCTCTACATTTCCAGACCTTCAGCCTAACAGAGATGCAAATCTATACTACATGAACCATCTCTATGTATCTGTCAAGAAAGCACGATTCTCCCCCTCGTATTTGCTCACTTCAGCTGTGTGTCATTGGAGTACAGCAAAGTGACAGAAACTCCCTCTATCGGGGAAGGTGCATGTAGGAAGAAGGTGAGTATCAGCGTATCACCTTCCTCTCTGGGCAGCCTCCCAATGTCCCACCACAACCAATAGCATGCAGGCTCATTATATATGACTCTGAGGTAAAAAATAGAATCTTAGGACTGGAAGGGACCACAAGCGGTCAGTTAGTCCAGTCCCTGGCACTCATGGCAGGACTAAGTATTATCTAGAGTCCAGTGGTCTTCAAAGTGGGGTGCGCGCACTCCTAGGGGGTGTGCGGGACTCCCTACGGGGCACCGCGGTGTCCCCACGGTGCCGCAGGATCGGCCCCGGGACACCTCCAAAATGGGAAGTGTTCTATTTGTGTCTGCTGAAGTGCCACCGAAAGTGGAAGCATTCTATTCGGCGGCATTTCAGCGGACATATCCCGGGCCATGAGAAGACACAAGAAGCCAGAAAGGGGCTGTGGAAGGAAAACTTTGTGATGCTTTGATCTAGACCATCCCTGACAGGTGTTTATCTAAGCTGCTATTAAAAACCTCCAGTGACAGAGATTCCACAACCTCCCTAGATAATTTGTTTCAGGTCTTAAGCACACTTTCAGTTAGGTAGTTTTTCCTAATGTCCAACCTTAATCTCCCTTGCTGCAATTTAAGCCCATTGCTTCTTGTCCTATCCTCAGAGGTTAAGGAGAACAATTTATCACTCTCCTTTTTATAACTATCTTTTAAATACTTGAATACTGTTATGTCCTCCCTTGGTCTTTTCTTTCAAGACTAAACAAACCCAATTGTTTCCAATCTTTCCTCATAGATCATGTTTTCTAGATATTTAATAATTTGTTGCTCTCCTCTGGACTATCTCCAATTTGTCTACCACTTTGACAAAATGTAGTGCCCGCCACTGGACACAATACCCTAGTTGAGGCCTTTTCAGTGCTGAGTGGAAGAGTTATTTCTTGTGCTCTATTTATAACACTCCTGCTAGTATATCCCAGAATGATGTTCACTTTTTTTGCAACAGTATTACATTGTTGACACATATTTAATTTGTGACCCCATGATAACCCCCATATCCTTTTCTGCAGTACTCCTTCCTAGACGGTCATTTCCCATTTTGTGTTTGCGCAACTGATTGTTCCTTCCTAAGCGGAGTACTTTGCATTTGTCCTTATTGAATTTCATCCTGTTTATTTTAGACCATTTCTCCAGTTTGTCAAAATCATTTTGAATTCTAATATTTTTCCCCCAAAGTGCTTGTAACCCCTCCCAGCTTACTACTGTTCACAAACTTTCTAAGTGTACTCTCCATGCCATTATCTAAATCATTGATGAAGATATTGAATAAAACTGGGCCCAAGATAGATCCCAGTTAGACCGCACTTTATATGCTCTTCCAGCTTGACTGTGAACCATTACTAACTACACTCTGAATTGTTTCAATTTGTTGGATCAAATGCTCTCAAAGATTGTAGTATCTTGTTTCTTGGTAATTACCCCAGCTGCTAGTGACTCAGAGAAAGGGGACCAACTCTCTGCACTTGGTATTTGTGTTTATGGAGTTTAACTGACTCAGGTGTTGGACTATCCTTTTTCATTCCCAATGGCACCATTTCCAAGTGGGCCTCAACATTCTACTCTTTGTGCATGTACTTTTTTACTGTGAGGTGGTTTGATGTGGAGAGCATCTTGTCTCAATCCTTAATAATGCAATATGTCAGAGTTATTTTACCAGAACACCCATTTACTCCACTATGGAATGTGAGTCCTAATTGGCTGAAATAAGGAGATGAGCTAGTGAGGAAACATTGAAACCACACTATTATGTATTCTGAATATACTAAAATGATTGGGATAGGAGCACAGTTGCCAGCTTTCACAGTGTAAATAAACACCCCGACTTCCACAATAAGCCAAAAATCAAGCTAATCCCATTTCAAAACAAGGCCAAAGCAAGCCAGTTCCAAAGAACTCCAACACTCTACTGACTAGATCTTCCTTGCGTGCAGTCTGGAACTGTGGGGGGTCCGCTGTGCACCTCTGATTCTCTTTTCCCCTTGCTCCTGCTTGCTCCTTACCCCCTCTTGAATGGGGGTAGCGTTACAAATAGAAAGTAAAGTTCTCTTTTATCTCGAAGGCTCAGATGTGCACTGTGTGGGCAAATCTGGATATTTTCCATATGTTCCCTGACACCTAAAAGTAATGCCAGGTAATTTAGTGCACTTACATTTCATTATTTTGAAAAAAATAATAATATGCACTTATGCTAGAACTTAGGTAGCAGATATCCAAATACCTGTAAGAGAGAAGTCTGCATTGTTGTATATGCAATCTGTTTATTTTTACTGTTTTTCCACCTACAAAACCAAACCCTCACGCTAGAAAACACTTTTGAAAAAATAGTGGTAAGATCTTTGCCTTCATGGCGTTCTGTACTATTGGCCTGGCAGAGTGACGTGATGACCATGATTCATCGGCCAAGGCCATTTAAAAATAAACTAATATAGGAGTGCTTAGAAATTGCACAGAAAAAAAGAAAGAGGAGGAAGAGACAAATATTCCATCAAGTTTCCTAGCGGCAGGTTATCGAATCAATACTGGACTGACATTCTAAAGGGATTATGTCTGGTATAGGGGGAGAGTGCACAGGGGAGAGGAAAGAGAGAATGTTTCATGAAACTACCACAGTTATGGTCACTGGCTAAAATGTATAACAAATGGTTCTCTTAAAATGTAGCCCTACAGGCTTGTCTAGATGAATAGTTAGCGTGTTGCAAATTAGGGTGTAAATCACACTAGCATGTCACATACTAATCCCTGGTCTACACTGGGGTGTGGGGGGGAAATCAACCTAAGATACGCAACTTCAGTTATGCAAATAGTGTAGCTGAAGTCGACGTATTTGGGTCGACTTACCGCAGCATCTTCACGGTGCTGAGTTGTCTGCTGGCACTCCCCCGTCGCCTCTCACAGCAATGGAGTTCTGGAGGCGATGAGGGAGCGCTCGGGGATTGATTGATTGCATCTAGACTAGACGTGTAGTTTTGTGTTCCCAAAATATGGAAGTGGATAGAGACCCATTTGTCTCTAACAGAAACTTTTATTTACTCTGAGCCCCCTACAGTTTCTCAGGGGCAATATCATGACAACGGCAAATGAAATTGGTAGCTGTTTTGGTCACAGAGATAAGCCCTCTAGTTATTCATAAAAAGCTCTCTGCAGCGCCCACTGGCAACCATAGCACACATGAGAAGAAAAGTGTGATGTTTCAGTATTTACAGATCATGCTTAATTTGTAGGTTTTAAAGTTCTTCAACATTCACTAAACCAGAGTGGAAAGTGGCTCACATTCTGGGAGTGAAATCCTTGCCCCATTTAAATCAATGGATGATTTGCCATTGCCTTCAATGAGGGCCAGGATTTCACCCTTGGCTTATTCAGATTGATTAGTCATAAATGCTGTAACTTTTGGTAAGGTGGCTACTACTAATAAGGGGCTCAGGAATGCCAGTGTATTCAGCTTGAAATATATGTGAAATACATTTCGTATACAGCTGTTTTCATATGTTTCTATGGTTACACTTGTGCAAACTTACAGAAGGCCACAGGGATGGACGGAGTAACTGAAGGGAGCACTCAGCCTGCAGAAATCTATTACTGGTGATGATGCATGAACCAGAACAATCCCAGTTTGCCTTCGAGTTTCTAGATGATAATATAGGCCAGGCATAAGTAATTTGACTTAAAAAACTAAGCAAATTTTATATGAAATTACTGAGAAACAATAAATGTGGAATCCCACAAGCTGATTCTTAGGTCACTTTTCAGAGTAAAATTGCACTTGAAATAAGAAGGAGGCAAAGCAAATATAAATGTATAACAGCTTCACCAGTACACCTTGGGCTGAATGGAAATACGTATGCTGCATTGCCCACTGGGAACATGTGAATATATTATAACATTCATCTCATCATTCAGTGGGTGTGTGCCGGTGAATGACTGCTGAGCTACAGACACTTTCCCATTTCCGGCCATCTTCCCCTTCTTTGCCTGAAGCATGGAAGCATTGCTGATTTTTCACCACTGATAAAATGCATTTTACCTGCCTAAAGTAAGGATAATAAGGTTTCAAGTGAGTCAAATGGGCATTGTTAGGGTGTAAGCGAGTGTAGGAAGTGTTGCCCCTCTCCTACACAAAACAAAAGCTTTGATAATGGACATGGACTGTTTGTACCACTATAGATGTGTTAGAGCCACAGATCTGTAGACACAGTGGCAACTTCTGGCCCTCCATTAAAATGGACTTTTTCCGCTGAATCCTCTGCCCAATGCAGGAGCAGTATGGACAAAATCTCTTTGGTTGTTCTGCTCATTTTAAGATCCAAACTTGAACCAAATTGTTTAGAGAGTTTCTGAATAATTTGTTTTTCTCTCCCACTTGTCGTTTCTGATCTAGACTGGAATCAGAAACACAAGCCATCTTACAGACAACATGGTTTTGAAAATTTGCAGTTACATTTTGCAAAATCAATTTGAGTGGTTCAGATGAGCACCTTAACTTTTGACTGCTTAGCCTAACTGAAGTCAGACTGCAAACTGTCCCCATTTTGCCCTTGTCACTGCTCTTTTGATGGTGCTAAATAGCAATTCAGGAGGCCTGCTGCAGACTAAAATAATGAAAATATGGGACTTTTCTATACTGCAAAACTGAAGATTATACATAATTCACCTTGAATGTAGTCACCATTATTCCTTTTCAGGGGCTATTTAAAAAGTAAAAAGGAAAGATGGTGAACTAACTTTCCTTTCACCTTTATACATTGTCCTGAGGAATATTTCATAGTTGAAAAACCTTCAGAAATCCTATTTTCTATTTCCATTGTGGAATTAGGACAGCTTTTGTGTTTGCATTCCACCTACACAGAGGGCAGCTGCCCTCAGTATTGTTCCACCTCTGAAACAGGTATGCTTTGCAGGCAGTATAAGAAAAATCCTTCAACAGATCTTGGGCTAATGTTAACCTTTTAAGACCTTTTCACTCCATATTTATTTAAACAAGACAGTTACTCTGTACTCATAGGTCCAGAGGTACTCAGAATTTTCTTCAGGAGTTTTAGATATTTTGCTGCTTGGACAATTGCTGTAATTGTCTATTATCGCAGCAGCATGAAACTTTATGTGAGTGGATATTTGCTGGCGGTTGCACTCGGCTGTTGTCTGAGATAGGGGAAAGATGATAGATGATATTGTATAATCTCTGACCCGGATTGTCCCCTCATATACACTGGTTTAAATCAGGAATAACAATAGTCAAATCAAAGAATCTAAGCTTGGCGTAGTCAGGGAAGAATCAAGTCTTAGTTCTGAAACCAGCTGGTATTAGGTATGAACTTATCTTATATTTTTGCCACACACCCCACTTCTTCTGCACATTGAGAATTAATGGGGATTAGTGGGGGTGAAATTTTTTTGCAGTTTGCCCCTGAAGGAAGGGGCTAGATGAAAACTGGCAGTAGGTCACTAAGGTGAGGTGGGATTAGGGGGTTGGGGTTCCCTAGGAAGGAGAGGACCCTGAGCGTGGGAGTATTGCTGCGGGAAGTACCCAGGAGAAGCGGCACTGCGAGCCAGGAGGGACACGGGGCCTGAAGTGTAGTGGTGGAGATTGCTAATGAAAGACAAGTAGTGACATCAGGAGACACACCAGCCAGCAGGAGGCGTTGTGAATCTGGGATGAGCTAATTCCTAAATGACCTGGGAGGTACCACAGCAGTGGGAGGTACCATAGCAGTTAGTGCATAACCTTGTACATGTAGTAAGATTATTTGTTTAGCATGTCTTTTTTAAAGCCTGCCCTCTGTAAGCCTACCTCTAATTGTCTGAGAGTGCAGGCGTTTCCTTCAGGACAGTCATGAGCTAGGTTATGGGTCTCCTGCACTGTTAAGTGTCATACCTGACTTCAGGGGGGCTAAAACAATTTTTATAATGGGGATGCTCATGATGGAAACCATGTGTTTAGTGTTTATTGCTATTTGAACCCAGGGTTGTGGAAGCACCCCCAGCACTCCTAGTTTCAGCACCGCTGTCTGATTTAAATCCAGTTCTCTGTTTACAAAGGGCTTTTCTACATGACTCTGCACTTCAGACTATAGGGATGTGAACTGCAGCACACACTACTATGCCTCTCTGTACCTTCGCCTTGTGGATGCAGCTGGTGCAAACTAACAGATTCTTACTTCACACTAATTTAATCCCATTTGAAAGAGGAGTAGGTTAACACAGGTAGTTGAAGTTTGCACCATCAGAGAGTTACAGCATAGCACACTAGTGTGCTCTGTAATTCACAGTCCCATAGCTAAAACAGCAGGCCCAGATAGACATAGCCTAAATCTGGATTTGTTGTTGGTCTGTGCCCTTCCACCACAACTGCACCACATGGTCCTTAAGCAGTGTAACAGAGTATTTAGCCCAGAGCTTTATTACTTTTGTGCTTGTGATTACATTGCATACATTGAACAATCTAGCCTATACATAATTTTTAAGAAATATATTCAGGCCAAGATTTTCAAAAGTGGCTAGTGAGTTTGTACATCAACTAGAGAAAGCTTAAAGGGCCTGAATTTCAGAAAGAGTTGAGCACTCATCTGAAAATCAGACCTTTCTAATATGTCCCCAGTTGGACATCTAAAAATGGAGGCATCCAAAATCTCTAGTCGCTTATGAAATATTGGATGTATAGCCTTGAGCGCAGGATAGACCTTTTTCAAACAGTCCTCCAAAAGAGAAGGAATTAATGAATGACTAAATAAACAAACAGAGAGGTAGCCGTGTTAGTCTGGATCTGCAGAAGCGACAGAGTCCTGTGGCACCTTATAGACTAACAAAAGTATTGAAGCATAAGCTTTTGTGGGCTAATATCCACTTCGGCAGATGCATGCAATGGAAATATCCAGAAGCGGGTATAAATAAATAGGCAGTTCCTCCTCTCTCGGTGTTCGCACCTCCAGATCAGCTGCTAGAGGAGGACCTCATCCTCCCTGATTAGAAATAACAAGAGAGTTCAGCCTGATTGAACTAACTTTGTTATCTCCAACCTGGTTTTTGTCTACTTATTTACACCTGTCTCTGCATACTTCCACTGCATGCATCCGACAAAGTGGGTATTAGCCCATGAAAGCTTATGCTTCAATACTTTTGTTAGTCTTTAAGATGCCACAGGACTCTTTGTTGCTTAAATAAATAAAAGTTGCTCTCAACATTAGGAAACTTTTCGCACCACTCTATGGTTAAAAAGTGAGTTGCCGAAAACATATTTAATCTTATCTTTATGTTTATGACACTTAGCATAAGTGCATATGCATTTTTTTAACCCTCTTACATTTTTCACTGCCAATGAATCATTGATCCTGTGGGACCTTTTCCCCTGTATCTTTAGTAGTACAGAATTGTAAGTGCTTAGAATAATTTACAGAGAGAGAACTTGTACATATTTATGATGTATTATGTTTGGCCTACATAATATAACATCTTGAAAACACAACAGAAACTAAATCTTCAGATTTATGGGAGTGGAATTGTTCTCCTCATTTTTGTTTTACTGTAAACTCATTCATCACCAGATCAATGTGATTTCCAAGCTTCAACTGAACCACTGGACCTAATAGCGCAGCACATATGAATAAGAAAATACTGATTGCATGAGTATAGTGTGACTGCCAGGCAGCGACTGCCACAATAATCTCAGTGGTTTACCCTTCTTGGCTACCTCTAATTGATGGAACCAAAGACAAGTCAGAGCCAAATAAATCATCTTTCCTACTTTTCCTCTTGTCAGAAATATAAGCTAAAAGGATTCAATAAAAAAAAATGTTTTATGGTCACATTTATCCTACTTTGCTTTCAGAAGCCCATGGTTCTATGTTGCATCACGCTGATGATTTAGTAATGGAATTATACATTAAAAGGCTTGTGGATGTTTTTGCTATGTTATTTTCTCTTTGGAATTACCTGTAATATATTATGGCACTTCACCTTATTGGCTAATTTGTGCAATTCTGTTACTGTACTCAAAGGACTTCAGGGACATGGCTCTGGGAAATAATGGAGCTGGGTTGTTAGGATTTCTCCAGCTGGCAGCTGCCCCCAAATCCTCCCTTAAATGGGGAACCTTAGCAAAGAATATGGCCATGGAAACTGGACATTACATTTCCAGGGTAATCTCTGTGGAGCTGGTGAAGGGCTACGGTGTGTCCTCCAATCTACAGCCTGCCCAGTCTTCACCTGCATCTTCTCCTGCCTCGGGTAGATCCCCAGATCCACAAAGAGAATTTGTCAGTACCAGAAGATGAAGAGAAATGGAGCATTGCTATCTCAGATGGCTGATCCCTTCCTCTTTCTGCATGGAATGGGAGGATCCTCCATGTAGGGCTCAAAGGGGAGCTACACAAAATGATTAAATACTACATAATTTGGCACAGTATTATGCTACAAATGCTAATATTACTACAGAGTACTGCTGCCCAGAAATGCCTATACAATTTAAACAGGCCCCGAACAATCACAAATGAGAGTATTACAACAAAACAGGAAAGTGAATCTAGTATGTTTTATGCCCTTATAGATGTGCATAAGGAATCCCCATCTGTGATAAGGGGCAGAGACAATTTATATTCACCAAAATTAGGTTTTTTGACAGTGAACTATTGTATGGGAAACAGTCAGAGAAATTGACAAGATACTCTCATAAAGAGTGAAATCTACTAGTCTAGGCTGTGTGTGATGTAAAGAATAAATGGATAGTGCTAATATTAAAAAGTAAAATAGATGTATAGGAGTCTTTCTAATTTTGATATACTAAGATTTTATTTTTAACAGGTAAAGAGAAATATTAACAATGTTTTTTTTTTCTTTTTTTTTTTTTTACACCTTGAGAATGTCATTTTTTCAACAGACAAATGAGAGAAAGTCTGAGATCACTAGTATTTAACTCTCCCAGATGCCATTTGGACATAGCAGTTATACATTGCTTAGCACGTTTCTAAATATGGCAAGGATTTTGGAAGATAAAACACACATTGGCTAACTTCTGCTCACCTTCGTCGGGGGAAGAGCCCCACTGAAGTCAATGGTGTCATTTCAGTGACTGAGGTGAGCAGGATTGCGCCTACTGGAGGATAACTCAAGGAAGCAGAGGGAATTCTTACTCGCTTCTACAAGACAAAGCAAAATAATACAAGACACTAATTTGTGCAAGAGTGATATGCTCTCAGGTACGGAGCTGCAGCATCATTTATAACACAATGGGCCATATTGTGCTGTTAAAGCACGGATCTGCAGTGGGACAATATAGAATAACACAACTCTAGGGGTAGCTCCAGAACAGTCCCTGAGGGAGGCACATTACTGCTCGGAGCACTGTAAGGTGCCAGAGAATACAACTGCTGGGACACACTTTAGCATGTTCTCCTTTCTGTGGTTGGCTATCTCTGCCAGCTGGTATAGCATAGAAAGGAACAATGACCTCTCCACTTGCTTTAGGCTGGCTTGCCACAAGCAGCAAGCAGATGCTAGCAGGAAGCCAGGTAAGGACTCTGGCAGTGGTATGTAGACATAGGACAAATCTCCTTTTACCTTCACCCGTCCTCATGTCCTACACAGGGGCCAGTCACAATCAGTCCCTATATTCCCTCGTAATTTATAAGACACAAAAGATACCATATGGAAGGCTTGGAGGATCAGCCAGTTCAAGGTATCATACTGCTGTTATACCATGTGAAGTTAATGGTGACTAAAAAGCATATTCAGATCACTAACTGAATACAATATATTGCATTTGGAAACCCACCCTTCTATATACCACACAAGGAAAAAAGAGGATCCTGGTATACAGATTTGTGAAGGCCAAACATGAAGAGGTTTAGTTGCTCAGTTCAGAGAAACATCTGAAAGTTGAGATGGTTATGTGAATCTTATCTGAATTACTCACACCTCTTAAGTCTGCAAAATTTCAGTGGAAATCTTAAAACAACAGACTGTGAGATTTCTGGTTTGTCCTATTTCTGATCAGCCAAATATAGCACAGGGATAACTTGTCCTGGAATTCTCTTATTTCAGCATAGCTGTTTCCATCCTAGGGAAGTACAGAAACCCACACACAAAAATGTTTTTAATTAATCTTTTATAATGCTCAAAAGATTTCAGAAGAAACTCAAAGTGCACCTAGATGTCCGACCCCATTGAATGTCAATGGGAGTTGGGCACTTTACATTCATTTAGTTTAAGATGAGTTTGGAACAAAGCTTCTGGTCCATTCTTGTTTCAGTCTAACCTGGTCCTTCTCTCTAGTATATTGTACTATTATGTTCCCACTGTGAAGTCCCTCCATGAATCACCAATATACACTAAAGTTTTTTTTTTCTTTTATTTTAAAATATACTTGCCTTTTTCTTCGGAAATACTGCCCAGCATCAACTGTGAGGCTAATCTTGATCCAGCTGAAGCCAATGAGAGCGGGACTGACCCTGTATTCATTGTGTGCATTATTCTTTTAAAATTAACTTTTGTTTTATTTAAGAAAAATGACTTTAAGAAAATCCACTACGATTGAAACTAATTATAACATTTATGTTGCTGCTTGTTCAGTTGAACACTACTTTAGCTATCTTGGTTTATTATCATCACCATAGGAAAACCTTTCATTATCCTCTATTCTTCCAACAGATACATCTCCAAATCATGTCCTGCAGCTAGTGAACAGCTGGCAGAGTTGTGTGGGTTCATCTTGGGGGACACAAGGTGTTCAACATTTCATTCTGGGAATGATATTTTACAGTCCTTAACAAAATTACCAGTGACATTCTGAATAGTTGCTGCAGGTTAGGCAGCTGGGGAGCTTTAAATTTTTTTCTGTTTCCAACTGTCTAATGTTTTTATTTTGTATTTCAACAATTACAAATAAGGATAGTTTCCCAGGGCACCTATGTAAAAGCCAGTCAGTTAACAAGGCTAACAGATATACTGCTAGGTCAAAACAAAGCCAAACCCATCTTCTGTTATGCACCACAGTTTCTTGTGTGGCAAGGTAAAAGTGATGTTCTTTATTAGCTCTTGCTAGAAGAGAATCATGGACAGTTTTGTTTTTTTCATCAGTGCTTCTTGAACCAAAGAGTTTGTTCCTTCCTATGTTTATTCCCTAAATCTGTAAAATCTGGTCTTCTCCCATGAAATCTGGTCTTTAATGTGCTTTTATCTTATACCATACAGATTTCACATTGGATGGAGACCAACAATTCTCAGATTGGGGGTCCCGAGGGAGTTTCAGGGGATCACAAGATTATTTTAGGTGGGGAGGGTTGCAGTACTGTCACCCTTTCTTCTATGCTGCCCTCAGAGCTGTGTGGCCAGAGAGCAGCAGCTGTTGCCTGTGTGCCCAGCACTGAAGGCAGCACCCTGAAAACAGCAGCACAGAAGTAAGGGTGGGAATACCATACCATACCATACTTTTGTGCTGCTGCTGGCAGCTGCACTACCTTCCACGTTGGTCTCTTGGACAGCAGCCACCACGCTCCAGCTACCCAGCTCTGACGGCAGCACCACCAGCAGCAGCATAGAAGTAATGGTAGCAGTACCACAGCTTCCTTACAGTAAACTTGTGACACCCCCCTACACACACACCCACACACATACACAACTCCTTTTTGGGGCAGGACCTCTACAATTGTAGCACCATGACATTTCAAATTTAAATAGCTGAAATCATGACCTTTATGATTTTTAAAATGCTATGACCATAAAATTGACCAAAATGTACTGTACATTTAGTAGGGCCCTAGTCATGATTAAGGCCCTGTGAAAAAAAATCTTTTTTTAAAAAAAATTCAAGGCAGTGTCACGGGTAAATATCCAACTTCTTGGGATATCCATGGCTGCTGTGTCCCCACCCAAATTGCTGTCATTTTTCTAACAGCAGGGAGGCAGACACTGCTATCTGCATACACCCAGTCTCGTGAGCATAGTTTGGCTTGTGGCTCATAGTAGCCTCATGTCAAAACAGCAGTTTGGAGCAGGAGGAATAAGCAGCCAGTTTTATGTGAGGCACAATAGCCAGTGCCACTGCCAGGATTCCATCTTGAAACTCCAGTCATCCACTTGGCCAAACTCCATTTGGAATGAGATTACAGGATAGGACCCAAGTTTTGTTAGGAAATGAGATACCTTCAGACTTCTCTTTCATCCTTCCTGTCAAGGGTACAGGTCCAGGCAGAGACAGATGCATCCTGGAGATGAGGTGATGAAGTTCTGGATGCAAGGATGTCGTCACCAGGAGGACTTTGGCTTCCTTGCCCCCAGGATGCTGTTCTGGGAAGGCTGCTAAGCAGATACTGGGTCCATCTATTGAGGAAAGGAAAGAACATATCTAGATACTGATTGGCTAAACAGTAAGGAGGGTTTTAAATTAGATTTGATTTTGATAAATAGGGAGGAACCGGTTGAGAATTTGAAAGTGGAAGGCAGCTTAGGTGAAAGTGATCATGAAATGGTGGAGTTAATGATTCTAATGAATGGTAGGAGGCAAAACAGCACAATAAAGATAATGGATTTCGAGAAGGCAGACTTTAGCACACAAGGAGTTGATAGGTCAGATCCCATGGGAAACAATTCTAAAGGGAAAACAGTTCAGGAGAGTTGTCAGTTTTTCAGAGACCTCATTAAGGGCACAAAAGGAAACTATCTTACTCCACAGAAAAGATAGGATCTTTGGCAAGAAATCACCGTGGCTTTACTAGGAAATCTTCAATGATCTAATACTCAAAAAAGTATCCTACAAAAAATGGAAACTAGGTCAAATTACAAAGGATGAACATAAACAAATAAGTATTCAGGGACAGAATTAGAAAGGCCAAGACACAAAATGAGATTAAACTCACTTCAGACAAAGGGTAAAAATAAAACATTCTACAAATTCCTTAGAAGCAAAAAGAAGACCAAAGACAAGGTAGGCCCGTTACTTAATGAGGGAGGAAAAAAAATAATGGAAAATGTGGAAATGGCAGAAGCGCTACATGATTTTTTGGTTCAGTTTTCACCAAAAAAGTTCGTAGCGATTGGACACCTAACATAGTGAATGCCAGTAAAAATGAGGTAGGATCAGAGGCTAAAATAGAGAGAGAACAAGTTACACATTAATTAGGCAAGTTAGAAGTCTTCAAGTCACCAGGGTGTGATGAAATACATCCTAGAATACTTAAAGAGCTGATTGAGGGGATATGTAAGCCATTAACGATTATCCCTGAAAAGTCATGGAAGATGGGAGAGATTCCAGAGAACTCAAAAAGGGCAAATATAGTGCCCACCTACAAAAAAGGGAAATACGAGAAAACACAGGGAATTACAGATCAATCAGCTTAACTTCAGTATCCAAAAAGATGAAGGAGCAAATAATTACTCAATCAATTTCCAAACATCTAGAGGATAATGTTATTTGTAACAGTCAGCATGGATTTGTCAAGAACAAATTGTGTCAAACCAACCTAACAGCTTTCTTTGACGTTGTAAAAAGCCTTGTGGATTGGAGGGGTGGGGGAAGCAGTAGAAGTGGTAAGGCTTTTGACATTGTCTCAAGTGACCTTCTTGTAAACAAACTAGGAAATATGCACCCACCTTATAGTAGCTCCATCTAGGTTGCAAACTGGTTGGAAAACCATTCCAAGAGACTAGTTATCAGTGGTTCACAGTCAGGCTGGAAGGGCATATCGAGTGGGTCCTGCAGAGATCAGTTCTGGCTCCAGTTCTGTTCTCTATCTTCATCATAGGGAGTACACTTATAAAATTTACAGAAGTGACAAAGAGTCCTGTGGCACCTTAAAGACTCAGTTAAAACCACTCCAACGCATCATCAGTAATCTACAACCCATCCTGGACAACAATCCCTCACTCTCACAGGCCTTGGGAGGCAGGCCAGTCCTGGCCCACAGACAACCTGCCAACCTCAAGCATATTCTCACCAGCAACAGCACACCGCACCATAACTCCTCTAACTCAGGAACCAATCCATGCAACAAACCACGATGCCAACTCTGCCCACATATCTACACCAGCAACACCATCACAGGACCTAACCAAATCAGCCACACCATCACTGGTTCTTTCACCTGCACATCTACCAATGTAATATATGCCATTATGTGCCAGCAATGCCCCTCTGCTATGTACATCGGTCAAACTGGACAGTCCCTAAGGAAAAGGATAAATGGACACAAATCAGATATCAGGAATGGCAATATACAAAAATCTGTAGGAGAACACTTCAATCTCCCTGCACACACCACGAAAGACTTAAAGGTCAGTATTTTGCAGCAAAAAAACTTTAAGACCAGACTGCAAAGAGAAACTGCAGAGTTGCAATTCATTTGCAAATTTGACACAATCAATTTGGGACTGAATAGAGATTTTGAATGGCTAGCTAACTACAAGAGCAGTTTCTCTTCTCTCGCTGTTCACACCTCCAGTTCAGCTGCTAGAGGAATACCTCACCCACGCTGATTAGAGATAACAGCTGGTTCAGCCTCATTGGACCCACCCTGTTATCTTTAACCTGGTTCTTGCCTACCTCTTTATACCTGCCCATGGATACTTCCACTGCATGCATCCGACGAAGTGAGTATTAGCCCATGAAAGCTTATGCTCTAATACTTTAGTTAGTCTTTAAGGTGCCACAGGACTCTTTGTCACTTCTGCAATTCCAGACTAACACGGCTACCTCTCTGATTCTTGAAAGTTTACAGACAATACCAAGCTGGCAGGGATTGCAAGTGCTTTAGAGGATAGGATTAAAATTCAAAATGATCTGGACAAACTGGAGAAATGGTCTGAAGTAAATAGGATGAAATTCAATAAGGACAAATGGAAAGTACTCCATTTACGAAGGAACAATCAGTTGCACACATACAAAATGGGAAAGGAGTACTGTGTAAAGAGATCTGGGGGGTCATAGTGGGTCATAAGCTAAATACGAATCAACAGTGTAACACTATTGCAAAAAAGCAAACATTTTGCGATGTATTAGCAGGAGTGTTGTAAGCAAGACACAAGAAGTAATTATTTTGTTCTACTATGCACTGATAAGGCCTCAACTGAAGTGTTGTGTCCAGTTCTGGACACCACATTTCAAGACGTGGACAAATTGAATACATTTCAGAGAAGAGCAACAAAAATGATTAAATATCTAGAATTTAATGACCTATGAGGGAAAAGTGAAAAAAATTGATTTGTTTAGTCTGGAGAAGAGAAAGTGGGGGCGGGGGAAGGGAGGAGAGGAGAGGGAGAAACATGGTAACAGTTTTCAAGTATACAAAACTGTTGCAAGGAGGAGGGAGAAAAATTGTTCTCGTTGACATCTGAGTATAGGACCAGAAACAGTGGTCTTACATTGCAGCAAGGTCAGTTTAAGTTGGACATTAGGAAAAACTCCCTAACTCTCAAAGTGGTTAAGCACTGGAATAAATTACCTAGGGAGGTTGTAGAATCTCCATCATTGGAGATTTTTAATAGCAGGTTACACAAACACCTGTCAGGAATGATCTAGATAATATTTAGTCCTGCCATGAGTGCAGGGGACTGGTGAGATGACCTCTCAAGGTCCCTTCCAGTCCTTCGATTCAGTTAAAGGTTCTTCTAGTTTCTCGCACAAGAGCTGTAGCAGTTTAGATCTAACCACTCTACTGATATGTTATTGAATCTAAGAACATTTATCTGAGTTTAAAGGAATCTAAGTTGAAATGTACTCCACTTTACACATCACCTGTGAATTTGACCCATTCTTGTGGGGTGCTTACATAAGAACTATCCTTGTGAGTAAAGGTTTGCAGGCTGAAGATCATAGTTTGGGATGTAATTTAGGATTCTTTGAGTGGAAAAGCATTATATAAATGGAATAAAGTATTGTTGTTGCTGTTGTTAATCAGGATAAAATTCTGCAGTTAGTAGTAGGGGGTTAGTGCAAATGGTACATACCTATTTTAATTTAAATTGTTCTGTGAATTGGGGATTGTTTTGGGATTTTGCAGCTGTCATAGAAGAATAGAGGAAATATTGTATTTTAAAATAAGCCAGCTTCTGCTCTCACTGGAATATACCTATGCAAAACAAACAAACAAAAATTGAGCAGCTTCACTACCCAGGAGTTTCTGCCAATTGGGGGGGGGGGACGAGGCTGTAGGGATTTATATCACTCATATTGAGAGCCAAATTCTGCTTTCATTTACCCCATCATAAGTCCAAAGTAACTCCACTGAATCACATCAGCATTACTAAAAGCAAATTTGGATCAGAGTTTGAGGCCTGAACAAACCTGAAAACTCAGCACCTGCTTTCAGTGAAATTGCTAAGTTTCTCCTGATTTGTATCAGAGTGGTACATGATCCTTAACTAACTTAAACGTTAAACTAAGTTTATAGCAAACCACAACTCTTAGGAGTCATGTGGGTTATATTGCACATCCGTAAACTCTACTAACTTTTATGAATTATCCAGCTGTTTTCTTCTTAGGTTTGTGAGTTTAGTAGTTTTACAGATTTGTGCAGGTTTCTATAAAACACAAGTTTCCTGACCACAAAAAGAGATTTTTGAAAATTTTCTCAGATGTTAAGCACTGTATATTAGAAATAATTTCACTGTCATCAAAAGCAAATGGGGAACTGCTATTTACTGAGTTTTGCTGCACTGCTATTTATTTCACAAGAGAATACTGAAGGTAGGGTACCCTTCTCAGAAACCAACAGTTCATTTTAAAAGTAAGTTGAACCGGGGGAAAAAAATCAATAGATAGCTTGAACCTAAATACTGTCTCTAGTGGAAAAAAATTAAGAGGCAGGTTGCAAATTAAAATGCTGCAATTTTCTTGGCTTGATATACAGTCCCAGTAATTTTCGAATATTCTGCGAAGGGGGGTGTGTGATAAAAATTACTATAGAGTCCCATTTTTTTGGTGAAGAGAAAGAGAAGAATTCAACCTTACAATGAATCAATTATTTTAATTGCTACTTTTCCACACTGTGGCAACTGCATGGCATGCAGTGTTAGCTATTGCTTCCAGTATTGACAATCCCAAGCTATTAAGTGTGTTCCACCTCCCCACTCCCTGAGTAATGGATGATTAAAGCAGCTGTCAATCACTTTAAGGCAAGGCTAACTTGCAGCTCACTTCTCTAGCCTTTCATCCCAAAGTTAGTTTACTCAGCACAGCAACCACTCTCATGCATGTAGCATGTAGTTTGAGCACCAGCAGCTGGGATGAGAACAAACACAATTCAGCTCTTACAGTAATTTGCATGGATATGAGCACCTACTAATCCTATAATGTTATCTATACATAGAGAGTCAAAAATTGTATTTCTGCTACGTTTAATTTGGCCTATTCTAAACTATCAGCACCTCATGTCTCATGCCAATGTGTGAGAAGAAAAAAAAATTGCAGACTAACATTTCAGCATTTAAAAATAAATAAAAAAATAAATCTCACACTGCTAGTATCATTTTCTTTTGACTAAAGTAATTTCATGCTGGGGCTGGAGGCTTTGAGGGATTTTTCCCCAAACCATCATCTTTGTAAATCTGAGAATTTAGCTAAATTAATTTTTTTAAGCAAGCGGAAGTTCAGATTTGGCAGAGTGGTAAAATAATTATGACCTCTCTAAAATAAATCTCATTCATAGAGGAAATCTTAAAAACGAAGATCTTGACTACTCTGGACATTAAAAATCCTATTGCTACAGGAATCCTTAGTTAAAAGTTATCTCTTCCAGTCAATTTTCTCCCCTTTTCCTATTCCTTGCTAAGCTGCCACACAGCATACAGTTTGTGTGTTTGTGTGTGTGTATATGTGCCATTTATCTGATTGACACCTTCCCCAAAAGTTTCATGATTCTTATTTGCACATACAGCTAATTTCAAGTCAAATTCAATCTTTACCGCATTTAATTAAATGAATTTAAGTTGACTGTGAAGGGTTCACTCCTTGTAGGCAACACTTTGCAGCCCAACATGGGCTTAGCAGGTTCCCCTCTTCTTTTTCCCTGGTGTCATCTGCTAACAGCTGCTCTAGCCCTGGAATAATCTGATCCCTCTTGTGACTCAGTTCTCCAGCCAGGCCACATATTTAATACCCCCCCACCCCCATTTTGGGGATATATACAAAATTCTGTTGAATGGTCAGGGAAGGGGCCTTAGACTCCCCAGAGCTAAGATTTCAGGATCTTGACTCTCTGGGCTCCAGCATCTTTTCCTCACTAGATTTTCTCCCTGGATCAGCGTTAGTTTTCTGCCTTATGCCCTTCCTAGAAGTTGGTAGTGGAATCCATGTCCACCCTCTCCACTGGTTTCCAATTCAGAACTCTGTGTTAAGCAGCAATAGCCTGCACCCCCAAAGGTGCTCTACCACTGCTTCCCTGGATTGTGTCCTAGCGTCCCCCTTTTACAAAAGGGCAAAATAGAGACAATAACCCAAATAAATCCAAGGTAAATTGCAGAACTTCTAAATGTCCAGAGTCCTTTTTCTCCTCAGCAGGTCTGGTAGAGCCCAAATTGCCAGAGGCTACAATCAGCTGGACCTCTCAAAATGCCTTTTTCAAGGAGTGCGGGACTGCTCACCTCCTCTAGTTACCTGCAGCTGAGTTGCTCTCTTCCCCTTCCAAGCTCCTCCTCTTCCAGCTCATATGTGGTTTTCAGGTGTGGAAACCTGGGGCTAAAGTGGCATTTTAACCACTTCCTTTCCAGTGCAGGGTTTGAACCCCCTGTCACTCTGGCTAATGATTAAATAATACCTTCCGAATTTGGCCAGAATTTTGGAACTTTTTGCAATGAAATATGCTATAAAAATGCACATTATTAGTAGGTTTAACTTTTGAATGTGGGTGCCTAAAAGCAAAATTTTGCATTATATAATTTGACCAGCTTATCTGATGAATTTAGGTATTTTTCTTTGACTAAATTACTCTCAATCTTGTTCCCCCCGCCAATTACTCAACCACCTGTATGGATAAGTTATTGAATAGCGTTTGGAAAATAATATTTTTGATAAATTGCTTTCCAATAGTTGTCAAATTATTCATGGATACATGCTTCATTGTTTGGTCAGCTACCAAATCAAAATTTAGGAGCTTACCTTTATGCCCAGTGTCTAGATATGGGTGTGGAATGTTATTTGTAGTTTGTCATAATTCATCTACAAACAAAGTTAAATCACCTCTCTTTCTAGCTTGTATCTAAAGGCAGGTGCAATAGATACAAAAGCCAGTTGAGATCAGTAATTGTAATTGAGAAGGAATCTTACCCTGTATTTGAGGTTTATCAGGGCACTTGTCCATTGCAGGTATATTTGATAGGCTAAAAAAGGCTTTCCAAGATTTCCAAAAGTGATTGATGACTTTGTTTGGCTCAGTTTTGGGGAACCAATTTGAAAAATCTTTACATTGCATGATCTTGACAGGGCAAATGCTCAGCGCTGACTGAAAATCAGATCTCCGGAAGGCTGGGGAACCCCAAAGCTGCGGTATCCATAAGGATTAGTCACTTTTGAAAATGTTTGCCACATTTATAGCTCCTATAGCTCAGCATAGCCTGTTGGTTATTAATTCTTTCAAAAGAAACAATATGTATATAGGAACCATCAGATTCATCCAAGTTATGCAATAAAGTGAAAAAAAAAAATTAGAAGTGAATTTGACTTGAGATCAAGCCACAGTTTCCAAGGCATTTATTATTATTGCCTCAGAGTGCTAAGCTGCCAGGAAGAATTGCATGCATTGCATAAAATAGCTAATGGCATACAGCAAAACTAACATCATACTGAAAAGCAAGGCTTAAATGGAGTTTTACCCTTGTTATGCTTATAACAACAGGAATAGTTTATCTGATCCTGTTTTAAGTGTGAGATATTATATAAGATCCTTATCCTGCAATGCACTTTGTTCAGGCCATCCTCCACTGGAAGGGAGCTGGACATGAAAGTGGAGAATAAATTAAACAGGCTGGCGGTGTGATATGGAAGCAGAAAAAAATAACCGAGACGTATGTTCTATGCAGAGGCCTCAAAGTGTGTGAAGTTCCAGTCTTGATGTCGGTGGAGCTCTTCATTGGTGCAGGGGTCTGCTCACTGTAGGATCCATGTGTAAGCGCTCTGTCCCAGCAGAGAGTAAGATGTCCAGAAATGAAAATTAAAACCAATAATTCAGACAATAAAATGTCAATAACTTATATTCTATAAATTGAAAGTCAAAGATCATGGACCTCATTCTCTTCTCACATACGTGAGTTTTCCACCAATCTAATTCTACTGATTTAAAGCATTGTAAGTGAGAGGAGAATCAAGCACCTTAAATGGGCCTGAATCAAAGTCTCACATCTGAACACTTACAAAATTTTGGAAGGTTTGGATCTAAACTTTACAGCTATCTCTATAATGAAATAAACTAAAACTCTAGATGCAAACAGCCCTAAACTCTGAGGAAGTTTGAATAGTTGCCAAAAGAACCAATAGCTAAAACTCATTTCAAGTTAAACTTTTGCAAAGCAATCTGTTCATTTACTAAAGAAAATACACTGGGAAATTAAAATGACAACGGAAACAGAAAGCACCATGCTAAGGAAATGGAAAATTCTCAAATAGGGATTGCAGTGTTTCTAATTACACAAATTCCATTAATACATAAATAAGTGGGTATGGGGATAGAAAAGGGAAGCAGTCCAGATGAACAAGAAAATGCAGGGAGTGATCAAAGATGAGAAAAGTGCATAGAAGATATAAATATTCTGCCATGGATTTACATGCTTAAACTAAAGCGATGCATGAAAATGAGTAAAGTCTGAGAATGAAAGGAGGGTTGCAAAAGAAATAAAGGAAAACAATACAATATTTTGGGTGATGAGAGATTGTATGTCTTCTGAAGAGCAGCAAGGGGCAACCTACTTAACAGAAAAGGAAGATCTGGTTAGGAAACTGAATAACTTATCTTCAGTTTGTTCTAGGGAAAGTTGGGAAAGTACAAGAGTAACAGAGAGATTTTTCAAGTGGCAAACAATGAACATTTCCAGCAACAAATGGTCACATCAGAAGTGGTTGCATTACTGTGTGAAAAATAACTATACTAATGTCCATGAGGGAACATTTATTGCACACCATCAGGGGCCACATGTGCCAGTTAGTGAGTGAGATGCTGATGCATGTTAGAATTTAAACCCCAGCTGGTACTGTCCCATGGCACCATATAGAAAAGCCCTAAAGTACAATAGATGATAACTAGGTGACATCTGTTGGTAAATGTTGACATACAGATTGTGTTTGTTTTGACATATGCCACAATTACTGTAAAGCTAAAAAGTAATAGCGTAGACATTCTGCTTTCGAGCAAAAGAATTCCAGAAGCTCCAAATTGAGAAACAGATTGTGAATTTAAAAAGGATTCACCATCCCAAGAGCAGACCAAGAGGGAATTATGAACCACTGTCCTAATTCTCTCCTAGCCTGATACTTTTTAGCTCCCATTACTGTAATAGATGAGTGCCTCAAAATCTTGGATGTATTTACCCTCACAATAGCCTTATGAAAAGCATTAGTACCTCCATTTCACAGATGGGGGACAAGACTAAGTAACTTGCCCAAGATGTCACAGACACTCTGTGACAGAGAAGGAAACTGAATATAGATCCTAGTGCCCTAACCACTGGGCCAGCCGCCTTCTTCTCCCTTTCTGCTGCCCAACTGTGCTGGTCAGTGCATTGGAAAGGAAGGACAGAGCTAAAGCTCCACCCATCCTCCCGCTCCTTTCCACCCACTCCCCACCTACCTGTCCAGTAGCTTGATTAACAGCCCCGTAGAGGCTGCTCTCTTCACCAAGCTGGGGGTGCCCTATGCCATATAAGGCAAAGGACAATGATATCCTATTATTGTGTTAGTTAAAAACCTGTTTGAAAGAGGAAAAATGGAGAAAAGTATGAAAAAGAAAAAGGCAAAGAAACTTACCCCACACTAAGGTCTGGTCTACACTGTGGGGGATCAATCTAAGTTACGCAACTTCGGCATAGCTGAAGTTGACGTACTTAAATCTACTTACCATGATGTTTTCACTGCGGTAAGTCAACTGATGATGCTCCCCCGTTGACTCCATCTGCACCTCCCAGTCCAATGGAGTACCGGAGTCAAAGGGAGAGTGCTTGGTGGTTGATTTATCGTGTCTTCACTAGATGCAATAAAATCGACCCCTGGTGCATCGATCGCTCCGGAGGTAAGTGTAGACATGCCCTAACACTACTGAGACTATCACTAGGCCTTTGAATGTGACAAGCATATGTTAAACAGAAGAAATATTACCTGTACAGGGAAGGCCAAACTTATTAACCCTCTGAGCCACATATGACAAACTTCAGAGGTTTTAGAGCTGGGGTGTGCCTGCCAGAGTTCAGAGCTGAAGCCGTGACATCCCCCTCCTCGCTGGACAGAAGTTAGAGGCAATGTGTGAGGGGGACACATGTAATGACATTCCCTCCAAGATTTTTGCCAGGGTTTGCTGACCCCCACTTGGTCATGTGATGCCGCCACCTCCCTCTAGGGCAGTTGCTGGAGCCAGCAAGCTGGGAGCTGCACCTGCGGTAGAGACAATGGCAAACAGCTGGGAGTTGTGGGGAGAACCACTGTTTTTGCTGCTGTCTATCACTCAGTCTCACCAACAGCACCACTTCTTCCCACAGCTCCTGACATCCACACCCACCTGACTAACTGGAAGGCTTTTAACTGGTTTCAGCCAATCCCTGACTAGCTTCAGGTGTCCCAGTCAGGCTAGCTGTTTCTACTGATTTCTAGAAGGTTCCAGTGGTACCAGGGATTTGTTTAGCCTGAGACTCACATATCTGTTCTTCAGCACTTTCCTATAGCCATCTGGCCTTGCCCCATCATAGTGCCCATGGACACTTCTACCCCCTATATATAACACGTTCCATTTATTGCCTTGGTTTCATTCAAGTTTTCATCCACTGATGCATGCAGCTGTCAATCATTTGCACAGAGAAATAAAAGATAAGTTCTTACTCTACATTGACAACCTGTTTTATATATGAACTTGTTCAAAGAGAAGCTTGCCAAGCTGGTATATCATCATCATTGAACTTTAGGCTGCCTTCTGTATTATTTCTAAATCCAATCTGAAATCGGAGAGAAAGAAATGTTTATCCAAAAACAAAATTAGACCAGATCAAGAACAAGGGTTACTTCTGCAAGAGGACATGACGGTAAAATATGAAAAAAACAGTGTACTTGAAAGATAAAATGATTTATGTTTATTAATTATATGTGAAATTTTTCTCCAGTAATAAAATTGCTGTTGAAAAGGATTTTATATTTCTGAAAAACAGATGGTCAGGGCATATATCATTATGAGGGCCAAATGCAGATAAGTTGGCTTCCTTCTATTTTTCTGTTTGCTTCTTTTTTATTATTGTTCCAGATTTCACTAAGTTTGCTGCCACTTTAGCTGGGAGACATATAATATGGAATGAATGGAAGCTTTTCACAGATGGAAAAACGAGTGCACTGCTTTAAATTTTCAAGCACGGTGTCATTCTTTCAGCATATTATAGAATGCTATGCATACTCAATTAAACATGGGACATCTGTTTTAATAATGATTTTTTCAGCTAGAAAGAAACAAAATAGTCTTGTGCTCATATGGCTCTATAAGATTACTTTAACCTGAAGACCGTGTTTTAGTTGATTGGTTTGTTTTTGCTGAGGCGGAAATTTGACTATTGTTTTTGGTGATCTGAGGACATTGACTCCAACAGAAAAACTATGGACTTCAGTGCTCTTTTGATCAGACCCCAAGACAAGAGCAACCACTCTTGCTTAAAAGGGTGTAACAGGTGCTGCCCCTGTCTGTGTTCTCCAGTATTCTGTCTGCCTCTGTCACCACTGGGCAGAATGTCTCCAGTGCAGTACCCTGCAGCCTTTCTGACATATCCTTAAAATGGGGATAACAATGCCTGCCTACATAAATCAGAGCTGAGGGGACTCAGCACCCTGCAAGAGAGACTCAGCTCATACAACAGAATTCAGTTTGAATCCTGGATGCTCTATGCACCCCAGATGTTCTCTACACTGCAAACTGTAAAGGCTAACTTATCTATCTTAAGCTTTTCTTAGACATCCGTCACTTTGCTAAGTGCCTCACAACAAAATAAAATAGAGCAATGATTATGCCCTTACAAGCTACATTTTCATAGTCTTCCTTCTTCCTGGTCATCAAGTTTCAGCATTTTGTTTTCCCACCTTCACTCTTTCATAACTTTTACTTCTAATCTCCCCAGTTGTGGGCTTGGAAGAGGCCATTTCTGAAGAAATCCTTCATCAGAGAAGTGGGGGTTGCTTAATTATATTTAAAGCTGAATGATCTTGGTCAGACTAACTTTGGTCTCTTCTGGCGAAGTATTCAACACCTGCTGAAGCACAGCTGAAATGGTCTGCCTCTGCACCTGACAGTCGTATCTGGGTCCCATTTAGCTGAGACACACCATAGAGTGAAGATGTCTTGGAGGGTGCTGGAGGAAAAGGATCTTAAATTAAATCTGGAAAAGGATAAGCAGGCAATGAAGCTTGTGGAATCTTGGTATGATGTATTGACACCTACCTTTGCTGGCTAGTAATGTTGAATTAATGTAGATATTTTCACTTAGAAAAGCTCATAATACTCTGTAGTTATATTATTTCTTAAATGAAAAATGGCAGTAAGAAAAGAACAGATGTTGCTGTGTGTATGCTCCTATTTACATTAACAATTATTTGGTGAGTCATTCCTCACAATTTGAAATATATTCCTACATTTGTATTGATCTGAAGGAGAGCACAATAATAGTGGTAAATAATTCTAATGTATGTCAATCAAAAAATCTTGAAACAGCTGGAGCATTATGATAGACCTAGTCAGTGATATCCATGTCAATAATGAGCTCTTATAAGAATTGATGAGAGATCTGATCTTAGGTGTGGGATCAGCCTCTAGTTAAGATTCACTGGATTACAAATAAGTTATGTGATTTTTTTTGTCCTTGGTTTAATCAGCTTCTCATTTTTGAAGTGTGAAGGTCAATGTAATTATATTATTACAGTAGCGCCTAGAAGCCCTGCCTAATGTTGGGGCCCTAGTGTGCTAGACATTGTACAAACACATAAGAGACAGTCTGTTGCTTGAAGAGCTTACTTCCTCAGTAGGCAAGAGAAACAGGTGGACGCAGAAAAGAGACACAATGAGGTGAACTGACTTTCACAAAGGCTCACAGTAGGCCAGTGGGAGAGCCAGGAACAGCATTCACTTCTCCAAGCCCAGTCCAGGGGTCCATCAACAGATCACACTGTTTTAACAATTGGTTATCCTTTTTAGTACATGAGCTCCAGTGCAATGAAGTTTAACAAAGCACATATTTTAGGTGCTGATGCAGCATTTGAATCTTGGTCATAACCATTTTGGACAACTGTGTAAACTGCCTAAATTCACAATACTGGTGGTATTAAGTAATAAGAAAATCACAAACATTTATTTTACATGCCTCCAGTAGGTAAAAGCCAAGACCTGACAGCAAATGCAACAAATCTATATAATTAATTTGCAAGTATCCTAATAGAAAGTTTTCAGTCAGTATTCGTTAGCCATTTGCAGAATGTAGAACAATAGGAAAGTAATGATGCCACCCACAGACCACAGTATTATCTAAAGTTTTATACCACAGTATTTTTATTTCTTTTTAATACTATGGCCTTATTTGGGGGCAGTACTTCCTACTGTAAGATTTAAGGATTTCCAGGGTGGTGTGATATATACGTCTCTCTCAGTTATTTATGTTGCTTAACTGATGTCTTTCTAATAGCTGGCATAAATAGGCATATCTCCACTGAAGTCAACAGAGCTGTGTTGAGTTATGACAGCTGAAGAACTGGTCTATAACGCCCAAATCTGTACTTCAACAGGCTTTTACCATTTCACAAAAGATTTAGGGCCAAACCATGCTATTTAAGGATGGGTCTGGGGCTATGCAGAGATGTACCGCTGCAGAAGGAGCTTGCGGAGGGATTGTACTTGAGATAGAATCCCACCCCAACCTCCCTGGTCACCTGACCACATTATACCTTCCCTAGAATGCCTGTGTGCAGCAGGAATGGTGCTATCATCCTGCTACATCTTCATGCCCCTTGGAGATATGTACCTAAAGGACTCACCACGAAAGCAGTCTCTATGCCTCCTGAATACAAGACCCAAGACAAGACTAGCTTTTTCCCAGGATGTGCAAGTTGAGATGATGTTCCTTGCACTTTACCTCTGCTGTCTGGTATACCTATAGAAAAGCCAGTTACTATGTGAGCTTCATGAGCATCAGCCCCAACTGTATAATGGTGAACCATTCTCGTTATGGCTGATTTTTAAAAGAAACCAAATAACCTACCCATCTCCATCATTGAATTTTCTCGTAATTTATTTCTGCTAAGTTAAAGATGTCCGGGTCCCCTTGAAGTTAACAGGAGTTTTGACACTGATTTTGATAGGCCCTGGATTTCACCTGCCATTGTTTATCATGCCTCACTGTACAGCCTCTGAGATTATACCAGCAATCTTAAAACATGTATTAACTTACATATGTTTCCTGATCACCCAGATAGTGCTTATCGTTGTGAAAGAAATATATGTAAATTTTTGTGCATGGTTTTACAGTATTTACTATAGTTAGTAAGAGAATGTGATTTAGACACACATTAACTTATGTTAGAAGGTTAAATTGCTGTCTGACAGTTCTATTTTATTGGCATTTTATGCATGCTTATCATTTAAAACTAGAACAGAAAAATGCTGCTTTCAATCAGGCTGGCATATCATAATTATTTCTTGATTGAACAAGATGCTTGATTGCAATTTACACTGTATCTTGCTAATTATAAATGACCCTTTGAAATGATTTTTACCTCCCAGCTTGGAAGCAGAAGCGACAACTATGCTCCACAAGTTTCTTCTATGGCTGTTATTCCAGTTCCTGTTCTGACTGTACCAAAATGACCCCAATCCACTTTGGAATGGCCTTTTCTCATTTGACAGTGTCCGTACAAAAAAACTTTACATTTCACAGAGATGTTCAGCCATGCACCATGAAAATACTAACAAAGGTGAAGAGGATACTTACTGTAAAGGGAGGAAAACAAATTGTAATCTTGAAGCTATCCCTTTTTTGTCCAAGTCCTTTTCATAAAGCACCTAAGATTATTCCAGTATAATGGAGCTACCTTGGGAAAGATGAGCTACTGTAACTGACTGGTAAAATGCTGACATTTAAGAATTATCCAAATCTAGACTCAGGGTGAAAGCTTCTTCACCCATGCAATTTCAGGCACTGAGAATGCCTTTAAAAAAAAACTGGACAAGATCTAATGAATAAAGAGAGAAGGTCTGGACACTAATGACGAGAAAAGTAAACAATAACAGTAATACCGGACAATAGCTGCATTAAAGAAGCTACATAGCTGTGTACAAACGCACCCCAATTTCAGTGGGGCCAGGATTTATCCTTAGGCTCCAGTCCAGCTAAGCACTTAAGCATATGAATAATCTTGTTGTCTTCAATGGGACCATTCGCATTCTTAAAGGGCTATGCAGGCACTTATGTAGCTGGCGGAGCAGACCCTTTCTCAGTTTGGTACATAGAATATACCTAGGTAGATGGTGTAAAAAGGAGCACAGAAAACAGATCGAGGGGATGAGTAAGGGTCATGTTCCCTCTCACCAGATTTGAGCCAGGGTGAGAGTCTGCCTGAGAGGGACATGCCTGGGAAAGGCACTAGCACTTAGCGGTCCTGCTGAGCCCTGCTAGGAGATACGAGAGCATGGAAAAGAGATGAGTCTGGCAGCACAGCTCTGCCGAAGTGGGTATGGGAAAGTCCTCTGAGTCCCGTCCCTTCTTAGCCTGAAGCTACAGTTACCTGCTTGGCCGTAGATGTCCTGAGATCACTACAGCCCGTGCCATACTTGCAGCAGGGAGGCAATGGGGGAAGTAAGTGGGGAAGAAGCTGTGAAGGGAGTGGGGGCAAGGTGCTGCCAGCTAAGAGCAGGTGTGGGAGGTGCAGGGGGAGTAGGAAGGGAGTCAGAGGTGATGCATGGGGCAGTCATGTTCCTCCTCCCACAATTAAGAGTTGCAAGTCATCTCTGCAGATGATGGCTAATGCTAAATCTGTCCAAGAATTTCGATGCTAAGACCTTGTTCTCAGTTGTTTGTAACATGGATGACCTGTAACAATTCAGGCTGTCTGCCTCAAGCTGAAGGCTTTGGTGATGGGGTGTGTGTCGGGGCGGAGGGGAGGTTTTTTGTATGTTTGTTTTGTTGTGTGTGATTGATTGTTTTTCTGGAAATTTCATTTAAAATGGTGGAGTTATTTTTCTAAACAGGAATAGAAAAATACATTGTAAGACTTATATAATATGGTAAAAACAATAATTTCAACAGATTAGCTCCTGCATGCTTTGTAACAGGGACTTGATATGTTGGCAGAGGAAGGCAGGGGTCACCCGGATATCTGGTTTGTGCTTTTTGCAATCCCTGTGAAAATCTGTCCATGTTATGAGCCTCTGAAAAGCTTCATTTGCACTTGCTCAGCTGAGACATCATAAAAGTTTGGCTAAATTCCCTGAAAATTATATCTACACCAGGTAAGCACTCATCCCAGAACTGCAGAGGCTGAGTATGACTTTCCCTGCAATTTCTCCTTCCAACAGTCAGAGGCCTCCATAGCGACGAGCACAGGAACAGCCGGGATACTCTCTCTCCTGTGCTCTCGCTGCTCCCCTTCTGGCACCCGGTCAGCAAAGAGGAGCAAACAACTTTATGCGACAACAAAAAGGTAAGGTGCTGTGGAGTGAGGGTTGGCAAAGGAGGAGACTTAGACAAGCGGCCAGAAGGGTGGTGTGGAAGAGACTGAGATGAAGACCAGGGAGTTGGGGGTCTTGGACAGGGAACTTATGGGAGGGTGGGGAAAGCATGCAGAGTGAAGGAAGTGGGATATAGATCCAAGGTGGGTCACGGATTGGGTCTGGGATATTCAGCTAATGGGAGGCTGGGATGAGGAGCCAAAGCGGGTGGACTGGGATGGGGCAGAATGTGTCAGTCTTGTTGGGTCAGGGGCAGAAGAGTCTGTAACCATTATAACACACTCTGCTTGGGTGACCAGATGTCCCGATTTTATAGGGACAGTTCTCATTTGGGGATCTTTTTCTTATATTGGCTCCTATTACCTCCCCACCCCCATACCAATTTTTCACACTTGCTGTCTGGGCACCCTAAACTCCGCTCAGAACCTGGAATGGAGGCCAAGATTCCAGATCATCAAAATTCCTCTGCTGTCAGCAAATATCAGTGAAACCCACTGTCAAAACATGTGCCTCCGGTCCTTCTAGTGGCTTGTCAACCTCTGCTTGAGTCAATCAACTACTGCTGTCTGTTTCTCTGTTAGCTCAGAGGTCTGTGTGGTGGATGTAAAGGTTCCAACCTTGCTGTTGAACTGTGCAGGTGTTAATATGGTTCCACATGATGGAACTGTTGGGATCATTATGCAATTTACTAGGTGTTTTTTAAAAAACTGAACTAAAAAAACCCACATGAAAAGAACATTGAGGTTGCAAAGGCAAGCACTCAGAAAATTAAGAAATGCGAAAATTAAGTTTGTGCGTACCACCATAATTTGGTCCCTTAGTCCTTTTACAAACTTATGAACAAGAAGAAGGGTGATATGTTGGTGGATCTGCCTATATACGGAATGTGGTGTAGCATCATTATACATGAGTAGGCAGGTGAGACGTGTGATGTAGAATGTCATCTTGACCTGTCAAGCCAGAATCTTTTTGAATTTGTTGATAGAATAGAGAGATTGTGGATGAGGAGCAGATAAAGATTTTTATGTTTCCTGATTTGGAACACCAGCAACCCAAGTGAAAAAGCAAGAATTGTGGCCCGTAGAAAGAGCCTTCATGAAATATAATGTGGACTGTGTCCTTTTTGAATACCATGGAAATCAATTCATTTAGGTTTCTACTGATTGAGCAACCCCCAAAACTGAACAGAACAGGAGCAGAAGCATAATGAAGACAGAAAACAAAACAAAACAAAAACAAAAACAGGAACAGGAATCAGCCAGAAATATGACAAGTTATTAGAAAAGGTAACTATATGACAGTTCGTTTAAATTCTCATTGGAATTGCAATGACATCTAGACATCCCACCTGAGATTGGGGTACCTTACTCCAGGTGTTCTGCTAACATAGGAACTGATGGAAATTTTTGATTTTTGTTTTGGATGAAACATAGGCATAATTGTTTCACTAACAATTTTGTGAAATATCTTTTTCAACCAGCTCTGATTTACACATAATAAGATCATCTCTACAACAAAAAATACAGTATAAATAAACAAGACAGACAGGGGGTGGGGGTGGTAATGGAAGTATTAATAGCTCAGTTTTTCAAATGGGAAACTGAGTCATGGAAAGATTTAACAACTTTTTTCAAAATCCATAAGAAGTCTTCGACACAGCCAGAATTGAACCCCCTGCAGGCCAGTTTGTTAACCACAACACAGTCCTCCCTCTTTCATTTTCAGTCATGAAGAGGTCAGGCTTTTCACATGACAGAAAAAAAAAACACTTATGCCATTGATTTAGTATAGAACTCAAATACAAAGGGCCAGATTTTCAAAATTATATACAGTAAATATTAGACTTCTAAATGCTGCATATAAAATGCTTTAAAACACATTTAGTCTCAAAATTTTACAGCATAAGCAAAACTGTTTTCCCTCTATCACTGTATACAATGTGCTACATGATATTTGCTGTCTCTGCAGGACTTATGCAGAATACAGCTTTCAATTTGTGAGTATAAGAATGTGAAAGGGAACAGATTTTCCTTACAATTGTTTGGTTTTATTGCTAACAACCAATAAAAGGAGGAGTCAGGCAAGCTCAGCATAAAAATATATTCTGTTATAAACTTATGACTAAACACTGAAAAAGCAGTGAACTGTAAAAACAGACTATAAGAAATATAATACTTTTTAAAGCATTTAATCTTATTACTGAGTTAGGGGAAGCTGCAAAGATAACAGTAGAGCTGGGTGGTAAATGGATTTCCATCCTTGTGACTATTTTAGAGAGTTTGAAATTTTATCCCAGTCTCAAATAAGGATAAAAAGTCAAAATTTGGAAAATATTATAATAATTTTTTTGTTTCCATAATTTCCAATCAGTTTTTCATGGACTTTTTTTAAAATTTCTTTCCTTAAAAAAATTCAGTCTAATTTAATTTCTGAACAAAAAGTCATTTCAAACTGGAAAACGAGAATGTTTTTTCTTTAGAAAATCTTAAAATTAAATGTTACCATTTTTGAATTTGTTTCTTCTTTTTTTCAGGGAAATTCATCAAACCTGACCCTATTTTCCAAAAACAGTTTTATATTCAACCAATCAGCATTTTTCAACAAAAAACAATGTGTCAAAAATGTCCTGCCTAGCTCTAGCTAAGAATCCTCCCTGCAACATGAGGTTGTATCTTTATGTCACACATGCACACACTGCAATGTCAAGCCAACAAGCATGACAATGTCTTATTTTTATTGGGGTCAGAATCCTTCTGAAATGCGGAGACACCAATTAAGTTGTTCTAAGTCTGCTGCTACTGTAACTTCAGGTCTCCAGCATCATGTTTTTCCTATCTGCATTATTCGTTCAGGGGTTTTGCCAGTGGGATCAATTATTTCTTATCATTCTTTAAGGCTGAAATTTATCCATGGAGAGTAAGCACAAGATACCAGTTATGTTTAATTTTGTGCCATAGGGAACTATGTATGGAATGTCTCTGGAGTCCCTCAGCACAGCAGAAGGAAAGGCTAGTGGACGAGGCTACAATGGAAAGGGTAAAGGCATGCTAGAGGCAGAACCACAGATACGAGTTTATGAAGTTCCAGTAGTCTTTACTCTGGGAAAAAAACTGTTTACCAGTAATACTTGATTAATTAAAAATAATTAATTTAGTGGAGAATTGGTCCTGATTTGAGCAGGAGGATGGACTAGATGACCTCCTAAGATCTCTTCTAACCCTGATATTCTATGATTCTAATACAGCAGAAGATTTAAAACTGAAGAAATAACATGATCAGAAAAGAGGGAAGGAAGGGACATGTTTGATGGTGATGCTCTCAGATTCACCCGCTTTCCTGTGCCCAGAAGTTTCTTATAAACATCAGTGTGTAGCAGGAAGAACCTTTATAAAATGTTATGGAATTAAAAATCATTAGGACTTACTATTTACAAATAGCTCAATTTAAGTAGATTCAAATTAACAATGGCTCTTGAAATGCAGCATAATGTGGCAGAGTTAGTGACTATTAATTTCCAATGTCATGGCATATGCCTCCAAAAGTTGCACAGGCATATTTTATCTTGTATTTTGCAAAGTCATGTCAAATTTACTGCCTATTATAAAACCCAAATCTCATCCAGCATCACTGCCTTCCATTGCGATTGTATTATTTCCCCTGCAGATTTATCAGCCAGCATTTTCCAAAGATAAATCTCACTTTGTTATTTCCTGCCCATGTTTCTAATCTTTCTAAGTCCCATTTTATTATGTTTTGTACTCAGTGATATTTGCACTACTTCTGAATTTAGTATCATTCATACATTCCATTGAATTGCTGATTTCTTCCTCTTTCTGATATTGACAAGATAATAAATAAGAAACACAAGTCCTTGTAGAACCTACTAGACATCTCTTTCAACTCCATACACTGCCTTTACTTTTTGTTTGCTGTATGCAGACAGGACAATCCCATTGACTAAATCAAGGCCATGAGAATAAATGCTAATATTTATATCAGAGCTGATATAAATTAATTTTGTTACGATTTCATGAGACTGTATCAAAGGCTTCTCTAAAAATTGATATACATGATAGTTACTGAATTTCCTTTTTTAGTAATTTTTTATTAATTTTAGCCAAGCAATTAAAGGTCATCAGGCATGTTAATTTTTTATAAACCACTGTTACTTATTGCTCCAGGTTCTATTATCCAGCAGATGTTTCTAGATTTTTCTGCTAATATTTGTTTCACTGTTTTTATAGAACTGAAGGTAAAATTATTAGACAGTGATTGTCAGTCATTCTCCTTCCCTTGTTTGAAATCATCATATCCCTCCCCCCATTAAATCTTGTGGTACCTTCCTACTTCTTTGTGACTTTTAAAATATACTTGACAGTGATTTGGCATATTCATTACCTATTGTCCTTAGCACTGCAGGATTCATGTCATTCAGACCTGCTGATTAGTATATGTTCACATTTACACATTTTCCAAGTGTCCCCTTCCCTGTTTTAACAATATTTTTTAACAAGTCTTCATATTACTTTCTAGCTGTCCAAAAGCTGTCTGCTTTATTTTTCTCATTAAAGTCAGAGTTAGAAAAAAAGAAGTTTAGTAATTCAGTCATGTTGAGGTCAGAATCAGTGTCTGACTCATCAGCCTCCAAATCATCTCTGAGTCAGAACCCATTATGAAGCCTGCCACAGACTTGCATGTTGTAAGATATTGTGACAGATCTAATGAATATAAGTTGTACTGTACCACATTCTATATTCTTACCATATATTTTAAAATAGCTAATCAATTTTTATGTTAAAATAGCTAATTGTCTATTTTGGCGGCGGGGGGAGAGGAGAAAAATATTGGGATTAGGTTCATTTCACTGAGTTAAATAACATATAAGCATATCATACCTACAACCTAACAAGTGGATTCCTGTCTGCCTAGCTTTTGATCAGTGCAGTATCTGAGCATGATCTTCTCTCCCCCACAAACCCCAGAGTCTAGTGGTGTCTGAACCAGAGAAGTTAGTTTGTTCCGGTATAGAAAAAGGGGCCCAATGTGAGATTTGGATCTATATCCAAGTTCAATATTTAAATGCTTCGTTTCCCAACCCTCCAAAAATTCAGGTGTGTTCAGCTCTGGGGTTTAGATACAAGGCCCACTACCACCTATAATTAATACTCTAACTACATAATTATATGGAGATGTATATGAGACATAATTAGCTATAACTTTAGCTTTTGCCTTACGTAATAAACTAAACTAAATTGTAAACATGTTTCTTAGGGAGATTTGAAGGATTTTGTTTTCCTTTCCATAAACTGATACTTCCTAGCATAACATTGTATAAACCAATCACATACTAATCCAATAATCCTTGCCTATTTTTTCAGGTTCAGGGAAATGTCTTCTCTCTCTTTCTCTTTTTACTACTTTGCTTATCTCACAATGCTCTCAGCCAGGACTACAATTACTCTCTAATGTCCACAGAAAGGACTGGCTTGGTTGTAGCTCTTCTGTAGGACTGGACTGGTTGTAGCTCTTCACTGATGTTAGATGATGTAAGCACTCTTCCTAACTGGTGGACTGTTGTCCCAGGAGATTATTTATTAATGGTTGTAACAAATATTAGTCCCTGCAATCCATCACTATCTGCCAGATATAAGTACAAAGTACAAGGCAACACTCTGAACAGTGTATTGCATTACCTAACCTGATGAGTAATGCAGCAGTGAAACATCTTAGTCCTTATGGGAAAACAGACTTAGAAAGTCCATGCATTTTCTAAAAGCTATTTTTGATTCATAGAAGCTTTCAAAATTGATATGTTCTTTTCAGTACTTTTGCCCAGTCTTGTATCTAAAAATACTGACCCAAATGTTTTATTTTTCAAATGAGTTTAAAATATTTGTACATAGGCTCTACTTTTGAATTGCAGGTTTGGCCCGGAATGCATTTTTACAGTCAAGGTATAGGTTGTAATCTCAACTTAAATGGAAATACTGTGAGACCCTTAGCTCTAATCACGGTCCCAGACATTGCGGGAAATGTCAACCAAAGCATGAAATACTATCTCAGGCTAGTTGATGCAGCTATAAATAAGCACTCAAGTTACAATGATCTGCCATGTCTCTCAGCAGACTTAGCTTTTACCTTTGGGACCTTTTATTTTTCTTCAGTGTTAAAGTTCTTCCATTTACTTCAGCCAGAATTATTGATGTTTATTCTACCTACATACCTGTGAATCGAGATCAACTGCTATTAATTACAAGGGAAAAATGATGAAATTGTGTTTCTGGCTCAGTGACTGAGTAGAGTATTTAGTACACAGTGTCATCTAGAGGCCAGAGAGATCTTTAAAAAATAAAAATAATGATAAAAGCTTTACAGTGTTTTTTTTTTCACTTCAGTGATCAACAATTACATCTTCTTGACTGGTCAGATAAATTATCTCTATAAATAGCCTCTGTGAAGACCACTGCAGTAATTCTAAGTGTCTCAATTGACATCAACTGATCAGCACACAGGTGATTAACTACAAGCTGCACATTACTGAATAAGCTGTATGTATGTGACTAACATTTTAGAGATAATGCAAAACTTGTGAGCTCTTTTCTACTTATCCTCCAAAGAAAAATTACCAGTATAGGAAACAACAAGCATTCATCAGCAAATCCATAAAGATTATTTACTACTTATAAATTCTGTCAAAAGTACTTCGAATGGGGTGGGCACCACTAGGATATAAAAATGCATAATGCACTTGCTGAACAACCTTCCATCTTTTCTTTCTTTTTTTCCTGGTAATATTTTATAAGATAACTTACAGTAAATTATGCAGTATAGCTACTATAAGTACCAGCACTTTTTAATATAGCCCTTTACTGATGATAAAAGCAGCATTCAGTGGTGCTTAAAAGGTTCACCTTTGCTAGCAGCTACCACACAGAGATATCTAAAATACTTTAGATAATTAGAATGGGAAATGACTGTGGCACCTGAAAATACACTTTGTGGTAACTGCTTGAAAATCTTTGATTTTTAATACCAGTTATTTTATGCATGTATTTACAAGTGTGTGAATACTGTTATTTATAGTTTGTATTGCAACAGCATCTTGCAATCTCAACCAAGATTGGGTACCCACTCTGCTAGGTAATGGACAAATACATGGGTAGAACTGAGCTAGTAATGGATTTTTCTGTTCATCACAATTCCAAGAAAAAAATGGTTTTTGCTTTAACGAAAAAATACAGACATTTTCAGTAAATCAAACAACAGAAAGACACATTTCAGTTGAACAAAAAGTGTCCTCCAGCTCTGCTTCATGAATCATGAATGAACTGGAGAACCTGGAGTTTAAAGTACTTCCTGTGTGGCAAAATGTGATGGATGTTGTTTAATTCAATTTAAAGGTCTTTATCATTGACGTCCAAATATTCCCCATGTGTCAGCATCCAGTGAAAGTCCATACAATTGTTCAAGAATGTTTTTTTTTCTGTCTGCAGACTTACTAAGGTCATAGCAAAAACAAACAGGTCTATTTGTAGTGCTTTATTGTGCAAATGTTTCTTTGATGGACTCTCAAGCAATGTCAAAAAGCAAGCAAAAAAACTCCCTCTTGAATTTTTCTTCAGAGCTTCCTATCACCTAATCTCTGCACTCATAACCAAACTTTCTCTTCTACCTATGAGTACAAGTTTCCTTGAGGATAAGCTCAACTCTTAAACTTTCCACCATTTCTTTGGCAACAGTGATGGCACCTTTAAATCCATTGTCTCCATTGGCCACAATGAAATCAAGGCAGCTTCTCATCAAAGTAGTAGTGGTTGTGATGCCCATCAACTCAGTTTTTAATGCCTTGCTTACAATATTTACTTAGAACAGGATATCGTGCCAAACCACAAACCAGAAATTTGAAGCCAGTGATCTGATTTGCCAGGCTTTGGACTCATGTGTTCCCAGCGTTGGTTTTATTTGACAGCACTATTTCCATCAGGGTGTCGTAAACCTCAATCACTTGCTATCTCACTGGCCTTCCACGGTAAATGCACCTCAGAAATCCAGAAACATATGCACAATAAAGCACTACAAAAAGACCTGTGACCCAGAGAGAGTCACTTAACAGCTTCATGGTTAATTTTGTAACATTGTCCATGAGGATCTTCCACATGAGAGCTGATGCTGAAAACTAGACATATCCTTTACTGTAATCCGAAGAGAGATATTAATCTAAAGTAGATGATGCTGCATTTGACGCAACTAGATTGAGGGAATGACAGCAACAACGCATGCAGAAAGTTCTTGGATTCAGCGCAAGGATCCTTTCCTGGATGCCAGTTTCTTCCCTTCATGTTTGCACCGTTGTGGGAGCCTTGCTACAACTAATCAGGAAAAAGATCTTGGAGTCATCGTGGATAGTTCTCTGAAGATGTCCATGCAGTGTGCAGTGGCAGTCAAAAAAGCAAACAGGATGTTAGGAATCATTTAAAAAAGGATAGAGAATAAGATGGAGAGTATCTTATTTCCCTTATACAAATCCATGGTGCGCCCACATCTTGAATACTTGTACAAAAGTGGTCTCCTCATCTCAAAAAGGATATACTGGCATTAGAAAAGGTTCAGAGAAGGGCAACTAAAATGATTAGGGGATTGGAACGGGTCCCATATGAGGAGAGATTAAAGAGGCTAGGATGTTTTAGCTTGGAAAAGAGGAGACTAAGGGGGGATATGATAGAGGTATATAAAATTATGAGTGGCGTGGAGAAAGTGAATAAGGAAAAGTTATTTGCTTGTTCCCATAATAGAAGAACTAGGGGCCACCCATTGAAATAGGTGGGCAGCAGGTTTAAAACAAATAAAAGGAAGTTCTTCTTCACACAGCGCACAGTCAACCTGTGGAACTCCTTGCCTGAGGAGGCTGTGAAGGCTAGGATGATAACAGGGTTTAAAAGAGAACTGGATAAATTCATGGAGGTTAAGTCCATTAATGGCTATTAGCCAGGCTGGGTAAGGAATGGTGTCCCTAGCTTCTGTTTGTCAAAGGGGGGTGAAGGATGGCAGGAGAGAGATCACTTGATCTTTACCTGTTAGGTTCACTCACTCCAGGGCACCTGGCATTGGCCACTGTTGGTAGACAGGATACTGGGCTAGATGGACTTTTGGTCTGACCCAGTACTGCCCTTCTTATGTTCTTAGTTTTGAAGCTTTCTTTTATGCTCCTTCAAAAAAACAGTTCTTTGGCCTTTGCCAGTAGAGTCATCCACAGACTGGAAACAGATAAAGTGTTCCTTTACTTGGACAGCCATCCTCGTTGTCAATAAATCTTACTGTAAATGACATTTTTTCACTGTGACTAATGTGGGGAGTACAGTTCATTATTAAGGCATAGTACTTCGCTTTGTTGAACTGCATCAATATGTTATCAAGAAACTTCCTTGCCGTACGTTCAACCCATTTGTTTAGAATTATTTTGCTGCAGTAACAGCAAAATAACTTCTTTACAAACTATTTGATGGAGGTGCTCACGCATAACATCATCATATTTCCCAAAGAGCCCTACCAAACCGAGGGAAACCCCATTATGTTCAGTGAACAACTTATCCGACAAGCTCACTGCTCTTTCTGTCATCATGAGAGGTTGACTCTTCTTTATCATTTCTCTCCTTTTCATGTAAACCAGATTTTTGTCATATTATTCTTTAGCATCACTCTTCTTTATGCCACCAGGAAAAGTAGGAGATTCTCCATCACTTTCCTTACATTTCCATTCCTTATTTTCAGGTAAATCTGCTAAATCCTTAGTAACAGAACTTCAATTGCTTACATTTTGCTCATCAATTTCTTCTGCACTGGGATGATCAGTACTGCCAAAGCCCAGTCTATGTTGTTCTGTTTCAGATATTTTCCCATCAAAGTTGCTGTTGGCTGCAAACTAGATTGCAGTTGAGCTTTTGTTCTTCCTATACTGAGGTCCTGAAGGCTTCTTTTTGGGGCATCTTAAATTTTCTATAGAAAATATTAGGGAGAACAAAAGTCTGTGAAAGTCACCAAACATTGTGTGTTAAGCATGGAAAATGAAGTAACAGTATTTCTTTTACATTGTTGGGCATATAGGGGTTTGATAGATAGCTCTGCCATCTCATTAAATATGCCCTTCATTAGTCACTGCTTACATTTTCCACGTCCTAAAACAAATACATTTTTCAAAATTACACAGTAAAACAAGGTTTGCAATATTTCAACTGGGCTCTCACTTTTCTTCCATTCATTCTTACATCTCACTGACTGACTAGAGTTGGCCTGCATCTTGTATACCTGTGAGAACATGGCTGATAACGTTCTAATTGGTTTGAGAAAAATTTAGTTCTCAGAAAGTTTGGAAGGTTCCACAAGGTTCTAAAAATGTTCAGAACATTCTAGGACATTAGTGAAAAATGAAACTACTTATAGAATATCTGAAACATTACTTCGCACATTCTATTTTCCATTTTGTTGCTAAGAAAAACAGAACCCCAGCATGGCCTTCCCCCCATGCCCAGAACCCCAGGTGGTCACCTGGGTTGCCTACCCCTAAATCCAACTTGGCACAAAGCTCTTCTTCAGAAGCAAGAAATCACTTGTCTGTTAACTTTCTGGCCCAATAATGTAGTATAGTTTCTTTATGCTGTAGTAAACAATAGGAGTATTAAAATTAATTGATTAATCACACTTCAGAAAAATGCATTTCCATGGTAGAAAACCAAATCATTTTAAGCCTAAAACGTATCCACTATACAATTCGTTGGGGGTGGTGGGGGCGGAGAAATGAGTATAGTCTACATAAAGAGTATGGAAGCTGTCTGTTTCCCAGAAGCTGGAAATGGGCAACAAGGAATGGATCATATGATAATTACCTGTTCTGGTCATTCCCTCTGAAGCACCTGACATTGGCCACTGTTGGAAGACAGGATACTGGACCTTTGGTCCTACCCATTATCGCCATTCTTGTGTTCTTATGTAGCTAAAATTCATTGGAAGATCAAAGTTGTCCTTTGTTTCCCAACATATACATAAACAGTACGATCCTTCTTAATATCTTATATATATTTTAAAAAAAAACCTTCAAAAAAAGCTTTTCAATATATACAATGTCTTTCTTCAATCTATGATAAAGACAAAATTTTCTACTTAGTAAAAAAATGATCTAACATAGTATATGAACTGCATAATGAGCATCTAATTTTAAAATTTTAGCAAAATGGATTTTGTATAAAGATGTGTTTTATAATCAGTGTAAAAATGGACGGAGCTCTGGTGTCCTACCTAAACTGCCCTTGCTGCAGTTTAAGCTCATTGCTTCTTGTCCTATCCTCAGAGGCTAAGGAAAACAATTTTCTCCCTCTTCCTTGTAACAACCTTTTATGTACTTGAAAACTGCTTTCATGTCCCCTCTCAGTCCTCTCTTCTCTAGACTAAACAAACTAATTTATTTTCCCCAATCTTACCTCATAGGTGATGTTCTCTAGGCCTTTAATCATTTTTGTTGCTCTTCTCTGGAATTTCTCCAATTAGTCCACTTTTTTCCTGAAATGTGGTGCCCAGAACTGGGCACAATACTCCAGTTGAGACCTAATTTGCACAGAGTAGAGTGGAAAAATTACTTCTCTTGTCTTGCTTACAACACATCTGCTAATAAATCCTAGAATGATGTTGGGGTTGTTGTTTTGTTGCAACAGTGTTACAATGTTTACTCATGTCCACTCTTCTTAGGAATGAATGAACTGCACTGATATAAAGCAAATATCCAAAGTCACTCTGGACAAAGGAAATACATTACGCATGCATCCGACGAAGTGGGTATTAACTCACGAAAGCTTATGCTCTAAAATTTTAGTTAGTCTTTAAGGTGCCACAGGACTCTTTGTAACTTCTATAATGTCGTAGTATCTCTCCTGTTGAAATTGTTACATCTTGTATAGAAACTTAACTAGTCATTGGGACAGAGAAAGAAAATGATTTTATAGCCTATAAATCTATAGTTTAGATTATTCAACCTGGAAGATCAGGGTCGAGTCTGCCTGCTCCAATGACTAGTTAGCTATTTATCCAAAGAAGAACTACTTCAACGAGAGAGACAGATACCCCCATATCAGAATATCCCATAGCTCAGTGGTCTCGTGTCTCCAGGAGACCCCAGATCAAATCTTTTCTTCTCTGCTCATGCAGACTGGGGAATTCAAGTCAGGTTTCCCACATCCAGGGTGAGTGCTATACTAAAAAGGGAAACACAATCACCAACTTTGCCTCCTCCAGCAAGATTCTGTATGGCTCTGATCAGGTAGGTACACAGTAGAAATAGACAGTGGGTCTTAGGTGGTGGTGTAATAATTGAACCTACAAATTTACCCTAGCTGTAAGCTTAACTGTAAAAAGTGAATGTTTATAAAATCTCACAGTAACTAATAACAAATATTGATGGGAAAAGGTGCCAAAAAAGAGAAAGACTGAATTGGTCCAAACCACAAAGAATTACTGATATAATTCAAGGACTATGTTTACCAGGGATGGTGTTAACAAGAACATATTGAACCACAAATCTATGAACCAAAATGGGCATGTGGGAAATTAGGCCTGTTTGGTAGACAAAATACTGGATAAGCTATTCTGTGCATCGCTCCTTTTTAAAAAGTATTCAGGGGAAAAGCTGGCTGCAGACACACTGGCTGTCTGACAGGAGGAGCTGGAGCAAGCTTTAACTTGATGGATGCCATCCTCACCTTGTCCTAGGACATTAGGCATTTCTAATCCTAATCCTGAAAGATATTCAGGCCAGAGAGAGGGACTCAAGAGACATTGCCACCTCCACTAGCTAAATCTCAAACACCAACTGGGATGTCAAACCTTTCACCTCTTAGTTTTCCCCCCTCCTGTGTTCTTTTTCTTCCACACATTTTTTTCTTTCCTATCATTCACATTTTTCCTTTTGTTTGATAAGAGTCTGTCTTAGCCAACCAAAACTGTATATTTTACACCACTGTTCTAAACCTGTAGCCAGAAAGGAAGCTAAAAAAATGCCTTTAATAGCCCTGAATGGGTACAAGTTTGTAAAGTCTTGGGGTGGCTAATAAAACCATGTGCTATGTCTGTTTTCTCAGCAGTGAGACTGCAAGTGACAGTCAACACCCTGAACAGAAGCTGCATTTTTCTGTTTTTGCTGAACTTTTTTCTTCTCTCTTGTGGGTGTTTGTCTTGTTTTGCCCTCTGAGAAATGGGATTGGACTTCAACATCAGCAGTCAAAGGCCATCTAAACTATTTCCCCCCTTTCTTCAAAAAAGGACAGCTATTATTCTGGTAACATTTAAGACTTTTAAATAAGGCAGAGGGTTCTCCTAAAGATTTTCTACAGGAAAAGGAAAGATGGGATAGTGTAAAAATGAAAGCCATACTGAATATTTTATATTTCAAATGCTTTAAACAAAAGCATTTTGTAACAAAAGTGTTTTGTAACAAAAGTGTTACAAAATTCACATGGTGCATATTGAATGGATTAAAAACTGGCTAACTGAGCAAGCAGGTTTCTAGTGGGGTCCTGAAGGTGTTGGTTCTTGACACTATTCTACTAACATTTTATCAATAATGTGAAAAAAGCATAAAATCATCTCTGTTAAAGTTCTCAGTTGACACAAAGACTGGGGAAATGGTACATAATGAGGAGGACAGGTCACTGTCTGGATTGTTTAGTAAATTGGGCACAAACAAACAATATGTTTTTTAAGACAGCCAAATATACAGTTACACATCTAGAAAAAATAAATATAGACCATGTTTACAGGATGGGGGAATCTTTTCTGGACAGCAGAGATACTGAAAAAAACTTGAAGATCCTGGTCAATAATCAACTGACCATGAGCTGAGTGTGATGTTGTATAAACAGAGGAATCTCAAATAGGAGTAAAGATTTTGTTTTATCTCTGTATTTGGCACTTGTGACCAGTATTACAATACTGTGTCTGGTGTCCCCAGCTGAAGAAGAATTTTGGTAAATTGGAGAAGGTTCAGAGAACCATGAGAATGATTAAAGTATTGGAAAAAATGTCTGATATAGACTCAGTGAGCTCAATCTATTTAATTTAATAAACAGAAGGCTAAGGGATGACGATCGCAGTTTATAAATGCATACATGGGGAACACAATTTTGATAATGGGCTCCTCAGTCTAGCAGACAAAGTTTTAACAAGATCTGTGGTTAGAAGCTGAATATAGACAAAGTCAGACTGAAAATAAGGTGATAATTCTTTAACAGTTATCACTGGAATTATTTATGAAGGGTTGCAGTGGATTCTCCAATACTGGCAATTTTTAAAATCAAAATTTAAATATTTTTCTAAAAGCTTTACACTCATTCAAAAAAAGAATTAATTCAAGGAAGTCCTATGGCCAGTATTGTGCATGAGGTCAGACCTTCTTTGACTTTATAATTTATGACTATATCATCCAGGGTTTTTTTTTTTTCCCAAATACAGTAGAGACTTACTGAACACTATGCATTTTCTGCATTATTATTGACAATTCTATCATCCCTCTCTAGTATTGGACCTATGCCATTGCTAAGCTTTCTTTTGTTCCTAATATATTAAATACACCATCTTACTGTCCTTAACATTACTATCTATATATTTTTCAATAATACAGTTAATTTCCCTTATTAACTGCCAGCATTTCATAATTACTAATTTATAGTCATTACTATCAACTTCGACCTTTGTTTTATATAAATATACACATTTCCCTTCTTAACCAGAGGATAGCATTACAGATTTATCAGCATGTGTTTTGGCTCACTGCATTACAAATGAGTGGAACAGTCATCAATACATTTTGCAGGTTATTTTAAATGAGTTCCAATAAAAAATGATTGGTATTTCTTCATATGTTTTCATTTGTAGAGCCAGGGGCTTGTAATTACTTTGATCTCCACTGTAGAGGAAGGAGAAAACAAAATATAACTACTATATTTCATCCTCTAAAAATGACCCCAAAGCGCTTTTCTATGCAGTGTACTGTTGAAATGTTTAAAAGTCTTATCTCTCCAAAGTTACCAGTGATGTAAGAAAGTGTTGTTGGCAATATCTCTTTTCCAATTCTGTAAATCTCCCATATGTAGCTCTGTAGGGGGATGATATATTATACCTCAAACCTTCATTCAGGATGATGTATGATTCACCATGCAGCTCAGGCCAACATATTTTTGAGTGGCGGTGAGGGGATGAAATTGTGCATTGGTTGGAGGGAAGAAAAGTTGTGTTATCCCATTTTCGATGGATTGATTGGCAGCAGAGTGGAAATTAAATGAGCAAAGGTGCATGCTGAATACAATTTATCATGCAATCATCATCAACAAATGTAGAGTCTACCTCTATGTGTATGTCTTTCTATCATATATACATATATAATTAGAAAGACAAGATCTAATAGCTAATATAATTAAATACAGTTGTGACATCTGTCAGCTTGAATTAAATATGAGGGATTGAATCAGGAATCTACAGAAAACATATGGCTGTACAGCCCAAGCTAAACCTCACATCTGTAACTAGGGCTGTAACTGGATGTACACCCTTTGTGGACTGGGCACAGAGATCAACATTATACAGGCATGTGCACTGTCTCTCACATCTGTAACTAGGACTGTAACTGGATGTACACCCTTTGTGGACTGGGCACAGAAATCAACATTATACAGGCATGTGCACTGTCTCTCTCTCACACACACATATATTCAAGTAGAAGACAGTAAATCCCAGTAACTCGTGGAACTTAATCTTAGAGTTAAGTATTTCAGATATATTATATGCAAAGCACTTTGTAAGAAGCAAAACCTGTACTGGAGGATTAGAAGGTCTTGAAGCTTCAAATATTAAATTTCTAGACAGCTGCTCTTATATGTCCGTGAAATCTTTGGGAGGCATGTATTGATGAGAGTGAAATATGTCTGATTCATAGAGATATGTATGCACACAGTGATAACAAATTTGTTATCAACTTCAAAAGCAAAGAAACAAAGATGAAAGGATTGTAGTTCCCCAAAAGCATAAACAGATTATGCATTTACTAGTATAGTCTGATTATACTTCCCCCGCTCTCCCAGGAAAGGCTATTGTAGTTTCACAGTACAATCATAGGCCCAAATTTTCAGGCATGGCTTCTAATAGTGTGTACCTTGATTTTGGGGCATCTAGATTTGATGCACATGTGTCTAAACATCCCTACTATGCTTTAATATTCGGCTAGTTTACATTTTTTATAGTGCTGTGCTTTTTTCACAGCCTGATCTAAAGCACACTGAAGTGAATGAAAAGACTGTTAATGGACTTTGGATCAGGCCAGAAATGAATTACAAAAGACCCAAACTATTATTTATATTCTCCATTGCATTCATAGGAATTGGTTCTCCACACAATACCTGCATGTACTGTCTGCTGCTAAAGTTCAAGTGTTAAGGGGACACTACAACCTATACCTAATGATAGTGGTGTACGTTCTATGTCATGAATGCCACTTTGACCATTACCATAATTAAGTCAGGGTTTTCCCCAAAATTGATGTAAGCGGTTTCATAATATTTACATGACAACTTGTTTCCAAGGGTGCTGAGCAGCTGCAGTTCCTATTGGTGCAAGGTGGAACAGTGAGTGCTAAGTGTCACAGTCCTGCTGAGTCCCCTTGGTTGGTCATCAGTGTGCTGTACTGGACACTCCGTTTGGGTCCCACATGCTTTGAGCCAATTGAGTCTTGGCATCATCCAGACACTGTTCTTAGTCGTGATTTCTAAAGAACACCTGGGGTGTTCTCTGTTGTGCAGAAGGTTATTAAAAGTCAATGGCTCAGCTGGCAGCAACTCCATTGTCCCACCAGGATAGGGCTATTCAGTGTTGGGCCCTTCATGGCCTTGTTTCAGGTTCTCAACCATAGTCTGTTCCTGATACAAAACAGAGGTTCTAATGTATACTGAAGGTTACAATCATCAATTTTTGTCAAAAAAAGATCATAAATCGACACAGACTTATTCCCAAATTGTCATACTTTGCACCTGTGGCATTGAGACACAAAGTGCCAAACTTTCTGTCCTTACTCAATCCAATATGGTTGGAGAAGGGCAAGGATTGCGTGCCATTTTGTAATTGCCCTAATCCTCACCCCGATGATCTTCTCTGCAACATGGCTGCATTCTGTGTCCATGGAACACTACTCCAGCCAGGAGGGAGAACCGCAAATCTCATCAGAGAAAGCAGAGAATTTGTGAACCCCAAACCCAACCTCTGCTGCACAGAGACTCTTTCCCAGTCTTAACATAGTCCAAGATCCCAATCCTACAGCTGCATCCAGGAAGGTCTGTGCAGGTGAAGGTATCTGCCCACACAGCCCTGCATGAGTTCATAGACAGATGCAATTGTAGGATCATGGTCCAAGTTAGAAGCATGCTGAATTGTGAAATATTTTTGCATTGTAAATATTGGAAGAACTGTTTAACAAGTGCAAGACTAAGATTATCCTCAATTAATTTTATTGATTTCCCCATATGAATTTTTACTTAAAGAATTAGCCATATAAGGGTTACACTTTAATGACATATCTAATAAATTCAACTATATTGGACCCCATGTGTGAGCCCTTTCTACATGGAACTCCTGTAGAGTGCCCTGCATTTCTAGTTCATTGTTACTTTCACATAATAGACAATAAGTTGTTTTATTCAACAACACAGAGAAAACACTGGTGTCAAAATTGACAAAATTCTTAACTGCCCTGTGACATCTCAAAGCAAAGTGAGTTGAAAGTTATTACATCTAATTTCATTTTCCTCAAAAGGTCCAATGAAACTGCAGGTGGATTTAGGTGACAAACCTGAGGAATTTTCCCAGTTTGAGAAGTCAGTCAAGGAGATTTGGGAACACATTGATAAATTAAACAGTAATAGGTCACCGGGACCGGACGGTATTTATTCAAGAGTTCTGGAGGAACTCCAATACAAAATTGCAGAACTACTAACTGTGGTATGTAACTTTTTGCTTAAATCAGCATCTATAACAGGTGGCTGGTGGATAGCTAGGTGACATCATTTGTGAAGGTAAAACCATTTTTTAAAAAAGGCTGCAGAGGGGATCCTGTCAATTAAAGATTGATATGCCTAATATCAGTACCAGGAAAATTGATGGAAATTATAGGAAGGAACAGAATTATCAAACAGATATATGAACATGATACATAAGAGAAGAGATAACACAACTTTTGTAAAGGGAAATCATGCCTCACTAATCTATTAAAATTCTCTGAGGATGTCAACCAGCATGTGGACAAGAGTCATTGAGTGGATATGGTATATTTGGACTTTCAGAAAGCCTTTGACAAGGTCTCTGAGGCTAGGTCTACACTACCCGCTGGATTGGTTGGTAGAGATCGATCCCTTAGAGGTGCAGGCGGAATCAACGGGGGAGCTACTGAGTGCTGTGAGAACGCTGAGGTAAGTTGACCTGAATATGTCGACTTCAGCAATGCTATTCACGTAGCTGCAGTTGCTTATGTTAGGTCGATTCTCTCCCCCCACCCCTCCCCTAGCATAGAGCTGGCCTTACACTCTTAAGGAAACTAAGCAGTAATAGCCCAGGTCTACATGGGGGAGGAGAGAATCAACTTAAGATATGCAACTTCAGCTATGGGTATACCGTAGCCAAAATCAACATATCTCAGGTCGACTTACCTTGGTGTCCTCATGGTGGTGAGTTGATCACTGACACTCCCCCGTTGACTCCGCTTCCACCTCTCACAGTGGTGGAGTTCCGGAATCAACAGGGAGAGTGCTCGGAGATCAATTTATTTCGTCTAGACTAGGCACGATAAACCGACCCTCGAGAGAGCGATCACTACCTGCTGATCTGGCGGGTAGTGTAGACCTGCCCATAGGAGAAGAGAGATGGATCAGTAACGGTTTAAAAGATAGGAAACAAAGGTAAGAATAAACAGTTTTCCCAGTGGAGAGAGATAAAGAGCAGGGTCTCTCAAGGACCTGTACTGGGACCAGTGCTGTTCACCATATTCAAAAATGTTTGGTAAAAAGGGGTAAACAGTGCAGTGGCAAAGTTTGCAGATGCTACAAAATTACTCAAGATTGTTAAGTCCAAAGCTGACTGGAAAGTTTCAAAGAGATCTCACAAAACTGGGTTACTGGGCAAGAAAGCAGTAGATGAAATTCAGTATTGATAAATACAAAGCATTGCAAATTGGAAAACATAATCCTAGCTATACATACAAAATCATGTGATTGAAATTACTGCTGCTCAAGAAAGATCTTGGACTCATCATGGATAGATCTCTGAAAATATCTACTCAATGTGCAGTCTCAATCAAAAAAGTGAACAAAATGTTAGGAACCCTTAGGAAAGGGATATGTCATAAGCCATAAATATCATAATGCCACTTTAAAAATTCTTCATATAACCACACCTTGAATATTGCATGCAGTTCTGGTTGTCCCATCTCAAAAGATATAGTAGAACTGGAAAAGGCACAGGGAAGGGTAACAAAAATGATAAGGGATATGGAATGGTTTCCATATGAGGAGAAATTTTAAAAAGACGGACTGTTCCGCTTTGAAAAGAGATGACTAAGGGGAGATATCATAGAGGTCTATAACATCATGAATGGCATGGAGAAAGTAAGTAGAGAAGTATTACTTACCTCTTGACATGACACATGAACCCAGTGTCACACAATGAAATTAACAGGCAGAGGTTTAAAAACAAAGAGAAGGAAATGCTTTTTCACACAACACACACATTGGAATTCATTGCCAAGGGATGTTGTGAAGGCCAAAAGTATCGGTTCAAGAAAGAGCTAGATAAGTTCATGGAGAATAAGCCCATCAATGGCTATTAGCCAAGATGGTCAGGGATGCAATCCCATGCTTTGGGTACCCCTAAACTTCTGACTGCTAGACAAAAAGGGATGGATCACTTGATAAATTGCCCGTCTCTGTTCACTCCCTCTGAAACAGCTGGCATCAGCCACTGTGGGAAGATAGGATATGGGGCTAGATGAATCATTAGTCTGAACCAGCATAGCCATACTTTTGTTCTTATGTTATGTAGGGTTAATAACAGCTACATATCTGTCATGGACTTATAAAACAGATAATTCTTTTTTCAAATATCAAACTTCCTTTGAAACTGCACTAAAAGAACATTTTCTAACTGAGCTGCTCACTTCACTCTCTCAGAGAATTCCTATCAGTATTTTAAGAAATACTCTCTACTTATGGTTTATTCAAAAGATCAGTCTAATTTTCATTTTAGAGAAATATTTGTAATAATGTTAGACTCTAAAATAGAGATGAATGATTTGTATTTAAATGCCACAAAGTATAGTAATAGAGAAACTATAGTTGGGTAGAATACTAATGAGTTGTGTTTTGCACTTTTAAAAATGAAAATACAGAATAAAAGGTTGAAATTCTATTATATCCAATGTAACAGAAAGCTCAATTTTTAAAAAAATATTTCCTGACAGAAGTAACATCTTTTGCCCCAATACAGTCCATATTTCTTTTATAAATGAATGTTTCCTTTGTCAGAGAACTGGATTTCCAAAAACAAACAAACAAGATTTTGTTTCCTTTACCTGTTAAGCTGAGCTCTGTCTTTTCACTCCACTCCTTAACAGCAGGCAGAGACACTTAATTTGAAACCTGTCCTACACTCACCTATCAACAAGCTCCTATATAATTTGCAAATATATATTTATCGGGCAAATAGTTCACAGATTAGCTCTGGGCTTACGTACACATTGTAGAAGGAAAGAAAAAGGACAATTTCATTCATTTCCTTTCATTTATTTTCTAGTATCTGTTATCTATGCCTTTTAACCAGCATTTATCTACACGAACTCAAGGACAACTTCCCATTAGTGTAGTAACAGAACTTTTATCTTCTGTAAGCCACTCACCGGAAAATGTTCAGACACATATACAGTATAGCATATTAATTTTTCCTGTTTTTAAAACCCACTTACTTCTCTGGCCAACCAAATGGCTCCCTAGGGTCAGTGAGTGATTGGCAGCTCCCGGATCTAATTCTGATTGAATTTACAATGGTTTCACACTTGTGTATGTAAGTTAAAATTACTTCCAGTTCATACCAATGTGTGATCAGAATCAGACTGCCTCTGCTTAGGTCTCTGCCCTCTACCCAAAGGACAGGAAGAGAGACAAGAAGTGTTGCCTTTGAACTTTATCTTCAGCCAATTGTGGTAGGTCACCTTTGTTTTGCTTGCTCTGCTCAAGAAAAAAAATATGATTGTTTGCTGAGTCCATAGGGAACTCCAACCACTCATCATTTCCTGGGCTCCTGAGGCCTAAGAAATGTGAATAAGTTTCTAACATCAAAAATTTGAAAGTTTTCCAAGTCAAACCTCTAAAACTTTTGAGGTTTGTCCTTTACCACATTGTGTCAGGAACTGTGTATCCTATAAGCAGAAATTTAAAAGTTTCTTCTTGAAATAGGCTATTCCTCCTCTTGTATTGCAACGCCTCTCAAATATATAAAATGCCATGGTTCCTGAGGTGCAAGATTGGTCCCATAGTTATGATTATTCTTTTAAACATCATCCTTTCCAAACTGACTTTGTAGAGTTTAGCATGTTTGCGCAGACTCCATGTTTACACAGAACACTTAGTTATGCAAAATAACAAGTTACTTATGGAAACGGTCATGGAAGAGTAATCAAAATAACGCACAAAACCTCTTGTCTTTTTTTACTAGGCTTTCCAAATTTTTCTTAGAGAAAAAAAATACTCTTATTAGGGACTTCACAAAACCCTTTCTCGTGGCTAAACTCATGCCTGAGTAACTCATAATAGAGGAAAAGAATAGGAGTAGTATAACTGCTACACGTAAAAAAGAGCATGTCTGACTCTGTAGTGTTCAAGCAATTGAGTGAATAGAGAGAAATAATGATGGATTAACTCTTTCACTTCTCTAACACTCCCCAAGTATAATTTTCCAGAAGCTCACAAACCCCCACTACCTAGAAACAGACAGAAACTGCAACCACTTGATACAATAAGCATTTCTGAAACATGTTGGAAGGACAGATATCAAAGGGATATTATACTGCAATACGTGGCTACAAACTAGGCTTGAAGGACCATTTAAGCCACAGAGGTGGGAGACTCACTCTATACCTAAAAGTTTTCATAGAAATGAGAGAGAAGTTTTCTGAGTAAAAAGGATAATATTGTATAATCTGAATGGATATTAAAAAACAAATAATAATACAAGTAGATTAGCCGTAATATACTATTGACTTCCAGATCAGGTAAAGTAGAACCTTATCATTACGCACATCAGAGTTATAAACTAAGCGATCAACAGAGACCTCATTTGGAAGCAGAAGTATGCAGTTGGGCAGCAGCAGAGACACACACATACAAAGTAAATACAGTACAATGTTGTGTCATACTAAATAATAAAGGGAAAGTTTAAAAAAATTGTCAGGTAAGGAAACTGTTTTCTGAGCTTGTTTCTTTTAAACTAAAATGGTTAAAGGCAGATTTTTTTTTCTGGACAGTACAGTTTCAAACCTGTATTAAGTCAATGTTCAGTTTTGACAGAACAACCATAACATTTTGTTCAGAGTTATGGACATTTCAGAGTTACAAACAACCTCCATTCCTGACATGTTCATAGCTCTGAGGTTTTACTGCAAATATAATTAGTGCACAATGTGAGCTTTTTGTTTGGTGCTTCGCATGATGGATCTATAGTTTTTAATTGGGGCTACTAGGCACTGCCACTTCATAAAATATGAAAATAATAAAAGAACTTAATTCAGTCAAGGTCTCTCTGAGATAGTCTAATTCTGCCCTATGTACCCTCTTCCTTTTAGAAATTGTAATAATGGTGAGAGGTCCTTTGGGTGGCCTGCCTTATCACAACAGATTCCCTGGTTAACATAATGCAAATATTACTACTACTAATAGGTCTATCAGATTGCCATATTGTGAAAAAAAACAGGTCCATTTTTACTGCCCAAGAATGTCAAAAGGGAAGAAAAGAATACAAACATATATAATAAAAACCTGTATTAGTACATAAGGCTTATTAGCGACAATAGGTGAGTGAGGTAATATTTTTTATTGGACCATCTTCTGTTGGTGAGAGAGACAAGCTTCTGAACTTACACAGGGCTCTTCTTTGGGTCTGGGAAACATACTCAGTGTCATTGTTAAACACAAGGTGGAACAGGTTGTTTAGCATACATAGTTCATATCTATTTCAAGGGATTGACTTAACCTGGAAGGGTCCCTTGAAATATATGTTTTAACTCCATATGCTAAACAATCTGTTCCATCTGGTATTTAGCTGTGACATGGAGTATGTTTCCCAGATTTGAATAAGAGCTCTGTGTAGCTGGAAAGCTTGTCTCTCTCACCAACAGAAGTTGGTCCAATAAAAGATATTACCTCATCCTTCTGTGTCTAGTATCCTGGGACTGATGCAGGTACAACAATACTGCAGACAATGAGGCTAAGTCCTCCTCTGTGGCAAAAGTCTGCTCAGTGTACCAAGGAGCATCAAGTAGCTCATTGATTCTGAGAACCCATCTGGCTCTCCAGTCCTAACTCTGGTGTAAGTTAAGGCCATCCAAGAAACTGATGATTTCTGCCCTACCTGCAACATAAATTCATAGATTCAAGGCCAGAAGGGACTATTGTGATTATCTAGTCTGACTTCCTTTATGCCAGAGAGCTTACATTTTAGGAATTGTTCTGGGAATCTTTTAAAAGAAATGTCCAACCTTGGTTAAAAAATTGTCAGTGATAGAATCATTTCATGCATCGTCCACTTCACTCCTATCATGCCTTTCCTCCCAGTAGACATCCGATCAAAAGTATAGGTAGGACATTGGTACTGGATGGAGTTCCATGGTCTTTAAGTGAGCTGGTTGCTTCCCCCAAGCCAGGGAAATTATTAACTGGCCATTTACAATCTGATCCAGGGAATGTGGCATTATTACAGTAATTAATAAGAGTGTAAGAAAATCATGGGCAGCAATTTTGTTACAGAAACAAAAGCTTTCAACACACACTGAGACCTTTTATGGTTGCCCCAGGTATGAGTGATATTGAAACCCCATGCACCAGATTGCACCACCATTCGTTCAGATTTGACCCTGCTGCTCCTCCATCACAAAAGGATGACCAGGCCAAATTTGAGTGGGTGTCATTGTGAGCTGGCTCACAGAATTGCACTGCCACTCAAATTTGGCCAGGATGCCTCTCCACCATACTTGCTTCCAAGAGCCCAGGACACATGGTCTGTTTTCTGTACCGCTGCCTTGCTTTGGAAGGTAGGCTGAATGCCTTGAACCAGAACTTTAGCACAGTTAAAAAAAATCACAACTTTCTTACAATCTTAGTAATTAATCAATGTCGTGACATAATGGAAATCCAAAGGTGAGTGTGTACAAGTTTGGGTATATGCTCAGATACAGTCACTAGTCCAAATTCTGCCTCAGATGATTTGGAAAAAAAGTTCAGTTTTCGTACAGATAAAAAATTAAGCAACGCTGAATGAAATACTAATGCTAGTCTATACTTCTCTAGACCTTTCAGCTCAGGACCTCAAAGTCCTTTTATAAACATTTATCATTAATTACCACAAATGAGCCTTGTATATTCATCAAATAACCACGGCACTTAATTGGCATGTCCCACAATAGTGAGTGGCAGGGCTGGGAATAGAACCCAGGATTTTTTTTTTTCATCTACAGTCCCATGCTCTATAAGTATACCAGATTTTTGCAATTACTTATGCACATGGGTCTGATCCTGGAAGCCATCCACACAAGGAGTGACTTAAAATCAGTGAGTGCTTTACATGGGGAGGACTTGCAGAGTCAGCTCTTCATTTTTTTTTCCCCTTCACCATCTTGACATTAAAAAGGCCAACTACTCATCTGATGCAAAGACCTACCAGTATTGAAAGTAGATGCTGCTGCAGTTGTTCCACTCTTAAGTGATCTAATCTTGCATATATTCTCCCCAGTGACTTTGGTGTTTAATTTATGGTATGATTATCGGCACTTTTAAAGTTCAAATAAAAATGCAGTTACTCCCAAATGTTCAAATCTAAAAATAGAGAAAAACTTAACACGTCGGTAAAGGGTAAATCAAAAATAAAGCTCCAGAAACTTATAACATAACTTAACATAACTTCATACATGTCCCTTGAGAGTATTTCTGTAGTAAACCTCTCTTCCTGATGCTAAACAAGGAAAAGAAAGTCTGGAGAAATAATTGAATTGGCTCAATTATTAGTGAAGCAGTCAGAAGATACTAATCTTCCTTAATCTGTTGAATTGACTAAATTGGCAAAAGAGTTAAGAGAACTGAGAGAATTGAACTAATGTCAAAAATCTCCTACTGTTTACGGAGTTAAGGATTTTTAATAACCAAAATAGATAAATCCTGTGATTCTAAGATGGAAAATTCTCAAAATCATGGCAATAAAAACTGTTTTCTACAAAGAAAACTAATATGCAAAAATGATATGGGCTAAAATCACATCTGAGGGCTAGATTGACAAGGCGAATGTGTGTGTTAAAATTTAGGCTACATCTACACTACTCATCTGGCAGTGAAGTGTACATGTAGCAAGATGGCACACTGAAAAGTGCATTGTGTCGCCACTGCAGTGTGCAGCTACATGTCAGTGGAAAACTGGCAGAGGAGACACAGTGTGGAAAGGCTTCAGCAGGTCTCTACTGCCAGAGAATTTCTCTGTTGTGGCAGGAAAGGACTCCAACAGCAGGGAGCTGCCAAACCTTTTCCTTGCTGCTGGAATTTTTTTCCCATTGAGGGAAGAGGTGTCAGAAGCAGAGAGGCAGCGGGACAACCTACTGCTAAAATATGTAAATTTAGATGGGAAACCCAGCCTGGGGTGGTAGAGAGACATGCAGGATCTATATTAAGGTACAAACCCAAATCCTTCAGGCATATCTTTACTCACCTAAGCCATGCCTCCCCATCGTCACTGCTATTTATACCCTATGGGCTGTTACTCATTGCTGAAAGATAGGTTCAGGTAGATGCATCCCTTAGGCACCCTGCTACCTAATGGAAAGTGCAAGCCTGAGTTAGGTTCCCAGGCTGCTTCTACAATGCATAGAGAATTAGGTACCTAAAAAAGAGATTCACAGAAGTTGGCACACACAGCAGGGAGCTTACCATTAGCTAGTAAGAGAGAAAACAGGCATGGGATAAATCTTACTCCTCAAAGAAAGTTAGACTATTCTGCAATAGAACTTGTCAGTACAATTATGTCAGTCAGGGAAGCTGTTTTTTCACACCCCTGACCGACCAAAAAAAGACTCCATAGCATATTTGTTAGTGCATTTACCTGCAAGACCCAGGACCGAGTCTCTGCTCTAATGCACCTAAATAGAAGTGCCCTGATTTTCAAAAATGCTGATGACCCACAGCTCCCATTGGCTTCAATGAGATTTGAGAGAGATCATTACCTATGAAACTCAGACCCTAATATGGATTTGAAACCTAATTTTAGGCAGTTCTGTTTGAAAAATTTGGCTTGAATAACTCAGGGCCCTATTGTCTCCTCTTGATTCATGTTAACTCATGCCTTTCCCTCTCCAAATAACTGGGACTACACGTAGAGTCAGGAATCACTTAGCCAGAGTTAAGGTTGGCAGAATCAGTCCTTCAGTTATATTTGCTTTCTACGAGATACACCCCAAATACATAACACATATTCTCCTCTCCTACACTCCCACTGAAGTAAATGGATTTGAATTTGGGCAGTGTTTGGTCCACAGAGGCTAGAACTGAAGAAAGCCCTCTAATTTGCACAATCCCAGAGCTCAAACACCAGCTGTGCTATAAAATAACTGCAAGTTGAAAGTGTGTTCTGGGTAGTGGCACGTCTCTGCTTTTGATTTGAAAGACTAGCTGAGCCACTCAAGGATTCTGAGAAAGCACAGGTGGAAATGATTGGGTAGTCCTCATATTTGGAGCACAGAAAATGGCTTCCTAATTTTCCCTGAGAGACTAAAAAGAGTGTGCATGCTGTTCATCACGGTCTCTGAAAGGGGTAAGCTGCCTTTTATTGTAACAACAGAAACAATAAAACGTGTATGTAGAATAGCACACAATCCTCTCTGAACACCCTCAACATTATTTGCACCAATTCATGTGTCTACTTTTAGTAAAAGAAAAAGAAAGCCCACATTCAAATGGCAAACAGTTAAAAGGGTTCTCTCTCTCTTTCTCAAAGACCAAGATCAATGTGTTACAAGAGGACCATAGAAGGCAGACAAGCTATAGAATGTCCATGATATTAAGCAACTGATATTGGAGAAAAGTACACCTCAAGTTCAAATGAGTGAAATCACTGGTAAATGTTAACTGCTAATTACGGAAGGATGATGGAAGAGATGCAATTCACTACCTTTACGCAGGAAGCAATGCATCTTAATCACAGGCATTGTGTTGTTTACGAGTTATAGAAAAGACAGGACTCCACTGAGTGTGGCCATACATAGGGCTTCATTACTTGTCACTCCCTATGGTGCAGTGCTCCATAATTCCCTGGAATGCAGGGGAAGAAAAGTGAGTGGCCATCAGATACTCCCCTCCACCTTCCAAAGGAGCAGACTAAGGGACTTTTTAGATTAAGCCTCTTTTCTCCTTTGGGCTCAGCCCTGCAGTAACCTTAGTGCTAGCCAAGGGCTGGACTAAGCCCACTTAAGAACCAGTCATTACAAAAAACAATGATGTTGGTTGGGCCTGAGTGAAACAAGTGGCCTAGCCTCCTGGGCACCCAGCACCTAAGCTCTGATTGCCTGGGGGCAGAGGGACAGTGATAGGTAAATCTGAGGATCCCAGAATCTGCTAGCAGTCAATGAGAAGGCAAGATTTTGCCATTAACAGATGAACACACATAACTAGAAGGTGGCTATAGGAACTTTGTACATGAGGACACACCTGGCTTATTCCAGCCTCTTGAGCATAGACAGCTCTAGGCTGAAGCGGTCACTCAACAGGATTTGCCATAGTGGTATTGCTGAGTCTACCAGCAGTTATCCCTGGACCCAGTTAAGAGATACAGAATCGATTTCTCTCAGCTACCATTTTCTCTCTAAAATACTACCAGCAGAAAGTGGATCAACTGCCCATATCATGGTAGGTCTCCAGTAGGGTGGATAAAAATGATTGAAAACATTTTTTAAATATTTAAATTAAATACAGGTTTATTTCTTAAAAATAAACCTATTTAAAATTAAATTTGAAATAATGACAACCTACAGTGAGACCTACATTCGTTGTAATCTATTGAAATAACACTTACATACAAAAAATGTTCGCCAGGAGGGTGGCAGTGAAGCTGTGTTCAGCAGCATGCCTGCGGGAGGTTCGGCGGCATTTTGGCAGTGGGGACAATGAGGCCGTGGAACCTGTAGACCTCTTGCAGAAATGCACCGAATCCAGGGTGGCAAAAACCTTACAGCTGCCCCTGTCTCTCATTTCCCCCGTGTAAGCCAACTAGCACTGCTCATTTTTGAGCATGTGCCGGCTCTCAGAATTGTGAGTGCCTTGCAAGGCCACAACACTCTTCACCGGACATCATAGGAAATTGGTGCACTTGGGACCTGAATTAAGGTAATAATATTGCCTTACTGTGAGGGCTATAGACTGAGCTTTCATTAGTTCTCCCAACTACTTTTCACTTAAATTAGCTACAGGTTTCCAAGACTACACAGGAAATAGTACAGATATAGTAATAGAGTTCTCTGTCCAGATTCACATCTCAAGCTGCTTGCATGTCATCTCCTCTTAGATATGCAGCTGCAGTATCAAACCAAATCTCTTCAAAGCTGGAGTTCCAGACAGGGCCAGATGGTATGGTGACTGTGCAAACAAACCTTGTTTGTCTGACTTAGGCGAAATGAGAAACAAAATGAGATTATATTGTATATTTGAAATTAAGCAAGCTCTGTCTCAACCTACCCGCAGGACTGTACGTTGCAGCTACACACAATTTATGGGTGTTTGATACACTCAAACATTATACTACAAATATAGTAATTCTTCTACCAACCCCCCTTCCAACCAAACTATCTAGTCTGGTATTCTGCCACCAGCAGTACCCTGATTCTTCAGAGGAAGAGGTAAAAAATCCTTTTATTATTAAATAGCCCAACAACAGGCTAATTTCTTCCTTTTCTAATGCGCTAAAGCATGAAGACTTTCATCCCTTTCAAAACCTTGGTGTGTTTTAAAATAATTTAATCCTTTCTTCTTTCTCTAATGCTTGATAGTGAATCACAGCCTTTGCAAATGATAATGTTAATCTGCTGAATTCTTAAAACTGTCAGATTTTCAGTCAAACTTTGATGACTGTTTTAACAATTGTTTCTTATAAGACATGTAATACTGATAAGCAACCCATGATACAATGGTGAAAGAACCTTATAATTTGCCTGCTCAAAGAGCCTAATTTCTGGGGAAGTAATTGGAATGGTATGTTGCCTCATTGTTGCTGAAAAATAAATATACTGTTGCATTATGAAGGCTTACATCACACATATTCTGACATGACTTTTAAATGACTAAAGACACATTTGATACATTAGTTAAGCCACAGGCAATTTCCTGTGATAGCAAAATAACTATATTTGAGCTCCAAGTAGTTTGTGGAGTTATTTATTTTTAATTTTGTTTATGATTTTACAGTTTTAAAATTATCTGTCCATCTCCCAATATTCTCCAACCAATGTTCTGTATTGGTTACAGGAGATGATACATAGAATATCATAGTGAAGCTTGGGTTCTGATGCCTGCACCTCATTGAGCTGGGTCTTGAGCAGAGTGGTAGCAGTTGATGGAGTATGTTATCAGTATCATGTGGAGTCCTGTGTGGTCTTCTCTGCTTGCATGGGTTGGTAAGTGGGAGTTAAAGCAGAAGATGAAACTGTAAAGAAGTAGAGAGATTGCCAGTGATGTAATGGAGAAGAGAGATTGCCAGAAGAGCAGTGTGGCATAGAGATCTATACCTGTAGTTAGCTGAATAAAAAGAACAAGCTGTGTGGCTTCTGGAGGAGCAGCTGGCAGCCCCGTGGATGTTTGTGCTGCCTGTAGCATAGCCTGTTCTGAGACTGGATTGTGTTACAACAGGACATTTAAGAGGTAGAACACAGAGGATAAGAACACAGATGAGAAGAGCTGGGCTGGCTGTATGTGACTCAGGTGTCTCCCAGCTGCATCCGTCAGTGACCTAAGCGCAGTAAGAGAGAGTCACTATGGCAGTTTAACAGCCAATGATGGGTTAAGGTTCTGTTGCTTTGTTTTTTGTTTTACCTTGACCAAGTACCTGGTGAGACTAGTTGAATCATTTGGTGACTGGAGATTTATTTGGGCACATAAGACTTGATTCTGCAGTGCATTATTCCAGCTTTACTTTATTAGTGTAGTGCCACTGAAGTCAACAGACTTGTATCAACATAATATAGTCATGATAAGTAGTGACTCAGGCTCCTGTTGTCCCTGGCATTTTTATAATGAATATAGGTGAGGAAACCACAGCAGTACAACTGACATAGAATTTCTGATATGGATTGTGATTTGATATATGTGCTTTGTCATTTGGTGATAGTTTTAGTGGTGAAGTATTTTACTGCCATTTGACTTTTATTGTAAGGCATGATACATCCTTTCCAGCTAATTGCTCTATTGCAGTTTTTAAAATGAACATCTCTTTCTGTCTTATGTCTCAGCTCACACATTGTAATATTATTACTGTTAAAGGTGACCTGAAAAGAATTTGTAAGTGAAATTTTTGCCTCTCCCCCAATTTTTCTGGTGTATAAAGAGATACTGAAAGAGTCCAGGCTTTTGTTTTGATAGGTGTTCCCCCCTTTTCTGTACTTTTACTTTAGGAATATAATCTCTTGTCCCCTGGAGGATTTTTTAGGGATCTCAGCGATGTATTTTTTAATACCTGTTTGAAGTTAAGGTGATTTTAAGAATTTCTGTTCTATATGCTCTGTTATACTTTTCTTCATTTTCTGTTATTCTGGGTAACTGTGAGGCCCTCATCATTTTCTGCACTGAGTCTGAAGTTCTCTGAGGTCATTCAAATCATTTGTTGCACTCCTGATTGATGATTTTGCTATGGGGTGAAGTATAGGAAAAGGGATCAGGAAGCAATGAATGTAGTCAGAAGAACTACAAGGCATCCTTGAAGAGCTAGGAGGTCTTATTGCTGGAATTTTGTGGGATGAATTTGAACTTTGTCCCAATCCAGATTTGACCATAGATGCATGATGGAAAATTTATGTGCTCTATGTTAGGAGACCCTAATAAAGTGAGAAAAAAGTAGTAACTGGACTCTAAAGAGTTAAAAAAAAGATTGAGTGCATAGGTGTTTTCTTGCCCAATGCCAGGTCAGAAAAACAGTTGCATCTGGGAACAGTTAGTATTCCTTAGAATCTCATTTTATGTGACGAATAAAGAGATCAAACCAGCTTCTAAAACACCTGAGAGACAGTTTTGTTCTGCAGAGAAAAATAGGATTCCCTTTTTTTATACCTGTTAAGCTGAAACATTTACAAGATGTAAAGTCCTGCTGGGATTGTAATATGAAAATCCAGTATATATTTCTTTAGGAAGCTCAAGTGTCAGCAACTTGATTGACTTAGCTTTACTTTTCTCCCTCTCATCACCACCCCAAAATAGATGAGATCACTCTTAAATGTACAGTGAAAATCTTTCTAGAAAAGGATTTTGTTGTATGCAAATTGGAAATGAGAAGCATTGTTAAGTGATGAGTTGCAAATACCTTATAATGCTGTATTATCGCAATGTGAGGCTGCTGCTGTCCGGCCCCAAGGCTCCATTTACTTTTTTTTTTTTTTTTTTGGTATCTATGAGTAGGCAAAACCAAAATATACTCTTGGGGTAAGACTATAGCAGGGGTGAAGAAAGGGATAAAGCTCTTTGAGTCCAGAGGTAACTGATTTGTACAATTTGCTGGACTCTAATGGCAAAATACTTCATTCAAAACTTGTTTCTGATTAAATTGAAATGATTCACACTGGATTTTTCTCTGATCCTCACTGACCGTACCTTGTTTTGCAAACAGCCCCTTTGAATCCACTGGGACTATTTGCTAAGTGAAGTACACCCACTGTGAATAAAGGTAGCACAATTTAGAAAATTTTAGAGGCACTATTCATTGTGGAGTGCATCAATTATATACTCGGTCAACACAATCTCCATGACTCATGTCCAAAGAGCTTGTCCTGTTAACTTCAAACCGGCTTGTTACGAAATGGCAAGGGTGAAATTCTGCATCATCCATGACACTTGATTTTTTTCCCCATTGTTGAGACATTAATGCCAGTCAGGTGCCCCCAAACCCTCGAGGATCTGTGTCCTTGATTTCTATTTTCATCTTCTCTCTTGCCTCCCCATACAGATCACAGTGGCATGTTACACATGAGCATGTGTGGTTATATCAACAATCTTATGGCATTTTTCACAGAGACATGAACTTCAATCTCCTGGCCACATTCCACATTTTGGTAAATGGATTCAAATGATCTAAACATCATCACATATGGAGGATATGTCCTAGTACAAAGATTATTTGGTCACCTACCTCCTAAGAAAAATAGATCACCGTCTGCATACACCATTAATATACTCTGCAGAGTCTCATAACTTTGGCCATAAGATATTTCATCCAGTTAATTTCCCTGTGCTTTGCATATAGACTTACTGTCTAAATCCAAGAGAACTGTGTCTGTTCATCTGCCAAGACTACTAAGGAAAGAGTAGAAGAGTGTCAGTATTGTTCCCAGATGAGTGGCTCCATTCCTCAGAAGATTTCATTTAATGGCCCTATGTGTCTTCATCTGTATTCATAATGTCCCCTATAATACTGATCTGTGCTTTGTAATTGATTATATATATATCCTCTGTATTGTTTATAGCTGCAATGCACAGAATGGCTAATTCCTTTGTACGGTTTGCTATATATATGATGTCAACTGATAACTCTACATTTTCATTATAACCTGTAGGATTTACCTTAAAATGTCTATGAAATATATATATATATATATATATAAAATCTGCCCCAAACCTCTCCTGAAGTATGGAATAGAATGACTGCCCACATTATTGATTAATAGATTTTGTATGGATCTTACAGAAATATAGGACAAATTCTCTTATGGAGCAATATTGATATCAAGGGAGTTGCATCAATTTAAACCAACAGAAAAGTTGGTCCATAATGTAAATAAAACAAAAATCTGTTAAATTCTCAGAAATAATCATATAAAACTATTACTAGTTTGTAATGCTTCTAAAGTGCTTTGGTATCCTGTGAGATGCAAGATGCTATAAGATAATCATCCGCATTCTGTAACATATTATAGCTATTTGCCAGAACTGTGGGAGATGTCCTATATTTTCTCCTTAATATCTCAGAAGATCTTACTATGGATTTTTTTCAAGGTTATTTGACTCAGTGTTCTCAGTATTCATGTATGCCATTCCATACGCTGTACTAAGCCCAGAAATGGATCCCAAGACATTTCATGAAACATTGTTATTTTGTAGGTGCAAGAGCACTTATGGGATATGTAATGCTGTTTTTACCGTAGGAGTTAGTCAGCTTGACGGGGAGCCATTTAAAGCAGCAGGAATCACAAATGAAACACAGAAATTAGTACACTTGAAAAAACACAAAAGCCTCTGACTGAAACGGTGTAAAATTTCCACTGGTGGGGAATGAGTTAGAGGATGAGGAGGAGAAAAAGGAGGCTTTTAGAATTTGAAGAAAGCTCCTTACGTTTGTTTTTCTCTTAATTAGCAAACATTCAGACATTTCCTCAGCTTTTTCTAAGGGAAATAAAATTCCAACAGCTGCCACAGAGGTGGTAAAAATACCCGTGTGAATCTAGAACACTGATCCACAGGAATATGCATACATTTTGTATTTTTCCAAGCTATGACCTACAGTTTCATGAAAAATAGATGTCCAAATGATTCTCTACAAGCAATTCCCTGAAAAGTCGGCTGTGTATATGTACATTCTAGATCCAGAATTTAACATTGTTGTATGATGGAGTTCAAACACAGAAGACTCTCATAATAATTTGTCATGTTTATAAAACTAGCCAATAATACAGTGATTTGATGATCTCTGCCTTCTAAATAAGGAAGAACCAAATTTCTACAACCCTCTGGACACATGAATCATTTCAATGGTTTCAGTAGCATTACTTGGATGAGCAATGAATGTTCAACTACTCAAGTCAGGAAAGATGTGCAGGTAGAACTGTGTGGAAAATGGATTTTCCATTTTGAAGGAAATTCCATTATTTTTTTCTCCATTCCAAAATAGGACAAATTAAAAAAAAAGACAAAGAAAAAGAAAAAGAAAATTCTGACACAAAAATGACATGAATTGAAATGTTTTGTTTCATTAAAATCTAAATATTTTGTTCTGATTTAGATTTTTTATTAAATATATTTATACAAGATATGCAGTACTAATTTTAAAAAAATGAAATGAAAGTAATTTAAGAGAATATTAAAATGTTTTATTCAGGGGTTCCCCCACCCCAATTTTTGTTGTTATTGTTGAAATCGACATATTTTTGCAAGACGTTTAGATTTCACCTATATCGCTTTTCCATTAGAACATTTCTGACTAGCTCTGGTGGCAGGGCTTGCAGTCTTTTATTAACAGGAGTCCTATTTCCCTGTGCAAAGCCTTCTCCCGGTCATTTTTAAGGGATACTTATCTTTAGAATGTATGGTGGATAGATTATAAGTAGTGGGGACGTCAATATTTGTCTACTAGCCAATGTGTCAGAAGCAGAACTCCCAGTGTCATTGCATGTACCAGATTTCCATGCAGCTCATCCTGCTCATGGTGACAAATCTTGTCACTGTAAGCACACATCTTTCTTATTATATCCACAGTTCCATCACAGTGGGGAAAGAAAAGAAAAAAAAGTCCCATGTGAGCAATACTGATAGGTCCTACTGGTAGCTTTTCTTGTGTGCATTTTATCAGTTAAAATTATTATTTCTACTCCAGTTTTGACCTTTTACACTTTAAAGCCACAGACAAAAGAGAGTTGATTCTTAAAGCTTGAAAAATCTTGGGTTATTTTAAGTTAAAAAAGTGAGATAGATGTTGCCAACTTTCTATTACTTAAATATCCAAGGCAGTATAATTAGTTTTTCAAGTGCCTTGTTCAAATTCTCACATAGCATACCATTCATTCTTAAAATCAACGGCTTCCTTAAGCCATTCATGGGTTTGTACTGATGGTAGAGATCATTTGTCATCTTAAGGATAAGATTAGATAAGAAAAATATAATGTTGGTAAAAATCTGTTTCAACAGCAATGCACAGGAGGGCAAATGCATAATAGAACCCTTAACACACTTCATTTTTTCCTATTTTCCTCCCGTTAAAATGTGTTTTCTTGCTGACATTAGTAATATAACTTTTAGACAGACCAACAGTGCATTATACAAACAGTGATTGGAAAGATGGCAAACCTTTGTTTGTTGGAGCACTTCCACCTATTTATTTTGACAAGGTCAAAAAACTCCTTTAATTCAGCTTTGCGCTTGGCTGATGATAAAAAGTGACTGTATTCTTTGACATAAAAAAAAAGCCACACCTCACCTCAACATCAAATAGTAAACATTTTGCACCATTCTTGCTAGTTATTTCATATAAGCAGGGACTGTGCAAATATATCTACTACTGTCACATACTTTGCTTCCTTGGTGTTCTGTTAGTTAATTGTAAATACTGAGTACACAACTCAGCTAAGCCTAATTTGATTGTTTATGTTTATGATCAACCATAGTTAAAACAAAATAAGACTAATTCTAGAAAATACAACATCAATCTTTTACAGAACACCAAAAAAAAAATCAGAGATGATTTTTATTTAACAAGCCAGATCTTTTTCTTAAATTCTGTTAACACAAGATAAAATACAACATTATTGCTGGGGAGTGTGGGAGGGCCAGTACATCCTAGTCATTCCATGACATTTTTCAAGGTATTAAAACAGGGGTGGGCAAACTCTGGTGATCGCTTGTCTGGTGGCGTGGTAAGTGGACTGGGGCAGGGGGTTGGATAAGAGGCAGAGGGACTTGGTGGGGGGGCAGTCAGGGGATGGGGAACAAGGCCGTTGGACAGGGAATGGGATACCCAGGGGGCCTGTCAGGGGACAGGGAGCAGGGAGGGTCTCTGGAGGAGGTGGTCAGGGGACAAGGAGCAGGTGGCTTAGATAGGGGGTAGGATCTTGAGAGGTGGTTAGTGTGGGGAGGGTCTCAAGAGGGGGTGATCAGGGGACAAGGATCGGGGGGATTAGATGGGGTGGGGTTTTAGGGGGGCAGTTAGAGTGGGGGGCTCTCCAGAGGGGGCATCAGGAGACAAGGAGTGGGGGGCGGGGCTTAGATGGGTCAGGAGTTCTGAGGGGGGCAGTCTGGGGGCGGGAAGCGGGTGGGAGTTGGATAGGGGGCAGGGACAGGCTGTTTCGGGGAGGCACAGACTTCTCTACCCTGACCTCCACACAATTTTGAACTCTGATGCGGCTCTCGGCCAAAAAGTTTGCCCGCCCCTATATTAAAAAGTCCCTGAACTAAGCCACAGATAATTGCACTTTTTAGCTTCAATATTCCTAGCCTCTGCAAGACAGCAGAATACTTGGAAGGGAGCCACTCAGATACCTAGGAATCATCTGAACCTATTTGCTGTTGGAAATCTTTGTCTAGCAAAACCAGGGTAAATGTCTGTATCAGGATGATGTTAGAAGTTTAAGAGCACGCTGAGCCTGAGAGCAATGCTTACTGTGCATTCTGCCCACCTAACAGCCATATTACAGACTTCTCCATTCTGCCCTGTAGCTCAGACTTCAGGGGCGTGTACAGCAGTGTACATCCAAGTTCTGCACTGTGACTCCCCATTGTGGGTGCAAACTAAAAGGTTCCTAATTTGTACTAACGCAATTCTCTTTGACCAGGATTACATTAATATAAACTAGCAACATTTTAGTTTGCATCTGCGGTGCCCAGGTTGGGGGAGTCACAGTGCAGAACTTGGGTGCACACTGCTATTCACACATCCCCATGTCCAAACGGCGTGGCAGTGTAGTCAAGCCTAAAGTCTTTACGGTGTATCTCTGAAAGCACCCCTCATTTCTGAGGTAATACAGTGAAAAGGGTCTGTAAGCATCCACTAGAACTACTTGGGCCTAAATCCCATTAGAGTGATTTTACATTGGTGTAATTCCATTGAACAAAAATCAAGTTACTGCTGACAATGAGAATTAAACTGGTCAGAGAAGATGGGTTCTTTGATTCTATTTTTTTCTTTTCCTCCATAATTCTGTACTTAGCAAAGACTGACTACTCTGGTTATATGCTTTCATTATGCAATCAGCATCTGAAAAAATAATGTTTATATGGCAGAGCACTCACACCTGTGGTATTTATTTTCAGCAAGGTCAAAAAAGCTCCTTCTGTTCTGCATGGAGCTTGGCTAGTGATGAAAAGTGGCTGTATACTTTGATGATAAAAGTCCCTTGTCCCTCAGCATCAAAGGATAAACATTTCTCTGTACCCCAAGCACTGATACATAATATATGTGGAGGACAGTACCTGAGGAAAAAATATTCTCTTTCCTCTACTATTTCCAAAAGACTGACTTTCTGTATGTCCTTTGAGGTATTGCTGCATGTTTTATATTAGAGATGTGCTGGAAGAAAAAATATCCACTGAATTACCTGTTCCATATAGGTGTTCAATCAACTGAATGTTCACAATAATTCTGGATCCAGTTCTTGCAATCTGAATTTACTTCTACCTGCCAGAGAGTTGTTTTCAGCTGAACGTATATCACAACCTTGCCAAAAGCGTCCTTTAGAATGTATTATAGTTTACCCTTACCATGATATTCTCACTTGTTAGTTTACTGCTTTTCTGCTCCTAACTTCAGACACTCATTGAAACCTATTCTTATAAAGGATACATTGCAAGAAAACACACTCAGTGGCCACCAGGCCAACATTGCATAGAGTTGGTTAATTAAAATATAACAAATGTATAAGTTGCAGTTAAAATAAACAATGTGTCTTAATTTCAGAAGAAATCACAATATAACTGGTGGTTCTGATTATCTAATGTCAGCTGTCTAATCAGTCAGCCATGATTTAAAATATATAGAAGAAATATTAATGAACTGGAAATTGCCTCCTTTGTTACTAGATACTGCACTTTTTTCAAAAAAATTTAAACTTCATTGACAAAAAGAAAATAATACCCAACTCAATGTAAGTTCAACAGCTGGCCAGAGAAAACACATCTACAATATCATCATTCATACCTTGAAGGTCTACACCACCTGCACATCTTCTCTAGGTTGTACTGTATTCAAAATTATATGAAAATTATAACCTATCACTTCACATGTTCTCTGGTTTTCCTGGTCTATCTTGAAGGATAGGGGGCTCAGTAGCAAACTGAATAGATGCGGTTTTATCAAAAGTCCATCTACAGAGAACTGTCTTACAGTAAGGTGTTTCAGGGAGCAACCTGATTTGTCTCTTTCTGATTTTGGATTCTTGTGTGCTATAGTTTGGAATTATAAGAAATAAAGAAGTGTTACATTGCTATCTTCCCAGAAGAGTATTTATGTTTTATAGAACTTCTCAGTGTGTATGCCATCAACAAAACATAGGTTTGACTCTGTACACTACAGGTATCAATAACCATCAAGTGTTAGAGTATAAACTATGAGTCAGCTAACAAGAACAATGGATTAACAGGAGAGGCATCTGAGTTGCAAAGCTTAGATCTAAATTTAAATCTGAACTTTCACAATGTTTAGATTGAGGATTTTGGCTTGAATCACTTTACAGTGAGGATCCAGTTGCAGTAATTGGCTTGCTTAGATCTGAATAGCCCAGAAGTTCAAGAGAATATGAACTGATGAGCTAGACTGGGCTCATCTTTAATTGAGATAATGGAAAAGTTCTCAGTGTGTCACCTTGGCTTTAGCTAGAACTGGGTGAAAAGAAAATACTCAGGGGAAAAAAAACAAAATCTAAAACATTTGCATTTTGAAGTTTTCAAACAGACCTTTTTTTTAAAAAAAAAAAAAAGGTTTTTTAGGAAATTTTCCTTTTTATTTCTCCTTTTTTTCCATTTTGTCAGTAAAAAGATGAGATGAAGGGAGGAAAGGAAACAGTGAAACATGAAACCTGTTTTTTCAGTCAAAATGGAAAATTTTAAAAAGATTTAAAAAAACATTTTAAATGGCTGTTAAAAAAAGAAAAAAGAAAAGAAATCCTTTGAAAAATTTTTACCAGCTCTAATACAGACCCAAGGAACTTAAACAGAAGACAGGAAAATGAGTCCAACATTATCCTACATAAACCACCATGGAGAAAACAACAGCCATTGCATCTGGACTAGCACATTGCCTTTATCTTTTTCATTGTATCACAGAAGGGTTCCTTCTTTTCATACTCAATATGTTAACTTCCCATCTAGGATAGGTGGCTATTAGCCAAGATGGCCAGGGGCACAACCCCATACTCTGCATATTCCTAAATCTCTGACTAACTCCTAAACCCTCTGACTGGACGTCCTGGGATTGAGCACTCAATAATTGCCCTGTTCTGTTCATTGCCTCTGAAACATCTGGCATCAGCTAGTGTTGGAAGACAGGATAGTGGGCTAGATGGGCCAGAGATTTGGCCGAGTACGGCCATTCTTATCAATCTACAGAATGTAGAAATGTTCCAGGGACAGCATATTCTGACAAATCCATTAGGACAGTTCTTTATCCTGATTTCATGATATCAGAATGAGTGGTTGTTTTACTAGCACGAGAATGAAATGCAGAGTCCTTGCCAGCAGCTGCAAAAACAAACAAAAAAGTGCCTCAGGGTTACCAAAAGGACATGGACAAGATGCATAAGAGGCATAATACCCAATGTGTCAAATGAGCTAAGACATGCATTGTACCTCCACACCACCCCATCAGCTCTCTAGCTGCAATAGTTTCAGTCAAAGTTAGTATGTTTTCAAAGACAAACATCAGGACTATATTTTGTGCATGTAGAATAAGGTGAGAGACTCTACTATATTAATTGCCAACAATGACTTTAAATCAAAGAATTCATTAAGGTAGGTCAAGACCAATCCAATCAATCTAATGCTGATTAGAACACGGACATGTTATCATGCAACTTCTCAAGAGGCTTCTTTGGATATGAGAAAAAGATGATTTCCAGTAGCAGACTGTGAGCCCTTTTCTCCTATACAGAGCTCAAGTCTCAGCTCCTCTGATTAGAAACACCTGAAATTCAAATACTTCCAAAAAACAAAGCAAAAGCCAGTACTCTCATGAGTTACTGCTGATATCAGCAGGCCTAACCCAGAACAATGCAATTAACCTTACTTGGTATGACCCAGTGTACGTAAAATTGGAAGGGTTTTCTAAGTAATATTCCTGCTTAGAGAATTTCCTTCTGTGTGTGCTCACACACCCACCTCTACCTTCCAGCCAAATGCAACTCATATCATAAAGCACAAATTTTTAATATATTTACAAAATTGCCATAGTTTAAGTCACATAAAATGATATTGTCTCTACACATCTCCTGAGCTTTTATACAAGATGCAGACATTGACTATATACATGTTCAATGTATTTTAATATTTAATGTAACAATGTCTAAAAATCATAATAGTACCTAAGCAAAAGTACAAAAAATAATACAATTAAAGTACCTCATGGAAGTTCTGTATAACAAACCTTGACCATATTATTGAAGGCCACTAAAAAGCTTGAGGTAGAATGATCTTACAGAAGAAAACAAGGTACAAATGCCAATCCATCTAATGCAGTAAATTGCATCATGTTTCTGCTGGGTAGGTGTTAATATAGATTGTGAAAATAGATTTTCTAACTTGGGTTAATAGGATATGAAGACAATAGCAACATCTCTATTTTTGCTTAAGAATAGTCATCGATGCTGGTGAATTATTTCTTCCTTTCTAAATAAATACACAGCTGAATACTGCTCCTCTTACTTAAGCAAGTAGCCTTACTGAAATCTACTCTCAAAAGGCCATCCTTTGTGGAAACTGTGGCAGCCTTAACTCAAACTTTCTGTCTAAAATACTTATATGCTTCGTATCACAATTCTTTTTAAGCACCACACAATCTTTAATGTATTTATCCTCACAACTGGAGCTGAGCAAAATTGCAGGGTGGGGAGAGAGGTTGGGAGGTTGGGTAAAACATTTTGAAAATCTGTGTTAACATTTGCCAATTTTTTTTCCGACGAAAAAAAGTCCCAAAAATATTTATTCAATTTTTTTCAATTCAAAATTACTTTTAAATTCAAAATGCCCACCAATCTTGTTTGTGACCCTGACAGACCAGAGGCCAACTCACACCAAGGCCTCTGGGCATCTCTGAACACTGCAAATGCATAGCTGGAAAACAGTTTGGTTTACTTCTGTGTTTTTTTTAATACTGATGTTCAGTTTATAAGAATGTTTTCTGTTTGGACTTTAAAAAATGTTTGTAAGTTGCTGCATGGATTAATCTTACTTATAATATCTGTATCCTAGGTTATAAGGTAATATTTAAGTGTTTGATTTGTAATTATGAAGGTGTTTGCTTTGAAACTGGAAACCCCCACAGTTAGGAGAGAAGCATTATCAAAGTGTGAAATGCTAGTTCACCACAAGAAGCAAAATCTCCTGCCCAACAAAAGAAGACCTACAGGCACCAGTTGAACCACGGTGGACAAAAGACTTGCTTATTGCTTTCCCCACACTCATGGAGAGGGGACATGTACAAACCCTTATCCCATACAGTTCGAACTCTGGTGTAAGGGATTAAAAATCACTGACTAGAAGGAACTATCATTATGCTGCCTGGACTTCTGGGAGAGAGCAAAGACTCCTAAGCATAAGCAAGGGATCTCCAGTTATTAGCTTGGCTTAGTCCTAAGGGCCACACAGAACTTGCACATTGCAAGACCTTCTATTGCATTTTGAAACTAAGACTGTAATTAATTTGTGTAAGTATATTTACCTGTTTTAACCTTATAAATAATTTTTTCCTAGTTAATAAACTTTAAGTTAGGTTATTATCGGTTGCGAGGCTGACCAGCCTGTCCTGTGTCATCGTCGAGCGTAGATGTGTTTTTATTAACTTCTGCTCGCAGAAGCTGCGTTCTCCATTGCCAACTGTTACAGGAAGTGTTAGAAGTATGAGCAGAGCAACAAAAGCATCTGGAAAGAGGGTGGTCACCTTATTTGTACACATATATTCCAGAACAGCCTTTGGAGTTGATCCTGCTAAAATGCATCTTGAAAGGCTTTCAGTTCATCACCTAAATCACTCGCATCAATATTACTCATGTAATCATATGTCAACACTGTCTCTAGGGCCCTGCACTGCTGGTGTAGGTCTTCTTCGGGTATAATGAGGAGTTTTGGAATATCATACAACATCCTAAATATACTGTTGTGTTCCTTGAGCTGCATGAAACGTTCTTCAACTGACTGAATTGCACAATCTAGCACTTGGTTAAAGAATTCAACTTTGAGTTGTTGTTTGGGGTCCCTTATGGGATTATCCCATGCCTCGTAATGAAAATGTCTTCTTCTTTGCAGGCTCTTGTATTCTTGAATGGATGGGAAAATAGGACTGGCTGCAGGTATTGTCTTTGGTGAGAAATCTAGCGTGCCCTTGACCTGAGGTAAGCAACTAGTCCTTTGATACTGGGAATAACCTGAATATTGTTATGCTAGGCAGGCTTGCCTGGGTGGCAAGACAGACTGGAGTGCCCCAGGGAACTGTTTCTGACTCGTTAAGGCTGTTATAGGGCTTGTCTACACTTCCAGTGCTTCAACTGTGCCACTGTACCACTTAGTGAAGACTCTACCTATGCCGACGAAAGCGTTTCTCCCATCAGCATAGGTATTCCACCTTCTCAAGAATCGGTGGCTGTCGATGGGAGAAGCCCTTGCATCAACATAGTGCTGTCTACACCAAGAGTTAGGTCAGAATAACCAGATTTTCCACACCCCTGACTTAGTTATATTGACATACGTTCCTAGTGTAAGTTCCTACTCATAGCGCTTGAGGAGTTCACACCATAAACTTGGTTTGTGAAGTCTAATTATAAAACACATCACCAATTTGGGGTTTGTGTGCTGGCCTAACCAGTGTTCATGAGCCACTCCAGACATCTTGACATTATTCAAAAATAATTTAAAACAAACCTTAAAAAGCTCAATAGCAAAAGGATTCATTTCATTTCCAGTCAAATGAAATGTTTAGTTTGCTCTGAAACAATCCTCTTCCCTCCCCACACCCTTTTATTTTTTGGAACTGTCAGCAAACCAAAAATTGGAAAGTTACTTGTATAGCTCTTCACCATCATATCCTGTGGATCCAAGGGCCCTCGCTAATAAAACTTCCCCTAAAACCCACTGGAATCAAAGCTCCATCAAGTCTAGCTTGGACTCTCGCTTTCACTCCAAGAAAGAATTCTCTAGATAATGTTAGCTTCCCTGTTGCTTTCCACTCCCTACACAACACAGAGGACCACCTGCACTCTTGGTGGAGGATGCCACAAAACCCCCTTGTCTTCTTTCCCCAGCCTTTCACTTTAGCCCAGTTATGCCTGTTTCTCTTCCCATCTACCAGCGGAACTGCCAGGAAACAGAAAGGATTGAGAAAATAACTTAAAAGGCTTTTTAAATAGTGTTTTGATTTTTTCCCTCCAGCTCTTTAAAAAACTTGATTTGCTTGTTAACTCCTTGGTGCCTGTGGTTTTCCTTCTCTCTTGCTGGCAATGGACGTCATGGCAGGAAAAACAGTTGCAGATATGAAAGGTTTACAAAATCATTGATGAAATGCAAAAAAAGCATTTTGACTTCCTTTTCTCCCAATAGGTTTCCTCTCTTTAAAGGTGCAGGAACTGCTTGGTCCAAGAGTAGATCTTAAGGACACATCAATACATCGCTCTTTTTTGCCTTGATATAAAGTACAGTCAAGTGGACTAAAAACATGAGCTTAGTAGTCCTTTTTTCTTTTCATTTTAATACTTTCTAAGAGTGTCTGAAGATGAACTGATAAAGTTTTATTAATTTCATTTCTTATCTTTAGTCCACAGAGAACAGAAAATGTTCAGTCGACTGATACTGACCCAAAATGAGCTGCAATCTAAAGAATGGCACATTTACAACAGTCTATTATAAATAGCAATTTTCTATGGTTTAATTAACAAACAACACTTGTGAGGAAGAAGATTTTTTTTTCTTTAAAAGGAGATGTCACATATCCCTACAGTCATTTAGACTTGAAGTGTCCATATACATTTTACAAAATATCAGCAAACAATAGGATAAATACATGGATTCCTAGTTCTGTGCATTGTTTTTGAAGAGCGGATGGCTAGCTTCGCCCTTGACTACACAACCCCAGAGCTTTCAATGGGGATTCAGCTTGAAAAAGGACTGCAGACTCAGTTTCAGCATGGTATTGTAGAATGGTTACTTAAAAATTATTTACTTATGATATGTATTTAAGTTTAGGTTGCAGGAGGTGTATAAGCGTATATAGTGACCATTTTGTATGAGGATTTTATGCTCTGTAAACTGTGCGGCACAAATACAAAATTATAGGTCTGAAAGCAAGTATTGAGGTATTTGCGTGTATACATGCATGCACACTTGTTTTTTTCCTACAGAAAACACAATCATAAAGTTACCTGTGAATAACTTATTCATGATTATGGGAAACAACAATAAAGGAAAGAACAAAAGTAAAGTCTCTGGGAAAGATCATCAAGCATGTACATCCTCTTTGAGATAACCACATCAGCTGTGCCACACAGAATGGTAGCTATCCCCACAGCCAAAGAGACTTCCCAGAAATATAAGGGTGCAATGAAAAAGAAACAAACAGCCACTCATGGCACAAAAAGGACTTTTTCTGTAGCGTCACTCACCATCAGGCCCGGCCCACAACACTTTGGCACCTGAGGCAGGGAGCTAAAATGATGCCCCCAAGCCCTCTCATTTAGGCCAAAACTTTGAAAGGTCTCAATTCTGCCTTCTTCCTGTGCTTCTCCTCTCATGGTACTGCTCTGCTACCTGCCCCAATAAAGGAGAACTAACAACTTAAAATGCCTTGTTCAAAAATTTTAAGTAACACTTAACTTTTAAAAACCTGAAAAGCAAATGTAACTTTTCTTATCTTCATATAAACACTGGCATTTTTATCGGTTTGAATAATCAAAGTGGTGCTTTCCATGCCTTCTTGGTTGCAAAGATTTGAACTGCTTCCTGAAGGTCCACAGTCTAGGCCAGTTCATGCTCTGTTGAGACGGTTGCGCGGCTGACCAGCCTCTCCTGTGTCATCGTCGAGTGTAGATGTGTTATTAATTTCTGCTTGCAGAAGCTGCGTTCTCCATTGCCAACTGTTACAGGAAGTGTTAGAAGTATGAGCAGAGCAACAAAAGCATTTGGAAAGAGGGTGGTCATCTTATTTGTACACATATATTCCAGAACAGCCTTTGGAGTTGATCCTGCTAAAATGTATCCTGAAAGGCTTTCAGTTCATCACCTAAATCACTCGCATCAATATTACTCATGTAATCATATGTCAACACTGTCTCTAGGGCCCTGCACTGCTAGTGTAGGTCTTCTTCGGGTATAGTGAGGAGTTTTGGAATATCATACAACATCCTAAATATACTGTTGTGTTCCATGAGCTGCATGAAACGTTATTCAACTGACTGAATTGCACAATCTAGCACTTGGTTAAAGAATTTAACTTTGAATTGTTGCTTGGGGTCCGTTATGGGATTATCCCATGCCTCATAATCAAAATGTCTTCTTCTTTGCAGGCTCTTGTATTCTTGAATGGATGGGAAAATAGCTTCAGTATGAAGTTCCTCTGCCAACTTCTGTGCACTCTTCAGAACATTTTGAAATCTCTCATCTGACCTGTAAGACTGTGGGTATGACTTTGCTTTGTCCAGTTGTCCCATTGCTCCAGATATATCAAGGTCAACACCTTGAATTCTCTTGCTTACATTTATTTCAAACAGTATGTCATGCCACAACTCTAAGCCACACAGAAATTTGAAATTATGATATTTCCAGTGATTCCATTTCCCTCTGCCACTGTTCTCCCACAAACAATTCCTGTCATAGCATTATCTTCCATAATGGCAAATACGGCATCATCTTTCTTCCCAATTCAATGTTTGATAGGCTTTATCGCCTCCACTCAATTTTTCCATCATGTGGCACTCAGTGGTTCAGTGTCAGAAAGGATGTAGCCAGATGTTGCTTCAAAATTTGCCACTGATGATTTGATGCAGAGAAAAATACATAGATGCTTCGAATTACATTAAAAATTCAGCAGCCTCACTAGAAGCTGATGCTGCATCACTGACCACCAAGTTCAATGAATGAGAACCACATGGGACAAAAAAAGCTTGAGGGTTTAACTCTCAGATCCATCTGTACTCCTCCGTTCTTTCCTCTCATGTTGGTACCAATATTGTAGCTCTGACCTCTCATGTCAGCTATCACAATTCCTACATTTTCCAGCTTTTTAAGAAGCCCATTTGTCATACCAGCTCCTGTAATATCATCAATGTCAATAAATTCTAGAAAATACTCTGACAGTCACCATTGCAGGGACATTTTCACTAGGGTCTGTTGTTGTTAAAAAACGCACCACTAAAGTCATTTGTTCCATATGGCTTATGTGCAGTCCAGAATAACTGAGTAATATCTTGCTGAGTTCAGATCTGCCACCATCTTCTGTTTGACTTTAGTTGCCAATAAGTGTATGATCTCATTTTCAATTGTTTTTCCAAGGTAGTGGTGTAGGTACATTTCTTGGATGGAATCAGAGGGGTAGCCATGTTAGTCTGGAATTGCAGTAGTAACAGAGTCCTGTGGCACTTTAAAGATTAACTAAAGTATTAGAGCATAAGCTTTCGTGGGCTAATACCCGCTTCATCGGATTCATGCTCTAATACTTTAGTTAGTCTTTAAGGTGTCACAGGACTCTTTGTTACTTCTGCAATTCCAGACTAACATGGCTACCCCTCTGATTCTTGATGACAGGCAAGGCACTGCATTTAGCCGTATGGAGTGGAAATCCATCAACCTCATGAAGAAACTTGCACAAATACAGACAGATATCATCTTTCTCTCCAAATGCAAACAGATGGACATCATACCAAATGGACTGAAGGTGAAAAATCCATTGCTTTCTACATACTGCACAGACTACAGTGAGAGATTATGCCAGACACTATCAAAGAAACTGACTAACCACCTGATCAGCATCCTGTACAGCAAACAGGAAAACATCAGAAAAGAGCTTTCCAACCTGGAGACCTTCATAAACAACCAACCTTCCACACAAACAGACTTTACTAAAAGAAGACAGGAGATCTATATTACACACTTCACCTCTCTACAAAAGAAAAAGGACTGCAAGCTATCTAAAATCCTGCCTGCCACATGGGGCCACAGCAGTGGTACCCCTAACTCACCCAGCAGTATCGTCAATCTATCCAGCTACATACTCAGCCCAGCAGAAGAGTCTGTCCTATCTCGAGGACTCTCATTCTGCCCCAGCACCCCCACAAACATGATACAATTCTGCAGTGATCTGGAAGCCTACTTTCGCTGTCTTCGACTCAAAGAATACTTTGAAGACAACATAGAACAGCGCACCGATACACAGACACCATCCCACTAGCAGCACAAGAAGAACTCCACATGAACTCCGCCTGAGGGTCGAAATGACAGTCTGGACCTATACATAGAATGCGTCCGCCGACGTGCACAGGCAGAAATTGTGGAAAAACAACATCGCTTGCCTCACAACCTAAGTCGTGCAGAATGCAATGCTATCCACAGCCTCAGAAAGAACCCTGACATCATAATCAAAAGGAGGCTACCAGACAACTCTCAAACACCAATTTCTACAGGCCACTTCCCTCAGATCCCACTGAGGAATATACTAAGAAACTGCACCATCTACTCAGGACACTCCCTACATAAACACAGGAACAAATTAACATAAAATAACCCCAGTCGGGGCTGTAAGGGTATCTATTACCCAAGATCCACAAACCTGGAAATCCTGGATGCCCCATCATCTCGTGCACTGGCACTCTCACTGAAGGACTGTCTGGATATGTGGACTCTCTACTCAGATCCTATGCCACCAGCACTCCCAGCTATCTCTGTGACACCACCGACTTCCTGAGAAAACTGCAATGCATTGGTGATCTTCCAGAAAACACCATCCTAGCCACCATGGATGTAGAGGTTCTCTACACAAACATGCCACACAGAGATGGAATACATGCTGTCAGGAATAGTATCCCTGATGATGCCACAGCACAAGTGGTTGCTGAGATGTGTGACTATCCTCACACACAATTATTTCAAATTTGTTGACAATATATACTTCCAGACCCGTGGCACCGCTATGGGCACCCGCATGGTCCCACAGTATGCCAAAATCTTTATGGCTGACCTGGAACAACGCTTCCTCAACTCTCGTTCACTCACGCCCCTTCTCTATCTATGCACATTGATGACATCTTCATCATCCGGACTCATGGGAAAGAAACTCTGGAAGAATTCCACCATGATTTCAACAGCTTCCACCCCACCATTCACCTCAGTCTACATGGGAGGTTCACTTCCTAGATACCACGGTGCAAATTAATGATGGCCACATCAATACCACCCTATACTGAAAACCTACCGACAGCTATACCTACCTTCATGCCACCAGCTTCCATCCCAGACACACCACACGATCCATTGTCTATAGCCAAGCACTGAGGTACAATCTTATTTGCTCTAACCCCTCAGACAGAGACCAACACCTACAAGATCTTCACCAAGCTTTCTCAAAACTACAATACCTGCACAAGGAAATAAGGACACAGATCAACAGAGCCAGACGTGTACCCAGAAGCCTGCTGCTGCAAGACAAGCCCAAGAAAGAAAACAACAGAACACCACTTCCCATCACCTACAGTCCTCAGTTTAAAGCCTCTCCAACGCATCATCAGTGATCTAGAACCCATTCTGGACAACAATCCCTCACTCTCACAGGCCTTGGGAGGCAGACCAGTCCTGGCCCACAGACAACCCGCCAACCTCAAGCATATTCTCACCAGCAACAGCACACTGCACCATAATAACTCTAACTCAGGAACCAATCCATGCAACAAACCTTGATGCCAGCGCTGCCCACATATCTACACCAGCAACACCATCACAGGACCTAACCAGATCAGCCACACCATCACTGGTTCATTCACCTGCACATCTATCAATATAATATATGCCATTATGTGCCAGCAATGTCCCTCTGCTATGTACATCAGCCAAACTGAACAGTCCCTAAGAAAAAGGATAAATGGACACAAATCAGATATCAGGAACGGCAATATACAAAAACCTGTAGGAGAACACTTCAATCTCCCTGTACACACAATTACAGATTTAAAAGTCACTGTATTGCAGCAAAAAAACTTTAAGACCAGACTACAAAGAGAAATTGCAGAGCTGCAATTCATTTGCAAATTTGATACAACCAACTCAGGACTGAATAGGAATTATGAACGGCTAGCTATTTACAAGAACAGTTTCTCTTCTCTCGTTGTTCACACCTCCAGTTCAGCTGCTAGAGGAATACCTCACCCTCCCTGATTAGAGATAACAAGCTGGTTCAGCCTCATTGGACTAACCCTGTTATCTTCAACCTGGTTCTTGCCTACCTATGTAGACCTGTCCCTGGATACTTCCACTGCATGCATCCGATGAAGTGGGTATTAGCCCACGAAAGCTTATGCTCTAATACTTTAGTTAGCCTTTAAGGTGCCACAGGGATCTTTATTATTTCTTGGATGGTAACTCTTCTTAGATGCTCCTGGAGTACAGGAACAAACTCAGACCATCAGCTCCACAATTTTAAGGTTGTTTCCATTGTTTAGCAGATATCACTGATCTGAAGTGCCACACAGTGCTAGGTTTTGGGTAGCAAGTATTTTCACAATGGCAATGAGCCTTTTCAGAACATTTTGCCAGTCAAACAACTCTGATGCAATATTCCCTTGATGCTGATCATCTATCGAGGCCTTTAACTTTAGTCTCATCTCAAGCTCTTCTCACCTCTGGAATGCTCTCTGCTGATTTGTTGCCTTCTCATGTCATGCCTGATTTCTAGGCAGATTTTTCCAGTCCTTTGTTCCTGTAGAACCCACTGTGGCTGGAACATTAGACTGGAAGAGTTTGCAACAAAAACAGTATGCAGCATTCTGGGTTTTTGAGCACGTAAGCCATGGCATCTCCACTTCGTCACCATTGTTTGATTAAAACTTCTATTTTCATTGTCTTTGGAGAACATGAAGTTTTTCACTTGCTATGGCCCATATAGTACAAGGAAGTCCCTCAGGCTACTGCTCAAGTGGGTCCACAGTCCTGGATCATGTAGATTTAAGAAACTAAGCTCAGCAACAGCTGTTTCTTGTGCCTCCGCCATACTCTTCTCTGATCTACATTTTTCTACAGGAATGTACGTGGTGACATTCATTTGAGATGGAGATATGGATGCTGCAGTAGCTGCCAGGTCACCTGCACTTTGACTAAATGGAAGATCAGGCATTGCCTCACCACTCACATCCTCCCTGGGGCCAGAAGGCTCACCATGAACATTTGTGTGTATGTATCTCAGGAGAGGTCCATCCTGTTTAGACAGGAAAGATTCCTTTCCTTTCTTTCTTTTTCTGAATGCTGCCCGAGAGGGGCGTTTTCTTCTTTCACTCATGACTGCTGTTCTGTGCCAGCTGTTGTGGCTCTCAATACTCAGTTGAAGGGGAAAAATAAGCAGGCTGTTAGCAGGGCCTGAGTGAGGGAAGATGTCAGCATCTTGAATTGGCTCCTACTACTTCAGTTGACTGCCTGTTCTCCTCAGGTGAGTTCAGAGAAGCAGCAGGAAACATGAAGCTCCCTGAGAAGCTGGTGTTAATAAGTTAATAAGCTCCTGGGGATGCTAGAGAGGCATATAAGAGGCTCCACCTCTCTCTCTCTCCATGCATCTCCTGCTGATTTCTGTTATTCCCTCTCACCTTTTCTCTTGCCTTTCTCTTGTGCCCTCCTTCCTCCAGTACAGCACTCCACCATCTCTGTGCATCTAGAGCAGAGAGAATACATATGCACCAGCAGCAGACACAATTTTCAACACTCTGGGTCCTAGTGGTACTCCACGCAGTCTAGCATGGCATCTGCCTCAGTTCATCTCATGGTAAAGCCAGCCCTGCTCACCATTAACAATTGAATGTATTATACTTGTAATATTTAAATGCAGGAGACTCAGAAACAAACAATATATAGGGCAATGCAAGAACAAGCATTATGAGCACACAAATAGTGTGTGTGTGTGTGTGTGTGTGCGTGCAAATATGTACAGGCTCAGTCTGGAAAGATGCTGAGCACTCTCAGCTCCTATTAATTTCAGAGGAAGGAAAAGATGCTCACACACTCTGGAAGATTGAGCCCAGAATGAATGAAACAATAAATCACAAACAGTGGATATTACACAGGAAAAGATTGCAAACAGGAGTAAAGTGATGCAGACACTGGAGTCTAATCTCTCTGGTGTATGTTACTGGTGCCTTTCTAACACTTTTTATAAAACTGAAAACCAAGGCTTTGTTAAACACAAGTTTTAATATTAGGGACTGGTACACTTTTAGTATACTGGACCACAGTCTTTGTTCAGATGGAGCTCCTATTGTAATACGTGGTGGGGGAGGCTTTGAGGACAGCATTTATTGATGGGGGGAAAGATTAGTTGCATAACCACCACTGATATTATCAAAGAAGCATGCTTTCAAATCCCTGCACAGCTCACCCAAAACATTGGCTGTTTCCCAGAAGCCAGAAAATTCAAGTTGAATGCTGAAAATCTAGTATATGACCCTTCTGTTCTCCCTTCGTCCCTCAGTGTCAACCCTTCACCTATCCAGCTCACAGCAAGCTATGTAAACTAGAAACGGCAACGCTGGGTAAAGCATTCCTTTATATTACCTTGATGGACATCATCTTTCTGGCTTTTGATTCTGGCCTTCTTTACGCTAGTAAAATTAATAATAAAAATTCAATGTTACTAACAATAATTCAGCTCCACTAGTATTAGCAATGTTGGGAGCAACAAGATATTGAACTATACCCACATAGCATAAAAACACAGCACTTATAACTGAAGTTAATAATAAGTGAAGTATGACATGCGGTGACTTCTTACCTAGGAAACGCCTATTAAAATTCTATATGCATAGTGCTGCATTAAAATGAACGTCATTTTCTCCTCAGTGTTTCATTTTGTCTCCCTTTAATTGACGGACAGTTCCTTTCAGTAGATAAATCCCCTTTGTACTCATCTATGAATTGCTTCTCTTTGTTCACATTCAAAGGCAGATTTCATATTGTTTAACATAGTTATAAGATACAAATGGGCTCCTAGCTTGGTCTAAGGCTGTAAAATTAATAAGTAGTTTAGCAGCACAGTGACCTGAACAGTAAATAGTGCGGTCTACATTTGTCATTAAGGGAGTTGGGCTTGGAGTGTGTTCGGATTTGTCACCTGGGTGGATAAGGAATAAGCACTGGCACAGGATTAATTTTACAGTGTGGTTTGGAGTAAATAGATCTTGTATTTATAATATTTCTTCATGACTTCTGGAGTTATAGATGCTCTTTAATCAAGAGAGTTGTGCGATAACCCTTTGAAAAATAGTTTCTTCCAGAATTTAAGAAGAGAGTAAACTGTTTGTGTACTATATAATATGAATGTTTTCCTGAAAGGATGAAAAATATGTTCTTGGGTTTTTAGATCTGTCCTTGAAGTATAATTAAGTTATTGGTGATTCTTGGGGAGTTTTCCAAGGATATATATTTTCAAGTCATTCCAAAATAAACATGGCATTATGATGGATTAGGTGAGAGTGCTCTTTTGTTGATTTAAAAAAAAAAAAAAAAAAGAGTAACAATCTTTGCTTGCCTATATAAGGGAAAGAATCTTTTCCACACTGAGTTAGTACACAGGAAATGATTGTGTCCCTTAGAGTTCATGCTATTTTCAGTGTAGTTCACTATAAACTGTAGCTAGCAAATTATTTTGGAGGTTGTTTGTTGCAGGGAGAGCTGTGCAGTAAATAAATGATAAATAATTGAAGCCGCAAAAGGGACAGCATGTTGTTTAAAAGGAAGTTTATGATGCAAACCTAAGGGAAACTATTGTTTACCTGCTAAACAGTAAAAACTGCATTATATCAAACAAACATTCTTGTTTCATTCCTTTTCAAGTAGAAACTATTGTGGTTTCTAAAGACCTGTTCCTCCTTAGACTGGTATTCTTAACAAAACATCGATTGAAGTGAGAGTGAACAGGTCCTCTCAGAAGTCTAGAGAGGTCCAGGGCACTTAAAGCTTTGAAAGCCACTAGCCGTAATAAAAATAAAGAATGATGATACATGGCCTAATCTTGTGCCTTCAGAAGCAATATATTTTTATTAATATTTATACAGATTTTTTACTCTTTAGTATGACAAAATCTATATCAGTTAATAAAAAAGTCTTTTACCAAATCAGATCTCCTATTTGCTTAAATTTGCAGCTCTAAGATGAGAGAGTGTGTCACATTTTGATCCAAGAGGGATGCACATAAAAACAAGTTGTGAAATTTATCAAATGCCAAAAAATTTACCAGTGAATAAATCTGAGGCCCCTTTTGAGCTTGGGACCCAGACCAAATGGCCTTCCTGGCACCCTCTCTGATTTGCCCTGAGTGTGAACATGATCCAGCCCTAAAATGGGCTGCAATATTCAAGTATGTTAAGATACCTCAGGCCCCAGCCTGCAGGTGTTATTCAGGAAGAACTCCCCTTAACTTCAATGGGATGTATTGCTCAGACCAAGATTTCATAATAGGCTGCAAATGACATGCATCCTCATTTAACCTATAAATAGTGTTTAGTTCTAATTAAAAGTGTCACCCCTGAACACCATCAAATACCAATTCCTATTAGACTTGTTATTCTAATTGTTATTATAATCTATTAATCTAATCTGTGAATATATTATTATAGTCACAATGTTTACATGGCAGATGAGTGAGAGGAGTGATATGGAACACCTAGAGGTATAATACCTTTAGTAGCTTAAGGACAAACCCTTTCAAACAGATGATGTGCATATGAATGAGTGCAAATGAACAAACTAGTAAATTACAAAAGGTACTGAATATGTCAGAATATTTTGAACAGGTGGGTGTGACTCAAACATCAATATAGCCTAATCAACTCTGACATGTTATATTGTTAAAAGACTAAAACTATACACCCTGAAAGCACAGAATAAAGGGTTTATGGACAGGATGACAGATGAAGAAAAAACTCCCTTGACTAGTTTATTGGCTACTGAACTCTCCTTGTATAGGTTTTAAAAGATGCAGAATAAGGAGTTATTCAGGTTTTTTTTAAGTAATTGTTTTAATAACTAGAATTATCGCCTTAACCTGTTTTAAGCGTTCCAAGGTATGAAAGTGTATTTTTTTCACTTTTTTAATACTGATGTGCAGCTGCCTCTTAAGATACAAACTCTAATAATTTTTGCATCATAATGGGGTTCAAGAAATGGTTGAGAGTTCCTTCCAGCATATTTGGTAGAAGACAAATTCAGTAGAAGACCAGATATTACTTTAATGGGGGACACAAGACCCTAGATATTTAAATGAAGAACATTTTTCTCTTTCAGTGATGCATATTCTTCTAGTTGCATTTGTTTGTTTCCCATATAAGTGGTGGTGGACCACATTTAGCCCTCGTGTAAGAAGGTAAACTCCATTAAAATCTGGAATTGCACCTGCTTAGAACAGATCTAATGCAGACCAGTATCTCTTGTCTGAATGAAAAGTAACAAAGCATGTTGACAGGACTTGATACATCTTAATTAACTAATTCCAAATATCTTGGGGTTACTGTATATGGAGTGATATTTATGTTTTTCTGTCAAGCGTGGAATTAAAACTCTAATCTGTTTAACATAAAAATTTCACCTATTTCAAAATACAACAATTTATGCTTAAAAAAACAAGGTAATATATGGGTCTATATATCTGAGCAGAAACAGCCATGGATAGCTGTGTCATGAAATAAAACAAATTGCCACTAATAGGAGAGGAAATGATATACTGTTAATGTTCAGCATAAAATGCCTAGCCTTAGAGGATGGAACCATATCTAATGCATACCAAGCACTTTGGAGTTTAAAGTGTCCTACATTGATTCTACCCTGAAGGTAAAACAACTGCATTGAAATGTTGTAAATCCTAACCTGGAAACAATTGTTATTTGGAAGCCAAAGCTGTTACACTGTAGTGACTGGAATTTAGTTTAGCCTTAGGAGAGGAGGTCAGAATAAGAATTCTAAACTCCAGAGGCCTGATTCTGAGCACAGTCAGTCAACTGTGCTTCATCAATAAATGGAGTGACCTATGTACACAGCAACTTTCATGTTAATCTGTAGCTTTCTGGGCTCTTGTTCGTAACTGGGAATTTGTTTGGGACTCACTTGATTTAAAAATCAAAGATAAAAAGAAAATTTTAGAATGAAAAAAAAACATTTTGAATTGAAAATTGAAATATTTTGTTTCAAAACTGTCAAAACGAAGTGTGTACAGTCTAGCTGTAAACCCGTCCGTAGTTTGTTTGTTTTAGAAAACCTAAACAATTTGGGAAAATCTACATGAATTCATAGCATGTTTTGGTGTAATTGAATCTGCATTTTTCACTGACAAGTATTAGTAAAAAAAATTCACCCAGATCTATTCCTAAATAGAGTTATATCATATGTGTTTGAAAAAATGGGAGAATCTACATAGAACTATTATTGTACTCATGTGAATTGAAGATATATATTTAACACCTGTGTTTTACAGATGTTTTATTTTATTTTTTATTTATTTATTGGTATTTGGCTTTCATGTTTATAAGTGTAATGTTTTGTGTCCATGGGAACCAATACAAATTAAGTAATACAGGAAAATAGAGCTACAGAGCACATATGTCAGCCATTAGCTACAGTTTCAGGGTTTCCTTCATTCACATTCACCAATCCCAAAATACAAACTGTATCATAACTGGTGTTCAGATACATATGGTTTGGCTACACTGAATATGTCCATAACAGATTTCCTAGCAAACATTGCTCTGTCTCATGCAGCCAAGAAAAACAAACATACATCTGGCATAAATGCTGTATTCAACCAAACTCGGGGGTAAAATACGCCCCCCACGCCATATGAAACTCCATTGATTTAAATGCTAGCTTATTCTTTTCTTCTGAGCCAGTGAACAACAACTTGCAGGAGATTTGGAAAGACATTCCATCCTCTCCCCACTCTGAAGCATACTGTTATTCATCCAAAGTAGCAACATTTTCCCTCTTCTTTTTTTTTTTTTAACACTGTGTTGTATTTAATTGTGTGTTCTGTTTAACAGTTGCTCTCACTATTTTTGACCTTATTTCCTGTATATGCATAAGCCATTGGGACATTGCTTTCTCAATTATCTGCATTGTTAATTATTCTTTATAGTTTGTATACCAAATGACTGGCAGATAGCTAATGTGACACCAATTTTTAAAAGGGGCTCCAGAGGTGACCCTGGAAACTACAGGCCAGTAAGCCTCACTTCAGTAGCAAATTGGTTGAAACTATCATAAAGAACAATATTGTCAGACACAAAGATGAACATAATTTGTTGGGAAATAGTCAATATGGTTTTAATAAAAGGGAAATCATGTCTCACCAATCTACAAGGTCCCTCACCAAAGGTTCCTCACCAACTGACAACCTCCCTCCAAAGGCTCTTAAGGAATTCATGGGACAAGAGGGAAGGTTCTCTCATGGACTGGTAACTGGTTAAAAGATAGGAAACAAAGGGTAGGAATAAATGGTTAGTTTTTAGAATGGAGGGGTAAATAGTGGTGTCCCCCAGGGATCTGTACTGGGCCCAGTCCTATTTAACATATTCATAAGCGATCTGAAAAAAGGTAAAACAGTGAGGTGACAAAATTTACAGACGATACAAAACTACGCAATTTAGTTAAGTCCCAGTCAGACTGTGAAGAGCTACAAAAGGATCTCACAAAACTGGATGGCTGGGCAACAAAATTGCATTTATCAACATTAAATTTTATCTGCCATGCAAAAACACATTGGAAAACAATCATAATACTACATATACAAAGATGGAGTCTAAATTAGCTGTTACCACTCAAGAAAGATCTTGGTGTCAATATGGACAGTTCTCTGAAATCATTCACTCAATGGGAGGACAACGAAGTAGCTTTGTAGATCTCTACAGGAAGCTCCTTCCATGCATAAGGGACAGCACAGGAATAAATAAAAAGGTGGGTGTTTGGATATTTAACAAACAGGAGATGAAGCTTGGTATCACAGGCAAAACAGAGGAACGACATACCATCATGATAGCATATGAAAAATGTTAGGTAACATGGACTTAGGCTATGAACATCCTTGAAAGCAAAGACAAGTAGTTTGTTTGATACGGATATGGGAGAAGTGAAAAGCTATGGGCAACATGCTCAAAGTAACAGGCTAGGGAGATTATCTTTGTAGCAGCATTTCAAAATTGGAAAGATCCTGTGCGGAGAGGGAAGTGAAGGCAGAAAGTGGAGAGGGCTTGAGAAGGGAGTCAAAGGTGGCAAAAAAGCCACTGGGATTGTGGGAATGAAATCCAGTTAGGGTGGAGAAATAGAGTAGCATAGCTAGGAAGACAGCAGAAATGAAGAACAAAATTGTATGGCAGATAGTCAGCATGGTCACTGCATTTCTACCAGAGACACTCCGCAGTTTGAGAGTGGACGCGTAGGAACTGTAGGTTGAAGCAGAGCCAAGGTTAGAGGTTGGCAGGGTGGATATAGTAATAGGAGAGAGGGGCAAAGAGTCAAACCTAAAGGAGAGTAAACCATGGAGTGTATCAACCACTGACAAGGAAAAGAAGATCCAGAAATAGCAAGGAAGAGAGGACTGAGAGCAGAAGAAAAGTCATTTGCATTGATAGATGGGAAGTCACAGGAAGGCCAGGTGGCAGGACATCAGGGAGGGGACAGATGGGTAATGTGGAAACAGACCAGGTTGCAAAAAGAATTCAGGAAGGGACAAATAAAGGATCAGGGTTTGTTGTACATCCTTTAGATTCTCAACTACAGACATATGAAGACTTTTCATGTTTGTTTATCAGTCCTGCCCTTTATACAACCCTTGCAATGCTCACTCAGGCAGAGGCCCACAAACAGTAGCTGAATCAACCCAAATGCAGTTATTTTTTGGTTACTCAACCAACACCTATTCATGGTTTTGCCACCTGAACATTCTCAAGTGATGATATTGAAGCATTTATAGAAGATGTGTCACTGTGCACTGTAAATCTAGCCATTGTACCAGTCTAATTAGAAGAAGATAGCCAACTACCTTGATTATGCACACAGCTGGCAAACAGTACAGGAGTATGCTGTGTCACCAGCACCTGTGTTGTTCCCCATCCACCACTGTCAGTAACGAAGCCACCAAAATTTCTGCTTGCACATCAAGATTTTGACTTTGTGTCTGTACACGTTTAACTTTAGAGACATTCTCAGAATACTCTGCTGCCTCTAGTTATAATTCACTGGCCCATGACCATTTCTCTGGTGGAGAAACTTGTATCTAATTAAGCAGAACCACAACAACATGATTCTGGGTATTGGTTGGTTCTTGTTCCTGATGTACTACATCAGTGAGGCAATCTCATACAGATGGTCTTCTGTCTTCCCATATGTCCTTCATTTTTCCCATCTTCTTGATTTCCCATATGTCTGAATTAGACTTGAAATCAAAAAGGGAGAAGCACGTAGCTCCAAAACCCGACATACAACATTTGTTTGGTGATTCTGGCTCTAACAAGGATCCTAGAGTGATGGATTAGCACACCTGCTGCATGGGAAAGCTACAAAGCATGAAAGTGTGTCAATGTAAGCACCCTCAGACAATATGCAGTTCTTTGTATGTCAAGTGTGCTCAGAGGCCAGAATGAGTCACTGGGGTGGAGTTTTTAAAATTCAAATGAATATTTTACATAAAAGATACCATACAGAAACTAAAGTGGATAGAAATTTTAAATACAACTGGAATTAATTGGGAAGCAGTGGGGGAGAGGAGAGAAAACCTTCCAGAACCAAACACTTTAGAAGCAAATAAGACAAAGTTCACTGTATAGTATAAATTCTGCAACCTCTCCCAAATCCACAGAGATTCTCCAAAATGTCTGAATTTCTTATTTCGCTGATCCCCAAGAGCTCTGATTCAGATTCTAAGTGGGTATTTTTACTAATACCAGAGTCTCTATTGAATTCCACATGTGGCTCTGTAGTATTTCATGACATAGGTAACTTGGCTATGTTTTTCTTATTAAATATAATGTACAGTATTTATGAAGCCCTAGGTCTGAAAAGTGATTTTCAGTATTTTCCCAGACAAAAAAAGAGCTATAAAAATAAAATGCTGAATAGAACAGCCAAAGGGTTAAAGGAAGAAACTTTCCTGTAGGTGGTGTATTTTGAAGGCAGAGCCATAATGTAGTTACAGCCTCAGTAAAGATAGAACAAATGGTCATGGAAAGCTTTGTCTGCTTCTGAAGTTGGACTGCTTGGGGGCACATAGGTAAAGTGGATAGTCTGCAAACCTCCTGAACTTCCTCTGAGCAGTAGGATCTTGGGATAAATGAACTAAAGGCTTGTCCATATAGGGAAATTTACCAGTGTTATTATACTGGTATAATCATATTGCTATAATTATATTGTCATCACTCCCCAAGCGCAAGGGCGGCTCAAGGGTTTTTGCCGCCCCAAGTGTGGCAGTCAGGCAGTGTCTGGCGGCATGCCTGTGGGAGGTCAACTGGCCTCACCGATTCAACTGAGTTTTGGCGGGAGGTCCATGTGTCCAACGGCTTTGGTTTACCCACCACTGAAATGCTGCCAAATCCGCGACACCCATGGACCTCCCGCTGCCATGCCCGCCTCACTGCCGCTTGCTGGCACGTGGAGCCAGCCCTGGCCAAGTGAACTTGTATTTGGAATATCAGTGGATAGCAAATTAAGCTAAACAACAGCAACAAAAAAAGGCTTGTATTCTGCATAAAAGCATCACATTGGGAGTTACATCTGTATAGCTGTGGCAGTACAGTAATGCCAGTACTTTTCCCTCATGTAGACAAGCCCTAAGATTCTTTGGTGAAGGACTGGTAGCTCTGTTGAACACAACCAAACTGAATGGATATTAGTCCTAGTTCATTAACACTCCCAAATAACCTGGCCCAGCTAGGTCTTGTATAAGAAGCCCTGATCCCTGTAAAGTCAGTGACAAACTTCCATTGATGTTGGAAGGGAACAGAATTTCACACAATGAGCTTTCCCAGAATGTTTAACCTAGTTTTCCAACTACTATCTACAACAGCTTCTCTGAATTATTATTCTGAAATCACCAAAGAAGACGTATTCATAGGGAATGCATTAAGAAACTCTGAATTGCTGCATTGCCCTGTGGTAGCCTGAGAAGTGTACATTATTTATAATGGACTATTATATTTTAATGTCAATTAAAGAAATCTATTGTGAGGCTTGTGTTTATTTTTGTGGATATAACTTGTTGGCAGCAGCTCTGCACCTAAGAAATACTCCAGTCAGAGACTTAGATATCCAACTTTACTGATTATATGCAGTCATTCTAAAACAAACTGCACCACAACTAACAGCAATTTCCCCAAGATACAACTGTCTGTACATCCAGGTCCAATTTTGAAAACTATCTACTAACTTTGGATACAAATATCAATTATGGGAATAAAGATATGGCACCAAACCATAAAAAATATAAACTCAATCACATTGAAGAAGCAGAAATAGGCCCATCACACAGAGCACTATTACCAGTTGGGGAAATTTTACAGCAAGAACTTGGTAGTATAGTTAGATTAAATAGGATCAGTAAAATGAAACCATGTGACATTAACCATGTTATTGCAAAGAGATTTGTCAGAAAGGACACTGTGTGTGTGTGTTCATCTTAAGAATATGAAGTCTAAGATAAAAAGATATCATCTATAATCACGGCTTTCCTCTCATCAGGATAATAATATGCATGTGTCTGCTCTCTTTCAAGGCTAAAAGTTTCACATGGCTCCTGGCAGTTGAAGCTTGACAGTCAGAATGCCAAGATGTTCACATTTAAGGCTCTTTAGTGAATTTTGTTTTCAGAGATTGCCATTAGGGACCACTTCAACAGCAGAAAAGTTTCAAAGAACATTATTGAAGGTCTAGATTACATGATGGTTTATGTCGATCATATTATTATCCAAAGCTCTGTTAAACAAGAACATTATGTTTGCGTAATTAAAGCACAGCAAAGAATTCAAGCAACTAGCAAAGGAAAAATCTCTTCTCAATAAGAGAAATCCTAGCCAGATGCTAAATTATCCAAGAACAGAGCAAACTGAGGTCAAAGTAAACTGTAAGGCTTGAAAAATATGAAAAGATGTATAACATTCAGAAGTTATTACCTAAGGTCTTGATTCAAAGCCCACAAAAGTTAATGGGAGATAGTTCCATTGCCTTCAATTGGCTCCCTCTCAGACTCGCAGAAAAGACCTTCTCACTGTGGACTCTATCACAAAGCCAAACTAAGTGGACACAGTGAGTAGAATGTGAGCACAAATGAAATGAGCTGAAGCACTGTTTGAACAATAAGTCAGCACCGATGTTCTTTGATCTAAACAAAAGAAATGGAGTCAATACTGATGCCCTCAGGATGGCCTCAGGCAGTCTTACTTCAGGAGGACAAGAGGCACTACAGCATATGCTATGAAACTAAAAAATAAGAATGAGCCAAAAATAGGCTCATAATAAAAGTGCTAACCTGGCCTACGGATATAAAGTTCTGTATTATTCTGTGCACAGCCCAAGTTATTAGAAAGAGAGGAACTGTTTAGAAATAATTTCATAGACATGGCTACATTAAAGCAGGTCAGAATACCACTTTCATGAATATTTTCATTATTTGCTTGTCTCATTTTCTGTCAAAATTTCATATGTAAGACACCTTGCTCCATATCCTCAAATAAAAAACCTAAACACCTTTGAGGATCTGAGCATTTGCCACCAGCCCTAGTCTCCATGTTTAGCAAAATTTATGATGAAAAAGAGCTACAGTGAACATTCTCCAAGAAAATTTGCAAACAATCATTCTCAATACTCACAGATGTTTGAACAAATATTAATGCAACCACAAGCCAGCTAAATTACATTATCATCTATGTACCAGGAACAGTGTTAGCTCACTGTGATTTGTTTAGAAATAGATTCGTGTACTAGCAAAATACCCCAAAGTATTAATAAATTAATGATGATGATGGGCGATCACTTGTTACCGAGTATGATCATGTTCTATGGGAAAGTGGATAATGGGTCAATCCTTAAACCACAAGTTCTATTATAATGAGGGCAGATGTTTTCAGGCTCAGCAAAAGGCTGTTGACCATGACTAGAAACCAGTCTCTCCTTCCTCCTGCGCCTCTTACTTGCCGACAAGCCGAAGAGGACAAGTTCAAAATGTAGGGGACCATCACTCCATTTTAAGTGATCCTGGACCAGGGTCTCCTGGTATCAATGTCAACATAACATTTTTTTTAGGTTGCCCTTCAGCAAGTCCTATAATGTTTCCATTGTTCACCCACATTATGGTATCCTTCTTTCAGCTGAGAGAACAGGCCCTGTTTTGGGAGGCAATAGTCTGGCATCTGGACAACGTGACCAGTCCAGTGGAATTGCTGACGAATGATCATTGCCTCGATACTGGTGGCCTTTGCCTCTTCCAGAACACTAATATTGATGCTCCTGTCTTATCACTTGATCTTCAGAATCTTATGAAGGCAACTTTAATGGTGCCCCTCAAGGACTTCCAATTTCAGGCCCATACAACGGTGTTGGGAGAATAACAGCTTGATAAACAAGAAGCTTGGTGTCTGTTCAAATGTTGTGATCTTCAAAGACCCTGTGCTGTAAACAAGAAAAAGCGACACTGGCACAGCTCAGGTGATGTTGAATTTCTGCATTAATATCTGCCTGGGAAAAAAAGATGACTTTCAAGGTAGAGGAGATGTTAAGTGATGTTGGCCTTTCGCTGGGCCTCTGCAGAGACGTGAATTTCATCTTATCTATCAATAAGTATCAGAACAGTCACTGTGAAAAGATTTGCATTTCTGTAAAAGCAATATCTTAGTAATAAGTAGTGCCCTTTGACGGCATTCTGCTGGACACAGCCGTAACCATTATAATCTGGGGAATAATGCCACATTATTTTCCACTTAAGGGCTATTACATTTCTCCCCGATTAAGGTTGGGTGAGTGCTCAAAGACCTTTGTGCCAAAACATTCCTACTCCTTGGTCTATAGAGCAGACTTATCACTAGCACCTGACTGATACTTTTGCTTGACACTTGCTGATAGCAGCTACATAAAGGAACCATAATTCCCTTCTACTGCAGCCTTTCATGAAGCATTGTGCACTGCCAACATTACCCCATGGTTGTTCATTCTGCTGACAGTTCCCATAAGATGCTAAGTCCCCTAAACTCCCAACGGGAACTGAGCACCTTGCAGCAGAACTCATTATATTGCAGAACTGAGCCCTAATTAAGGCCCTGATTCAGTAAGGTATCTAAGTACCTGTGTGATGTTAAGCACAAAAATAGGGTCATGGCATTACAAACATGCTGAAAGTTACACAGGTGCTGAAGTACCTTGCTGAATTGCAGCCCCAGTGCAGACTTCCCATAACTCAACTTCAATGCAAGTAGGTCAACATGGGAACGATTACAGTATCCATGTTCTTGAAAGATTAATATAATATAAAATAAACCACAGTTTCTGTTCCCTTACATAAATCAGTTGTCGGTTTTCTGACACGGTTGACGAAATGGAGCTCATTTATCACCATAAGATTATGTCAGCTGTAAAGGAACATTTACCGGTATTTTGATTTTCAAAAAACAAATTGCTTAATGAGACCTGTGATATGTGCATATTGCTTCCTTGCTTTGTAATATTGTCAAGCGTGACTTCATAAATTAATACACAAATGAGCTGAGAAAAATTCTAGGATACAAGGGTGTGACCATCTTTTTCTGGTTTTACCTTACTCAGATTTGTCCCCCTTGAAACATCTTTTGAATTTTCATTTAAACAGCCACAGATTTCAGAGTCGGACCTGAATCCAACTTTCTTAGAGTTCAGGAGAGTTGGATTCAAGGGTTTGGGTCACTAGTGTCCATAGAACGTAAGCAAAAGAACTGAAAGCACCATATTTTGATTGGGTAAAGGTAAACTCAGAATAGTGCAAAAACCAAAGAGTTTTGCTGCCACAAAAGTCTCTAGAAACCTTAGCCCAAGGTCACTTGAAAGATCCAGAAACTCTGGAATGAGTGTGTCAAGTTTGGTTTCCTTACAATCCTTCAGCCCAACCAACTTTTTCACTTTTTCTGTGAATTTTTGAAATAGCTTTTGCACATATCTATGTTTACTTAGGAGATTTTAGTATGGGCTTGTCTTACAGATAAATAAATAAATAAATAAATACAAGTCATGTATGCAAAGAGCAGTTCAGTTTAGACAAATCATCTGGCTTTTAAATGGGATTTGACTTTTTACTAATGCATATGAAGGTTATGTGAATCATCCAAAAAGCAGAGAATCAGTGCTATGGACAGGATTAACCTTGGAAATTATTAATCCATGTTCCTTTGCTTTACCCACTGCAAAATTGGGCTTCCTGTAAATTGTAAGGGTTAAGTTTTGCTCTCAGCCTTCAATTTGGATGGAAAACAAAAGATTTTTTTTTTTTACTTGGAAATTATATTCAAACAAGCAACTACATGGAAACATTGTGTTAAAAAGAACTTGAGGGCAAAGTGTAATGAGTTGCTTTATATTCAGTGTGATATTTGTTACCTGTATCATTGTACTGGGATGCACATTAATGCAATATTTGTAGCTACTTTTCAGTATGTACTAGAAGATTCATTTTTCTTTCATACCTTCTCCCTTCCTTCCTTGTCAGATCTAAAATATGATGATAAGCAACAATTTGTTACATAGTCAGTCTTCTGCCTATAACTTTCCCTTTAAACCCAGTAGTGCCAAAAATGTGTCTTTGTATGAAAATATTTTTCTTTCTGATATTTCATAAAGCTGATATAAATAAAGACATAAATTGCAGGAGTCCTTAAGTACTGGAAAGAAATTATCTCTCTTTATTTTACTTTCTCTTCAGAGCTGTTTCTGTTACACTATCTGAAATTTGAAAGGGATAAATTATTGAAGAGTATTGTCACAAACTGGAACTATTCATCACATTTGGTCTAGTCATTTATAGCACTGCCCTAGGATGCAGAAGACAAAGCTTCAGTTCCTTGCTCTTCCACAGGTGTCTGTGTGACCTCGGTAAGGTCCTGGGTTTCCCTTTGCCTTACTTCCCCATCTGTAAAATGGGGATAATGGTACTTCCTTCATGAGGATAAATTATTTAGAGATTATGAGATGCTCCAATACTGTGTAAAGGGGACCCATGTAAATATCATGTACAGGAAACATATCTAAGGTACTTATATGGTCCCATTTCAGAAGTGATGATACCTACAGATCCTATTGACTTCAATGGGAGTTACCGCTGCATCTTACTGTGCAGGATAAGCCACAGGAAATAAGAAGCTATCTAAATACTAGAGCTGGTTGGAAATATTTAATCAAACCAGTTTTGCAGCAGGACACACCAATTCAACTCATTCAAAATGTTGCTGAAATCTTGTTTAAAAAAAAAGTGTTAACCTATTTTGACATTTTTGGAAAGAAAAGTTTCCATTTTTCCATTTCAAACTACTTCTAATTTAGAAATGTACTTTATTTTATATAGTTGCAGTTTTAAATGGCTTAAAGTCAAACATTTTGCATTTATTGAAACAATATTTTGATTGACCTAAAATGAAATTTTCAGAATTTTGTTTTGTGAATTTTTTTGTAATTTTGGCTTTACACCAGAATTGGAGATAATTTTTTTTCACAGGATGCAAAATCCATTTTCTGACCAGATCTACTAAACAACCAAGTATGGGATGGAGCTATTATTTCTACAGCTGAGAGGAATTTGGGAAAGATAAATTTAGATTTTAATCTAATTTGGGGATACTATCTCTGACACACATACCAAAATGCAGCTATATAACTTGTATTAATTCAATGCCCTAAAACACCCACAGATCAGATGCTGGATTATGTGATGATTTTTCATTTAAAGGATCCATGTCCAGATGAGTGTCCATAGATCTATTTTTTAAAAAAATTAAGACAGTGAATATATAGTCAATATATAGATCCAAAGTTCAGGCAGATGAAACAGATAAAACAAGAACATAAAAAATTACCTCCTAAAATTCACCCCTCTTCACATTGAACACATGCCTCACAACATAGACTAGGATTATAACACATTTATGTTGGTGTGCATATATATTTCTAGGCTTTATAAAAGGCTAAGAGATTTATGCTTCATTATATTTTACTTTCAGCAATTAGAGTATATTATGCAAATTGTGCATATTTTGATACAAATTTAATGAAACAAATAACTGCAGGTGTTGCCCGTTTAGTGCATATGCCATTTTTTATGCCTATTTATTGCTGTAAATCGTGAACAGATGCTGCTGCTAGTGATAAGCCTGCATAAGCAGAGGCTATATGTAGTATTATACCTTGCACATAGGTGATGTGACTTCAGCAAATGAAGATTCCCTAATAAATTGTATTATTACACTACCACTTACTGAAAAGGATTCAAATGATTACTGTTGCATTTGACTTATTTATAAAGAGAAGCAGAAGTAACAAGGTCTGCAGAACATTGCTCATAAGACTAGCTTTCCAAATGGAGTAACTTGGCCATTGTTTGTATATTTTTAAATCCACAAAACTAAGGTTTTCTTTTATTCTAAAGAATGAAAACCTAGTAATCTTTGCACACATTTGTTGTTAATAGGTCTTATTCCTCTGCTCACCTTTAACTAACTCCTTCTGACATTGCTGCTAGTTCCTTAGAACTAGATGCTTAGCAGGCCTAGCTTGACGTAGCTCCATTAATGAAGATCTGACCCTTGGTGTGTAAGTAACACCAACAGAGATTTCCTTATACACTGATAGAGTTAGGTGTAAGGGAGATTCAATTAGAAGGGGGTTTATACCACCTTCACACACACACATTCTCTCTCTCTGAATTTGGCTAGGTGTATAATGTGAAGAGCAGAAGAGGTCTATTTATCTCTCCTCTAAGTATTTATAATATATTCACCACTATAGTACCTAGAGACCAAATACTAAATAAATTCCATTTATTTATTGGTGTTTAATGCATTATACAGGTTAATAAGAAAACATGGTTCTTTCTGGGAGTTAAAATCTGAGGGCCTGACTGAGCATACAATGTAGTCAATGCCAATATCTTCTTTGATTTCACTGGGTGCTGCACCACAAACATGAGTTTCTGACTCCACAGAATGATTTCGATGGGGCTAGGATATCACCCCAAGAAGATAATAGGCTATCACAGAGTAATCCATCTGCTTTCTCTCTCTCCCTCCCCGCCCTTTTACTGATGCCATGGATGGAAGACTTTTAATGGGACTTCAAGACAGGGGAAGGATATTTCATCACTCTCTCTTCTTGCTTTGGGAATCCTTAGAGGAGAGCCCCTGAAAAGGGAGAGATATGAGCTCTGTTCACTCTCCCTTCCTAGAATCTGCACAAATATTTGCCCTTCGATTCATGTTCCAGGAATCTTTTCTGCTCTCTGTTTTGTGTGAATATGATGCATAAGGGAGGCATGAAGCTTGCCCTTTCTGTGTGTTTTTTTAGCAATTAGAGAAGTTGGTTTGCCTGAGGAGGGCACCATGCTTCCTATCATCTGAAACAGTTCAATCACCTTCGGCAAGCCACCACCTTTGGGCAGAAGCAGGCCAAGCTAGAAGCAATTAAGAGAGGCACAGGTCCACAGTTAGCAGCTGCAAGGGAGAAAGTTGCTTACAAAATGCATGAGCAATGTATTTAAGTTGACTGTGTCTGTGGAAGTCCTGAGAAGACAGGTCTGGGCAAGTCTCTGTGATAAAATGCAAATGTACATAGGCTTTTGTGTGGCTGTAAACATTTATTTGAGAGACAGTGAGGGTTTTTGGGGTAATTATTGTATATTATCCTTTGATGAACAGCTTATCTGTGTGGACCTTATGACAAAGCTGCCTGAAGGCTGGTGTGCTGGCTGACTCTTAGCACTAAGTGCAGTGACATGGGCCAATGAAGTTAAGAACAGGGTGGATCAAGTAAGAAAGACGATGACTACTTATAGTGGAATATAGGGGGATTTATCATTTGTTTTTCCTCACAAATTAAGTTTGTTCCTCTCTCTTTGATTTGACAAAGGTGGAAAAAATGACCATATATTCCATTGGTTTTCATCACTTTAAAAAATGTAACATGGGTGAATACTTAGAGTTTTTATTTATCCTACCAAATACACTTACAGAGCCAAATTCTCTGATGGCATAAATTGGCATAGCCCCATTGACGTGAATCATCTGAGGATTTGGCCCTAATGCTCAAATTTCTGCCAACAAAAAGAAGTTTCAGTGGATCAAATTTTTGTATTAACTTACTCCAGAAACACAGTGATTTCACTTGCAATGCTGTCTCAGTATGGACAGTAAAATATTGCCCTATTTGGGTGTGATTCTCTCTTCTGAGGATTACTCAACACAGAGTCAGTATTATAGCCTTTTCAGGGATTTGTGTTTGGCGAGTTAAAGTTTGATACTGAAAGCATACCCTTCATAAGGGAGGTCTGTATAATTAACTCCAATGTATTGGCAAATTTTCCCCATCTTTTCATTTTTAGTATTCCATTCTTTTTAATATAGTCTGTGGGGCAAATTAATCCATAGTGTACTTTAAACAACTTCCATGACCTTATATCACAGACAGATCTTGCCTAATCTGTTCACTGTCAGTCCTTGGAAACCAAACCAGTCCTTCATTTCAGTATCCATATTGGAAATAGAAGTTAATGAAGTGAAGGCAAAGGGAGATGTATTGCTGGTGTCACAGTCCCCATTGAGGAATAAGGAGGAGATAAACAGGGAGAGCTATCATGCTGTTATAATCCTGCCCTATCGGAACAGTATCATTCACAATCTCATTACTTATATGGTAGGGGAAATGGAATATGAAGAGGAAAAGTAGGGAGAAAGGAAGGATTAAAAGGAGGGGGAAGAGGCAAGAAGGAAAGGAAATTCCACAGCTACAAATGATATTTATGAAAAAATATAAAACCTTCAATGTGGTGACTGATTTATTTCTAAATATAGGCAACATTGTTAGTGGTGGGAAAGTTTTATGTGATAGTAGTGTCCAAAGGCCCCAGTCAGAACTGGGACTCCATTACATTGGGCACTGGACACAGAGAAGACAATTCCTGTCTCCGAGGGTTCAATTTAAGAAGATATGGAAGTTCAGCCTTAAGCATAGCAGTTAACGAAAAAGATGGGAGCTTTTGTGGTGCTAACAGGATCGATTCAAAGTTTGCTCATGTCAGTTGAAAGATTCCCCTTTGATCCCAAATCCACTTTGGATTGGCCTACACTGAGAGTATCATGGAAACCAACAGTGTAGGGGAATGTTACTGCTATGGAAAGATCAATAAATTAATGTTAGAAGAACTTTGGATGCAAAAGAAAAGCTGACAACCACTCCTAAAGGAAGTTGATCTAAAGGTAGTGTGCCAAGGAAGAGATCAAAAGAAAATGGGAGAAAGTGCCTAGGTATTCAGGGCAGGGTGTGGAATATAGCAAAATGGGAGGCAAATCTGGAAACAAACCTCAGCATCGGCATATTGAAAAATGAATAGAGCACCTGACCCCAAACAAGAAAAAAAATCATTAAATTTTGCACCACTTACAAATCATGGAAAGCAAAGTAGGTGAATATAAGACTTGGTTGAATTATTCATTGTGAATAATATATCCAATTAATTCTGGCATTTTTCTGTGAATAATTTGTTTGTGAACTTCTATCCTCCCCCAATTATCTAGTGGCTCTAGTAGCCAAAAAGCAGAATGAGATTGAACTAAAACTAGGCCCAAACTTTTGGAAGTTTGGCCTTCCTTCTCAGATCTCTCCCTAGTTGTGCATGCCTAAGCCATGCATTTATTTCCACATTTCTCCCACTGTGCTATGAGATGCTCATTAGAGGTGAGCAAGGGGCAGAATTTCATTTCACATATGATTTTGTGAAATATTTTATTCTTCCCTCTTTGCCTGTTTTTCCCCCACCGTCTTTGAGTTTACCATGCTCAAATTTTCAAGATAACTGAATTGTCAATAGAACTAGTCAGAAAATTTAACTACAAAAAAGAAAAATCTATTTCTGGGAAATCTGGTTCCCATTTTCAACCAGCTGTAATTTTGAATATACTTGAACTGAACAGGCCACGTTCCAGGTTCTGATGAGCTTTGTGTGGTCCAGCTGCCAGCAGCCAGCTTCTGAAGATTCCTCTAGTGAAGGAGAATTCTCAGAGTGTCTAATGTTGGGTTCATGCAACATGCTCTCCACTCTTCACATAGAAACAAGTCATGAGGAGAGGAAATGTGGTGTTAAGGGCAAGAGGGGAATGCAGAGAACTCTACCCAATCCTCACCTCGGGAACTAATACCTATGGGACTCCTCCAACCTGGACCCTTAGAGGAGCATTTCAGCGGCTCTGTCAGGACACCAAGCAGCCCCTAGACCAAAGAACTTAGAGTTTAAGTTCAAGGCAGATGAGGATCTAGCCCTATGTTTTTAGTAAACATAAGTTTTACAGACAATCAAATCCAAAACTACAAACAAAATAAAACTAAGCATTTAAAATTGCCAGGTTTCATCTGAATTTGTGAATTGAAATTCAAGCCAATTTGAAGGTTCTGCACAATAACAAGGGAAAGAAATGAAAACACAAGCTTCTGGATGTAGGTTTGCCTATTGTTTTCTTCATAATAAATTCTTTGTGAAGTTTCCACTAACTTATTGTGGTTGTGTCAAATGTATGACAATTGAGAAGAGGGGAAAAAACACTGTATTAATACTCTTTGAAGTTAAATCTTCCAGGGAGAACAGATGTCACTTGCTAAGCCTCATAGCTAGAATTCATTTTCATCAATATGAAGTTGGCTCAGAAAATTTGAGAGGAAGTGTCATAAAACTTGCATAGGGTGCTTCCTTGTAAAGTGCTGTAGCCTACCAATCACTTGTTAATATTTAAAGAAACCCAGTATTTTCTCAGTTCTATTCACGAATATCATGTTCTTGAGGATACGCTAATCTCAACCATGCCACTGACGTAGATAATAGACTTTTTCAGAGCTGCATGTAGAATTTAAGTAGTGAGTCTGCCAGGTAAGGACCCTGACTGTTACCAGATAAGTGATTATACTGGCTAATCCAAGAAGAGGAAGAAAACAATTTCTATGATGCAGATAACTGAATTAATGAGTGGTTTCAAATATATGCTAAAATTTTCAGTGAGCTATTGAGATAGGAGAAAATTGTACGGCATTTGTAAGCCCTTGCACAGTAGAGCAATCAACAAAAAAGATTTAAGTATGTTAATCATTGAAGAATGATTGGCTTTAAAACCCTAAGGTCATGGCTGCAGGGCAAGCTTCACTGTAGATCCCTTTTGGTCTCTCTCAAGTATACCCCTTTAGAGAGCAGTTTTGCCAACATCCTCCCTCTCTGAGTATAAGTACATTTTCTGACAGCTCAGACAGACTGTACGGGCTGCACCCCATTACCAGTGTGTTGATCACACAGATCCAACTGTGTGTGGCACCTTTAAGCTCTCTTCCTCCAGGAGCCTGTGACAGCAGCTGATTTAAATGACACACATTTTTTTTATAAAGAATTATTATTTATGCCTTCACCCAAAGATACATGTATCTGGAGAATAAACAGTACAATAATACATAATAGCAATAATAATAATTAATAAAAGGCCTGGATGTGTATTTCCTTATTTAACCTCTCTATTCATAGAGAAGGGAGGTTCTCCTTATTTCCCTCAGAGGGTTAGAAGACCCAGCCTACTTTCTGCAGTTGCTGGATCTCAGGGCTCGTCTATACTTACACTACTGCGTTAGTGACGCTCCTCTGCTTCAGCTGTGCTAGTGTATTATGCCAGTTTATTGAAGATGTTGCCTGTACCAATGGGAGAGCATCTCCCGTCGGCATTGGTCCTCTACCTCAAGAGGGGGTAGCTATGTCAACAGGAGAAGCTGTCTTTACTGGGAAGTTAGGTTGGATTTTCCATGCTCCTGAGTGACAGAGTTATCCCAACATAAGTATGCAGTGTAGACCACAGCTCAGTCAGTTTGGGTGCCAGCCTCTGTCTGCTGCCAAGCCACCCAATCTCTCCTTCCTGAAGCCAGAATTTTTAAGATTTAGGATCCCCTTATCTTAAACTGTCACACTTGAGAAGAGTAAAGCATGTCAGCCTGGATGGAGCAAGATAAGAGTCTACTTCCAAATCAGTGCCTGGGCAACTGTTATCCTAACTCCTTTAAGCTGTATATCCCAGGGGTCTTTCTTTACCAGTATTTAGTTTCCTGTTGGTTTCTCCCATAACACCTGCTTTACGTTACCTCCTGGAAGCCAGACAGCTTAATATCCTATAGATAACCTGAGGGGCTTAGCATATTTATAAAACCCCCCCACACACACACAGACTCACCCCTACCTCACAGCTCCATTCTTCTTTACATTAACAAACAGCACATAGACTTTCTTCATAAGCAGAACATGCAGGATATTCTCAAAGTTATTTTCAGACCAGAAAAAGAGAGCTCAAATTAGATCAGATCGTATTTAGATAAATATCCAAACATTAAGATGAGTATTTCTTTAGATACTCATTTAAGATCCATACCCCCAGTGACAGGGTTACAGTAAAAATGCTTCTATCCCCTTCCAGGAGCAGTTATGAGTAAAAATAGTGAGAGAGAGAAGCAGCTAAGATGAGCAATAAGGGCCAGAGCTATTACATTGTCCCTGACTGAGCCACACAAGTCTATGTAATATTATATAATATAATATATGGTATGTGCATATACACCCATTTTTACAGCTATGCTATATATACAAATACTGAAGCTAAACAAATTAGACAAAGGCTAGGAGTAAAGTCCACATATGGTAATTAATACCAGAACAATTTACTTAGGGAAGTGGTGGATTCTCCTTTACATGAAGTCTTTAAATTAAGATCTGATGTCTTTCTAAAAAGACATGCTCTAGCTCTACCAGAGGTTGTGAGCTTGATGCAGGAATTATTGGATAAAAGTCTATGGCCTGTGTTATACAGAAGGTCAGAGCAGAAAATTATAATGGTCCCCTTCTGACTTGAAAACCAGATAATTTAATCTAAATGAGGCATTTATACCATTCTCACACTATGGCATTGAAACATTTAATCTCAAACAAAACGCAAAATTAAAGATGCAGTACATGGAAGAGAAATTAGTTGCATTACTATATACCCCACAATATACCAAGAATTTACATTTAAATAATAATCTTATTAAGAAAACTGTAGCATAATCAGTTGAGTTTCATTCACCAATCTTATTGTGGCTGCAATTATAATTGATATAATTAAAGATACTCAGCACTTAAAAGCAAAAAAACCACAAATTCTCAGTTTCTGAGGAAAGCCATGGTAGGACAGTGTTGAGTAGGAAGTGATCCAGAGAAACTTATCAGGGAAGTGGTTGTAGAACCAGACACAGGCTCGGTGTGTTTTTGTAGGATCCCCGTTGGGCGGGTGGCGGCAACCCCACCAGTGACAGAGCCCTGGTTTGGAATCTAGTTCCCCTTATCTTGGCCACTATCCACTCTGGGGTGGTGCCCCAGCTCCTAGCACTATTGACTCTGACCACTAGTCTGCACTGCCTTGATAGCAGGAACCACATTATTGACTCTGGCCATTACACCGTACTACCCCGACACAAGGGGCAATTACTGACTCTGGCGATCAGGACGCGCTGACCTGACCTTAAGGGTGGTCAGAGGGCCACACAGCCCCGAGACTGGAGGCAACCCTAAAAATGCAAGCATGGGGCCATGATGCTCCATGCTAATCCCTCTGCCCCATTCCCCACCCCCCCACAAAGAGTGATGGGTGTATCAATCCCGGGACAGAGGCAGACAAGTAAATATAGAGAATTGTATAAAGGCTTGCACACAAATGATAGAAGGCCTAATAAATAGTAAGATGGGTAAACTTAAGTGCCTGGTATTAAATTAGAAGACTGATATAATTGGCATCACAGAATCTTGGTGGAGTGATGATAATCAATGGGTCACAGTAATACCAGGAGATAAAATATATAGTAATGCAGAGTAGTCATGCTGGTGAGTGAATGTGCTATATTGGAAAGAAGAGAGAGTCAAATATAGTAAAAAATCTTAAATAACAAAAGCCAAGCTGGGTCAGACTAATTGTCCATCAAAGCCAGTATCCTGTATTCCAACAGTGGCAACTGCCAGCTGCTTCAAAGTGAATGACCAGAACAGGTCAACTATCAAGTGATCCATCCCCTGTCTTTCAGTCCCAGCTTCTGGCAGTCAAAAGCTTACGGAGACCCAGAGCACAAGGTTGCATCCCTGACCGTCCTGGCTAATGAACTTATCTAATTCTTTTTTGAACCTGCTTACATTGCTTTTGGCTTTCACAGCATGTCCCGGCAATGACTGTTCTTTATGTGAAGAAATATTTCCTTTGCTTCATTTTAAACCTATTGCCTTTTAATTTCTTTGGGTGACCCAGTGTATTCATGTGTTATGTGAAGGGATGAATAACACTTCCCTATTCACTTTCTCTGCACCATTCATGACTTTATAGATCTCCATCATATGCCCCTTAGTCTTTTCTTCTCCAAGAGGGACAGTCCTAATCTTTTTAATCTCTCCACGGAAGTTGTTCCACACCCTTAATACTTTTACTGTACTTTTTTATACCTGTTCTAGTACTGTATATACTCGTTCATTAGCCCATTTGTTTATAAGCCGACCCCCACCCCCGGGATGTACAGGTAAAAATATCAAAAACTGTATGACCCTTTCATGAGCTGATGCTGTATTTCAAGGGTTGGCAAACTTTGGCTCCCGGCACATCAGGGTGAGCTACTGGTGGGTCGGGACGTTTTGTTTACTTGAGGTCTTCTGCAAGAAAAGAGTCCCTCATCTCCCTGTGGCTGAGGTTTGCCATTCCCAGCCCAGGGGAGCTGTGGGAAGTGGCATCACTTCCCGCAGCTCCCATTGGCTGGGAATGGCAAACCTTGGCCACAGGGAGCTGAGGCGCTCCAGGTAAACAAAATGATAATATAATAGCTATCTAATTTAATTAAATAATTCCACAGAGTTTAAAATCATCAAATTTTGGTGTAGACACATTTATAAGCCGACCCCCGCTGTTTGATGCTCCACTTTTTTACCAGAAATATTCGGCTTATAAACGAGTATATATGATATATCATTTTGAGATGGGGTGACCAGAACTGCACACAGTATTCAAGGTGAGGGCATGCCATGGATTTGCAGAGTGGTATTTACTGTCTTATTATCTATCCCTTTCCTAATGATTCAAACTGTACCATAGAATCTATATGGCTAGAAAATTCACAATTGAATAATAATAAAAAAAGAGTACAGCAGTAGGTATATACAACCAAACATCTTACCAGGATGGTGATGGTTACTGTGAAATGCTCAGGGAGATCAGAGAGGCTACAAAAACAGAAAACCCAATAATAATGGTGCATTTCAATTCTCCTGATATTGACTGGATACATGCCACCTCAGGACAGGATTCAGAGATACAATTACAGGACACCATTAACGACTGCTTCTTGGAGCAGCTAGCCCCGGGACCCACAAGGAAAGAGGCAATTCTTGATTTAGACCTGAGTGGAGCACAAGATCTGGATGAAGAGGTGCATATAACCGAACTGCTCAGTAATAGCAACCATAAATGTAATTAAATTTAACATTCTTGTAGGGGAAAATGTACAAGAGAAGCCCACCACAGTAGCATTTCATTTCCAAACAGGAACAACAACATAAAATGACACTAGTTAAATGGAAATTAAAAAGAACAGTCACAAGATTCAAAATCCTGAAAGCTGCATAGAAGTTATTTATAAATATCATAATAGAGGCTTAAATGGAAAGTATTACACCTCTCCCCCCCAAATAAAAATAAATAGAACAGAAAAAAATGACACCCTGGCTGAACAGCAGAGTAGAACAGATGGCTGGAGGCACAAAGGCATTCTTTAAAAATCAGAAGTCAAATTCTGCTGAGGAAAATAGAAAAGAGCATAAACTCTGGCAAGTCCAGTGAAAAAGTATAATTAGGAAGATCAAAAAAGAATCTGAAGTGCAACTAGCAAAAGAAAAACATCAGAAGGAATAAGCCAGTCAAACAATCAGTGGGGCCACTGGATGATGAAGGTGCTAAAGAACACTTATGACAAGACATTGTGGAGAAGCTAAATGAATTCTTCAGGTCTCTGCTGCAGAGGATGCGAGGGAGGTTCCCACACCTAAGCCATTCTTTTAGGTGACAAATCTGTCCCAAATTGGGGTATCAATAGAGAAGGTTTTGGAACCAGTTGATAAGTTAAATAGTAATAAGTCACCAGGACTAGATAGTATTCACCAAAGACTGCTAAAGTAACTCTTATATGAAACAGCACAAGTACGAACTGTGGTATGTTACCTCCGTTTAAATCAGCCTCTGTACCATACCAGGTGACTGGAGGATAAGTAATATAATTCCGATTTTTTTTTTTTTTTTTTAAGGCTTCAGAGGCAATCCTTGCAATTACAGGCCACTAAACCTAATTTCAGTACCAGGCACATTGGTTGAAACTGTAGGAAATAACAATTATCAGACACATATCAATCTGAGGAATCATAACATTTCTCATTATAGACTGTCCTCCTGCTTATTAGCAAGAGGTAGTGCACAAATGGTTCTTAACTTGCAATGAGGTCTCCAGTAGTTACTTGAGTGACTGAAATTGCCTCACATCCTTTTCCCCTGTTTTTCAGTGAAATAGATTTGCCAGACAATTGTACTTGGTCTTCCTCAAATGCCAGGGAAAGTGTTCCATAAACCACTGCCAGAACACAAATAAAGGGGATCAGTTTTGTCTGGCTGGCTGTGGGATTATTACTCACAAAACTATTGAAAACCTCTGGTTGACAGACAGATTTCCTTCCAGCTATGTAATGTTGTTTTTTGAGGTTTAAAGACAGTGGTTCACAAACAGAAACACCTCCAGTTGTGTTTCATTAGTGTTGTGTAATAGCCTATTTCCCCCTTGTTATTTCATTTGCATTAAGGATTAGCTACTAAAGGATATCAACATCAATTCATTAGAAGTTTAATTAAAGTTGCAAAGAAATCTTCTAGAGAAAGTAAACAATACAAATAAGCAACTTGGAGTGCACAACAAATTCAACAATACACATAAGAAGTACAACAGCCGTGCTTTTTATTTTAACAGCCCACTGTCTACAAGGCATTCGGATCCAACTCTATGTGTAGGGATCATCCCGCCATGCCTCAGGAAACAGCAGACTATTGGCAGCTAAAAATTGATATTCAGGCATTAGAGTTTGCTTGCACAGTCCCTGATTCTAGTTCTGGCCTACAAATCTGCTGCTGATAATGTTAACTTGTGGCAGTTTATAGTCCTCCTCTCATAATCTTCCCTCCCATATTGAATTTGAACTTTATTAATATGATCCGTCTGCCTTCTCACTTTCCCATCTGCTGTTCTGCTCTGGTATTGTCAACATCAGATTGCTTCAATAGAAATGCAGGAAGAGATAACACACTGCTGCTTATTTAGAGCAGATTTAGAGTATTATGAAAGTAAAAAGTCTACTGTTTAAACTGGGGTGTTAAAAATTGCCAGCTCTGGAAAGTTTTACTTGAAAACAGGAAAATTTCTCTTACTCTCAATTTACTATTTTTTGTAATTTTAAAAGAAATTGAGTAAGTCTCCAGGCTCATCTACCCTTTAAATGATACAGCAGCACAACTGTGCCTCTGAAGTGGTTTGGTGTAAACACTATCTACACCCATGGGAGGGATTCTCTCATCGGCATAGGTAATCCACCTCCCAAGAAGCTGCAGATAGTTTGACAGAAGAAGTAGTCTGTTGATGTACGGATTTTTCACACCTTTGACCAGTGTAGTTAAACTAATCTAATTTCCTTGGGTGGACCAGGCCTCCGATTCTGAGAGATGATGTCAACTATGCTGAGAATTTGTATTTATGTTACATGTCTTTTCACAGCCAGCAGTCTCTTCAGTTAGCTGCAGTAGTTGAGTGTTTATAGAAGAATTGCTTTGTATTATATTGAGGTTTTATGATACCTGGGATCTGACTCAGTTCCATTCATGTCTTAGAATGTAATGATTCATGCTTAATTCTGCAAAACTCACTGTTTGAGAATTAGGTCACATATAATTCCTCTCTAGAACCTTGGCAGAGTCTCTTTATCATAAAAAGTAATTAAATCCTAATAGCCATAAACTACTTCTGAGCAGTTCCATTCTATGCACCATCCTTGGGACCTTCCACATCTACAGCAAATCACTCTCTCTTCTAAATAAGTGACTTTGCTAGACTCCTGTGATAACTTCTTAACCTAACCAAAAATATAATGGAGAGTTCAGATTATACATCTACACTCTGTTCACACTCAGAATCTTTCAATTTTGCCTTAAATAATATTACATCAGTATTCAAAACATTCCCTGTACTTACTTTTACTTATAGGGAATAAAATATCTAGGGAATAGTTTGTTGTTTTTTTATCTAAAGCCTTTTTACAAGTTTTAAATGTTAGTTTGTATATACATCCATGATGGGTGATGTATACGAATGTAGATATAGATATTAAACACTGCATCCTCCTGCCCAATTCCCCCACCCCCAGAAGCTGTGATTTGTCACATTTCAGGGGAGTAATCATTATTTGCAGTGAAGCATGACAAAAACAGAAAATTATTTTGCTTTGCAGAATTTCAAAAGTGAACTATAAAATGCTGGAGGAGGAGGAAAATTAAAAAAAACACACCGTTTAAGGCCAAAATTTCAATAAACAATTTGGCATTGTCATTTTAATAAAACATATCACAATAATTTAAGTATCTTATCTAGAACTGGTTCAGAACCAACAGTATTTTTCCTTTGTGTGATAAATTTCAAAAATGATTTGTAAAGCTTTTGTCGAAAAAATGGCAAACCTTTTCCAGGTTAAAACCAAAACTTCAGTTTCCACTGCAGAAAACTCAAACACTTTCAGTTCTTTCATGAAAAACCTCAAAATTACAGCAACAAGACAATTTTTTGTGAATACTACTGCGTCAAAAAAGTCTTTTTCCATCTCTCATTTTTTCTCCTTTCACATTTTTGTTATGTCCACAAGTTAAGTGCCTCTACCTCTTCACCTCTCGTCCTTGTCCTTCTCTTCCTCACTCTCCAACATCAACAGTTCCTCTTAAACTACTTCTTCCCCAATATTCCCTCACTCCACTATAACCAATGGGTAGGATACTTTATTTTTTCTGGGAATTTATTGTTGTTTATTAGTACAACAACAAAAACAGGTGAAAAATCAGTGGTAAAAATATTAATACATTTTCTGGTTAAATATCAATGTTTATTTTGGAGGACAGAAGGATATTGTGGGGGTTGGTGGTGGTGAAAGATTCAGTAGATGGAATTCCAGTCATCAAAGCACTAAGTGGCTCATTGCAGAGCTAAAACAGAACTCAAAACACAATGCCACCTTTGAGTTTAAGAAAACAAAGTATCTCTAATGTTTTTCATTTGAATAAACAGTTCACTAATGTAGAATTAGAACTATTAGCCTATAAATATTTACATGTAATAACTGGGCTATGCCATTTACAGAACATAGGATGAAGTTGAGTGTTTCGCCTGTATTTTTTTTTTTTTAATTTGTGAATATGTCCTTGTGTTTTAAACACATTCTGATACAGATTTTTGTTTTCTTTTCATTTTAGTATGTCAGATCTTTAAACTATTATCTGCTAGCGGCTTAGAATGCATACGCAATGGATACTAGATTCATCAGTACATTCAGATGTCCACCACTTCAGAGCTTGCAGGTGTGCCTGTTTATTGTGTATCTCTTCTAGGCTAATACATAGCCTTATTTCAACAAGCAACTTAGCATATACACAGACTAATGTATTATCTCATGCATAGGTATAGTCATAGCTATATCTCATATAATGTATTGTATTTTCCTCATAAAACAAGTGTTTTGTATACATATTTGAATGTTACAAAAATAGGGTAGAACAAAAATGAACAAACACTTCCTGTAAAATCTAGGATTTTTTTCAGTTAAAAAAATTGGTTTAAACTGAAAACGAAGGGGTTTACCAATAGGTGAGGAGGGAGGGTCTGAATACTGGCCAATTTAATCAGTCAAAAGACACCTACCAAATGGGCAGAAAGTCTTAATCTCATCACTGCTTGTGGTATCAGAGAAAGAAAATGATCTTCTATCCAGCAGGCCACCTGTTTCTTTTTTTTTTTTCTCTGCAGCTCAAAGGTGGCTCCCTATGTCTCGCATTATGGGTGAGGGACAATGCTTTTTTAGCTTCCTGTTAAAAGTGATCTGTTAAAGTCTATGTATTCAGTAAACATCTCTTATTGCTCCCGCAAATCACCACAAAGCACTGACAAACTGTTGTAAAGTAAATTCAGTTTCACTCTTTCAAAGTCAGCATACCCTCCCATCTCGGTAAGGTCTTTTTGAGTCTGCTATTATAGTAGTTTATTACTCTTGCAAGGTGCTAGATAAGTGACAGTATGTGGGATGGCAGCAGCCTGCATTTTCTTTTCTTCCTTTTTCCCAGAGTGCAAATGAGGCACTGCACAGAATGAAAGAACAATTTAAAATAAATAAATTGGTGCTGGATCTCTATAGATTTCCTGTGATTGTTTAACATAAATGCCTCAGTTGGGTTTCATTACTGTTTACTAGCTGTTATTAAGATGGCAAAACATAATACTCAATGTAGACTATTAGTTTATGGCTACTGCTAATCAGTGACATTAATTTCGAAGTATTATTGCCCACAGGAACCTATACATTCTTGCACAAAGGCACCGTTCTAAAATCATTCAGGTCCTACTGAGCACCTCCATGTATTTGTTTAGGCTATGATTCACTGAGGGTCAGAAACCAACTTCAGCAGAAAGCCTCACCTAGTACTCTGAAGGAGGAGGCTGTCAGGTGAGAGTTAAGCATGGCATAAAGAGAAGCCAGAGCTAGGTAAGAGCTGCTGCAAAGAGGAGGCAATAACAACAAAAAGTAACTCAGACTCTTGAATAAGCTTGCACATCAATCTCAGATGAACCCATCTCTGGCTATGCAGATCCTCATTGGTTCATCACTCGATTTACACAGCAGGGACGCTATTTATATGCGGACAGCACGCCCTCTGATCCTGGCTAGTAGAGAGGCTTACAGTGCTTGAGCATGGCTTCAGTTTAGGTATATGTACATTAGATCAGACACCACAAACAAGGCAAAGTAAGATTAGAACTTGCCATAGGAAAATAATGCCTGTTTGCGCCCGTGTGCCACATCTACAGCCACCTGGAACACTACTTTGTAGAGCAGCAGTACTCCTCATAATACGAGCATTCCTGTATGTGGTGAGCCAACAGGGCTAGCTTTGTCCCAGAGAAGGCAATAGATGCTGCCAGCAGGGCCATCTGCACATGTAGGGGTTGCTGCTGCCATCAGCATATACATACTAGTGTCCACCTAACATACAGACATCTCTGTTTACTTCTGTTTCGGTGCATTTTCAAATGTTCTGTGCTTATACTTAGACATAGAAACCTGATAATTGACTGCTGTGTGTCAAAGTATCACAAAATCCAGCTGCATCATAACTCAGATATATCACAAAAGGATAAATTGCAAAACCCGGGTCAGAGCCTGTACTTCCTAACATAGAAGCAACTGCATATCCACCAACTGGAATTGTTAAGTGGGCCATGCACTCATGCTGGTATTAAGAACTAACTTCTCATCTACTGTTTTTGCAGTTTTTGTACTCTGGGATCATCCTCCGATGATCCTTAGAGCAATAGATCTTGCTTACAAAGGCACCACTGCTGACAAGGAAAAGCCAGGTAATTCAGGGATCAAGCTTCTGAGAAGTCACATAGAGAAAGGTAAAAGGATCAGCAATTCAGTGGCTATTAAATCCAAATGCTCAGACTGGTACAGCTAATTCTCTTTTGTTAGCAGTTAATAGCATGCACGCTCTTGCAGTAAACTCATCTGCCAGCACTCTCAGGTCACAGCATATGGTGACCCTTTGAAAGGGCACAACCCATACAAAACCAGTATGGAAATAATCATATGACAGCTGTGTAAATTCTGCCACCAGGTTTAGGAAAATTCAGAGGAAACTGGAACTAACTGAGCAGATTCTGGGATATGCCATCCAAGTTAGAATATAAATGTACTGGCAAACCATCCTGCCTGCAACTGCTCCTCTGATTCCCTGTTTCCTGCTGAGCTCAGCTCACAGTCCTGTCCAGTGTCTGTGCTCAGCAACTTCCTCCTTTAACCCTACCACTTTCTCTTCTGCGAGCCCTTATGCAAAGGTACCCCACACACTTCCACTCAGTGCCACCTTGTAAACTTTTAACTGTAATTTGTCAGTTTAGTAGTTAGACTAAAGCACTAAAACAGTTTAATGCTATCTTTATCTCCTATAGTTCTGCCAGATGCACCATGGATGTGATCTGTAAACAACCTGTAAACTTCAGTTCTGGGCAACTCCTGAGCACTTAAATATTTTACACTGAGATTGCTATAAATATGCTACTCTTGTTCTTCCTTGTTAAATTAGGACAGTGATGTCTATCATTCGCAAGAATTTACTGGTAAAACATGAAGAAATTATCTCAAAAATCAAACTGCTAAATATTTTATAATATAGCCTCTTTGAGTGCCTTTCAAACTCTCAAACAAGCACAAAATCAAAGAAACAATGTATCCAAAAGCGTAAGCTTCATTTATATTTTGTAAGAACCCGCCGCTCGCCTCTTCACCCTCGCCTGCCCGCTCACTCGCCTCCTCCCATCTCCCTCCACCGCTCTCATCTTCACCCCCCTCCTCCTGCCCACCAGCCACTCACTGGCTCACCTGCCACTGGCTCGCTCCACCCCACCACTCGCCTCTTCCTCCCTGCCCCCCACTCGCATGCTTACCCCTCCTGCTTACCTCCTTACCTGATTAATGGGAAAATTGGCACCCCAACTGTACATCAGTCAGGACACGGGACAAAGGGTTAAGTATCAGCACATCTGGTCACCCTATCTGCATGGTACAGCAGCAACTTCAATTCATTTCTACTTCGGTGCAGGGGCCACATAGGAATTTTATTTTATAGGAAGTGGGCTTTAGGGGCTGATGCATTATCCACTGAAATCCATCATGTGACCAGTATTTGCCCAGGTTATGGAACATAAGTGTTTTGTGCCAGCCACTATTGTAGCTATATCCTCACCATCTTACAGCTTCTGCTATCTGATTCCTGGTTAGCAGTAAAGCCTGAGGTGTAGGGGAGCTACACGAGAACAAATGGGATTCAATTTTGGTGCCTAGTGAGCACTCTGAGGAAATTCCTTGGACTGACCTTCAGGGCAAGACAGAAATAAGGCTGTGATCCCTCTGGAGGGTTTCTATTAGAGAATTCTTTAGGATATCAAATCTAAGAACTATACTAAGACAATTCTTTTATAGCTCTGAAGACATTAAAATGTCTATAGACTAAAGCTGAGATTTTTAAAGGAATCAAAATAAGTTGGGTGCCATTGAAATGCAATGGTATTTGGGTGCCTAAATCCCTTAGTCCCCTTTGAAAATTCCAGTTTAAATTCTTTTTGGTAGCATTCATGGTTTAATTCCCAGTGTTCTGGATGTTGTGTTCTTGAAAATAAAAGAGGAGAAATAGATTTGTAAATGTGACTTCAGAAGGAAACTCAAGAGTTACAGCAGCTGAAGAGTGTTCTATATTTAGCTCAAGGAACAGAATGTAGCTCACACAAAGAAAAACCAAAAGAAAAATAACCTGTTCATAGCAACCACTATTAATTAAATAGGTATACTGTACACTTTCAAAAGCCTTTTCATTTATAAAGGAGCTGAGTAATTTACTGTGCACTGGTATCCACTATCACAATCCAGAAACGTTTTCCTTTTTTTCATTTCTACATGAAAATTGCCCTCTCAAAATAAACTGCTCCTCAAAACTAATAACTGAAGCAAGGAACAGATCATAATGAAAGCCAGTACATAGCACGTACATAATACTTCATGTTTTGCATCTGGATAGTCATTATCTTTCCTCCTGCTGGAACTTTTATGTTCACAAATGTGTCAGCCAAGTTTATAAATAGTTTCCCCTCCCCAGAGTATAACCCACAAGCCAGGATAAGATCATGGATGTTATGGTAGTCATTGTTGTGGAAATAATACCATTAATGTAGTAACAAACCAGAAATGGATGATGAAAAACTCATGTATAATCAGCAGTACTGAATGGAACAATAAAGGCACTAATTGAATGGCTAAAGTGTATTATTTATGGTGTTTCTTTTCACAGCTGAACTGAGAACGAAGAGCTACTTCTTACCACTTACATAATGGGAAATCTTGTGCATAGGTGTGCAAAGAGTGTCTCTTGCTAAAAGCGCCACACACAATTCCTATGCTCCTCTTGGATAATGTGAAACACTGTCAATACAGCAAATTCCTTTTGCATGGCACTCAGGTAATGGGGGGCATCTAAGTCTACAAGTGGATAGACAGCATGCTCCTCTTCACAGCTGGCCAGTTCTGTTGGAGAATAAGAGCAGTCTCATCCTGTTTCCTCTCCATCTCTTTTACAATGGAAAGCATCAAACACCCTAAATATAGAAGTCACTACCACTTCCCCATGCTATGTACACTTTGTTTTAAATTGATTTTAATTATTCGATTTTAAAATGCACATATTCCATGGTTAACAGGGTGGGAGTGAGTATGTTATTTTCCCTTCAATGACTTGACACGTTGGCCGCTTTCACTAGTGCTAATGGGATATTGTTGTGCTTATATATTTTAAACTTTCATTAAAAACAAACAGCTATATGGGGAGTTTGATGTATCTTTTCAAAATTAAAGGTAATTTTATCCTAAATCCAGCCTGGCATTTACCCAAGGGCAACTGAAATGTGTAGAGAAGGGAAGGTGTAAAGCGGTTTTTGTAGCTTCATAGTTTCATTATTACAACTTTACTGAAAAATAAATAAACTTTAAATGCTCTTTACAATGGAAACAGAACACTTTGTCGCAATGTGACAAAGAGTACAGTGGCACCTTAAAGACTAACTAAAGACTGCCACAGGACTCTTTGTCACTTCTGCAATTCCAGACTAACACGGCTACCCCTCTTATTCTTGATCTTTGTCGCAAGGGGTACCCTGAATGTTGCATTTTAATTTTTCCCCTTAAAAATAAATAGGCCTATTGGGGAACATGATTAGGATGAAAGGATAGGTTTGGAACTTCAGAATAACATGAACAGCAGTTGTCAAACTTTTGAAGCCTTTAAAAAACACAGTCCATTGGGGAAAAATCAAGCATTGCTGGCTAATATGAAAAGAAGGATAGATAAGAAGCCAGGATGCTATACCCCTGAAACAGAATGAGCAACAGACCTATGTGAAATCATATCACATTATTTATATATAAGGAGAACTGCAGTGTCATGAAGGGCAACACCCAACACTTATAAAAATCAAGAATAGAAAAAAATGAGAGAACACACAATAATTTATACTCAAGGCAAGAAACAAAGGATTTGGGATTAAACAGCTCAGTTGAATAAAAAAAATCATAATTGTTTTTCTCTGTACGTGTAGTCAGCATTGAGTACAGTAGCTTTGCACAGCAGAATCTGCTGAGGCCTCCAGAGATCAGGAAATGTGAAATACAAGCTGTCATAAATATAAAGAGAAGAGTACAACCTTTATGTATGCAGTAATATAAAATCCCTCTGGGCCAGAGGTTTATCTGTAAGGGGTTAAGAAGCTCAAATAACCTAATCAGCACCTGACCAGAAGGACCAATGGGGAAAGAAGATACTTTCAGATCTGAGGTGACGGGGGAGGCTTTGTTTGTGTGTTCTCTCGAGCCAGAGAGGGACCAGGGCAGAAAAAATTCTCTCTTACAGACAAGCAGAAATAAGCATCTAGGATTACAAAAATAGTAAGTAAGCCAAGGAAAGGCATTAGCTTATCTTTTGTTTAACCTGTGAATTTTCCCTATGCTAAAAGGGAAGTTTATTCCTGTTTTCTGTACCTTTAAAGCTAAGCCTAGAAGAGGATTCCCTGTGTTTTAAATCCTTTGATTATCCTGTAAATTGACCTTCCATCCAGATTTTACAGAGGTGATTCTTTTACTTTTGTTTTAAATCATTTTTTTCTTTTAAGAACCTGATTGATTTTAAGTGTCCTAAAAACCCAGGAACTTGGGTGTGTGCTCACCTGTACCAATTGGTGAGGATATTATTCTCAAGCCTCTCCAGGAATGGGGGTGTAGGGGGGATATTCTGGGGGGAAAATAGGACTCCAAGTGGTCCTTTCTCTGAATCTTTGTCTAAATCACTTGGTGGTGGTAGCGATACCGTCCAAGGACAGGGGAAGGAATTTGTACCTTGGGAAAGTTTTTAACCTAAGCTAGTAGAAATAAGCTTAGGGGTCTGTAGTCTCCCTCGCACTCCCAATCCAAGGGAGACCCCTCAGGCCGGATCACACCAGATGGGTTCAGGCTCTGTCAGGTGACCGGCACGTAGCGCAGTCCCTGGAGGTAGCTAGGCCTGGGCCTTCTGGAGCTCAGGAAGCCAGCAGCACACAGTCTCTAGGGGGCTGGCTTTAGCCTGGGCTTCCGGGCACAGGCAGCCAGCAAAGCAAACAGTCTATAGCGGGCTGGGGCCAGGGCCTCAGGCTCCGGCAACCAGCAAGGCAAAAACAGTCTGGGAGGGCTGGCTATAGCCTGGGCGTGACACAGGCAGCCATCAAAGCAAACAGTCTATAGAGGGACCCCTGTTCAGGGTAAGGACAGCAGACTCAGGGGGTGGGTACCTCTCCCAGCCAGTCGACATCTGGTTCCTCCGGGTACATGGCAGCGGGTACTCCAGGCCAGTCATCCTTGGCGTCAGGGGTTGGAGCGCAGTGCAGGCTCGAGTCTCCTCCAGGCAGCAGCAGGTCCTGCGGAGCATCCTTCTCCTCCCCTGCTTCTCCCCCTTCTGGGCTGCAGGGCTTGCCTTTTATAGTCCCGCCCTTGTACTTCTGGCGAGGGGGGGCGGGGCGGCCTCGGCTCCACCCTCCAAGGGGTGTCCCCGGCTCCCTCGCACTCCCAATCGGAGGGAGCCCACTTGGGATCACTACAGGGTCTTTCATGTGGGTCCCTACATCTGTACCCCAGAGCTCAGAGTGGGAAGGGAACCCTGACACATGCTTAGGAAGAAGAGCTGAAGGTAAAACAGAAATTCCTTTCTGAAAAAAGAAATCGTATTTTTGAAAACAAAAATGCTCCAATTGGGACAAATAGTCAAAAATATACTCCACTCACCCTGCCCCCCACAGGCAGAGCATTACAGGGGGAAAAAAAATCTCTTTTGGGAGGACCTAATTGGGATTTTTCACCTTACCAACAGAGGGCTGGAGGGGTCTCAATTTCACTTTCTCCATGCAGGTGGAAAATGAAATTGACAAGAGGCTTCCAACCCTGCTTCTGGAGAAGCAGAGAGATGAGAGACTTTCATCCTCCTCCCTAACCTTCAGGTCTGGCTTCTCAGTGGGCAGTCAGAGAGCTATCATTCTGATATTCCTGTTTTCATTCTACAGGGGAGAATCCCAAAAGAAATCCCCTAGCTCCACAACATCCTGGACAGGGAGAGGGGTGCCCACAGTACTCTCAAATCCAATCATTCACAATCAATGAGTCAGAACCCCAGACATCATTATTTAAAGCCAAATTTCCTGAATTTGGAATTTGATTTCTAGTTTTTGAGCAACATTGTTTCTGGTTCTTGCTCCAGAGGCTCCAGCTGTCCTCACTGTCACACTCAGAAAACGGTGAATGGTGGGGCTGGATGTTCAGATCAATGTGAGTGCCTGTCTGGTTCAGTCTGAGCAATAGAAAGCATTAAAAGCTTTCCAAGATTTATTCCACAATCAGGAGGGCTAGAAACTTCCTTTAAAGAAAGAAATCAAAGCTGGGATTCTCATGTCCTCTTATGACTCCAGGAATTGAGAGTTAAAGAATAACACCAAATATTACAAGATACACAATAAAATAGTGAGAGTTGGCAATACTGTGCCTAATTTAATCCCTGGCTGACTCCTCTGAAGCCCTGGTGCAGTTCTTGTAAACACTAATGTGTGCTTATATTACTGTTACTGTAAAACTTGCAACAAAGCAAATAAGAACCACACATGGTCCTGTACTCAGGAACATCTTTGTAGAAACACACTGGTGTCTCTTTAAATTCCTCTTTCTCGAGTTTCTTTTTCCTTATAAATACAAAAAAAAAAAAAAAATTACATTACAAGGCAGATCCCTGCAAAGTGAACTGGGTGAAACTTTCCAGGCATAACATTTTTCCCTCACAAGAAATGCAGATTCAGGTCAAGCAAAATCTTTGTGGAAACATGTAGAATTCCCTAATTTGTTTTGGCCACCATTGGGAGGTCCAGCAGGGAATTTGTCCTAGGCTCAGGTTTGAGGGACTGTGGTTCCTCTGTTGGTCTGTGCTGTTGCTCTGGGTGGCTGTTACTGCCTCAGAGAGCACCTCTTCTGAGCTATTACAGAACAATACCTCCTCTGATCTCCAGCCAGAACTACTGCCACCTTCACATATGGTCCCTGTACAGCTGGCCACAAATCGACCTTCTAGTTCCTCTGAAAACCCTTCTTCCCTCAAATCCATGCCCCTCCTGATCCAGCATAACAACAATTTTTCATGCTTGACAGTTCCCTTAAAGTGCAGGGGGACAGTTCTTGTCCAGCGACACCATCTCCCCCCTGATAGCATCAGACTCAGAAACAGGAGACTAGTGGGGGTGAGTGTTCAGATGAATGTGGGTGACTCTCTGGGTTAGTATGAGGGGGAAAAAAAGCACCAAATAATGGGGGAAAGAGAATAGACCTGGCCATGAGAGATAATATTGGGAATAGTCATTAAGGAGTAAGGCAGGTGTAGCTTGTTGGCCTTCTGAGGTTTAAACATTTTTTGTGGGACTTATCATTTATGAGAGTGTCCTATATGTGAATAATAAATAGATACAGTGCCCTGTCTTTTATAGGACCAATTAAACTACTTGCTGTGCACTACAAACAGTTTCTTCTGCGCAGCTCCTTGTACTACCAGCCCATAACACTATCCAGTCCTGACTGCAGCTCTCTTCCTGCCTGCAACATTGCAGCAAGAGCTGGGTGGTATCTGGTAGAAACATTTTCAACACACACAGATTCATCAACACCAAAACATTTCACAAATTCATGGTGGTTACACCAAATTGTTTTTTTTTAATCAAAATTAAATCAAAACATTTTATTTTGAAATGTTTAAAATGCACATTTTGATTTGTTTGTTTGAAAGGACATTTCAGTTCAAAGTGTCCTTTTATTTTTCAGAAGTGCAAAAATGGTCATAATTGGAACAAAACATTGGGTCAAAGTTCTTTGCTTGACCTGAATTTTTCTGTTTTTAAACTTCTCAATTTGCAGAACATTTTCATTCTCCGGTGGACCCAAAACAGCTTTTTAGACTTTTTTTTAAATTGCCCACTAACTGATGCATCCGTTATTCACCGAGGTCTAATTGAGATAGCTATAAAAATGTGCTGCTGCTGTTCTTCCTTATTAAATTGGGATAGTGACGTCTATCATTCACAAGAATTTACTGACAAAACATGAAGAAATTTTCTCAAACATTAAACTGCTACTTGAATCAGCTCAGTCGTGTGACTGACTCTCTCGTGAAGTCTGGAGAGGTCTTTTTCTATGTTTGTTTTGTAATCTTTTTATCAAAGCTGGTTCAGATTACGAGCCACTTATTGCATAAGTGCAGGACAGCAAAGCAGGAAAGAGGCAGTTACCCAGGAGCCACTATCCCTCAACCTCCTGTGCATGTGCATCTTGAGTGGGCAGGCAGCAGCAGGGAATGGGTGGAGCCTTGGTTCTGCCCCTTATGCCACAGATAGTGCCACTGATCTAGAATGGCAAGTGAAGTAATCTACAGTAGAGATAGGAATCTGTACCAGCCCTTCTTCCCTGGATGAAATGGGAAGCAGAGCACCCAGACTGGGACTGAGTCAATCTTGTTCCTAGTCTGGTCCTTGGGCTATGCAGCTACCAATTGCCCTTTGCTCAGGACTGGTGGCAAAGCCATCATTTAGCCCATTGTTAGTGCATGGATGAAATAAATATTCAACAGTTTTCTATGTGTTTCATGAAAGTTTATCTGCTAAATTCAAGATTTAATAAGAGGCCAATATGCATACAATAGAAGCGTAAGAATAAATTTATGACTCCAATAGGAGACTGTTGACTTCATAAATGTGTTGACATCAGACACATTTTAATTGATTCAAAATGTCATTGTATTTTAACAGTTTAATGAAAGCATTATTTATAATCACCCAGTGTCTCATATGTATCCTTTCAGCATATGGCTGATTATATTTTCAAAAGGTTTCGTCTAGTTATCATTGAACATCGGGGACAATACTGATATTAATGTTTCTGAGATGATACATGAAGATGTTGTGTCCTTTTAAGAAAGGATATTCTGGGAGTTCTCAGTGGTATTAAACTCCCTAGCATTCAACAGAAAAAAAGAAAGCGGGAAGTTATACTTAAGAATGAAACTGATGGCTTAGAGACTGCTTACAATTTCTTTTAATTGACTTCAGTATTGCTGTTAGAAAATGTTTCCTTTGCGAGTGAATGTGTGTATGACATGTAAAATTGTACACTCTACTTTTTGTTTTTATAGACCAAATTGGCCCTTTCTATTTAGACACTTGTATAACAACACCATCACAGTACCTCTCCATCACTAGTGGAATTTTACCCTTCCAACACTCCTGTGAGGTAGGAAAACTATTATCCCCAATTTACAGATGTAGAGTAACTGATTTGCCATGGATCATAGATGCCCCAAAGCTGGAAACTGAACCAAGGTTTCTTGAGTCTCACACCAATGACCTATCCATAAGGCCGTCCTTCATCTCCCTTTCAAAGGTATGAAAACAAAGGAGTAGAATGGAGTAAACCACCTTCCTTTGTGCTCCTTCCTTGTGCAAGTTCTCAGGACAGTTGCAGTCACCATATTACCACTTCAGTGCTTTCCATTTGCATTAGTAAAACCTGTCCCTGATTTTTACTATAAATACCTGTGACATAATCTTAACCTTACCTATAGCCCAGCGGTTAGAGAACTTATATGGGATGTTCAAATCCCTGCCCTATGGATTTGAATCTCTGCTTCTCAACTTTGTGAATCTAGTCCTTTGATTTTACTTTCAAAAGGTTAAAATGCTTGGAAAGAAAATGTTTCATTTTCCAGGCTGAACAAAATATTTAATTTGACCCATAACATTCTTTTTCCTTTATGAATTAATTTAATATTCAGAAAAAAAATCAGTTTGACCCAAATCAAAATTTGAATTTTCTGTAACTGTCAGGAAACCAAAGATTCTTATTTGCCCAGATGTTCTCTGAAAAGATTTGGTGTAAGTTTGTTTTGAGTTTACACATAAGTTCAGGACAGTTTTTATTTGATCAGTACTGGTTCTTCTTGCACTGATCCCTAGGTGGAAGAAACAGGAACAAATCCTGAAAAGCCAAACGAGAAACTGGGCTAAAGTTTCCTAGCATAAATAAATGATTTTGGCTTTTTTTCCCCCTACATCTTATAATAAATATTTTTTTTACACAACATTCACATATTTGTCTTCCCATGGGTTTGCCTTTCAATATTGATTGGCTTTATATCACGTTTCTACTCTGTACAATCTACTATGAAATTTACATTTTAATAAATCAATAACATATTTTAGGTGAGCTTGAAGTCCTTGGATGAGTCAGAACTTCCCAGGCAATGCAAAAGTGCATAATTTATATATATTTACAGTTCTGAACTGTAATAAAAATAAATCCAACACATCAACATTTAGAATCACAAACATTTGGGGAGAAATCAAACAACATATCAGATCTGTTTTTTCTCTGAAATAATACAACATACATTCCTATGTTCTAGGCAATACGGTTTTCATTTCATATTAGTTATCCAGAGAAAATATCAAAAAGCAGAACTGATTAAGACTGGGGGCAGAATATAAATCTCCTGTAAGAAAACATCAGTAATTAACAAATTATAAAAATAACACTTTACATAACAGTTCCCTTAATGGGCTAAGAATGCTCCAAAATAATTTATATGTAGATTGGAGAAATGCTATGGGAAACTGCTACATGTTTTACTAATACACTGTGTTTTATGCAAGGATTGGTGAAATGCGTCTGTTACAGTTTTTCAGAATTTAGCTACAGTAGCTTCTTTGGGTTTAGCCTGGGCAAAATAAATGTTAAGATCCTATGCAAGTCCATTTTAAATCTGATCAGGCTGTAGTGAGACATGTTCTCTGTTCAGTCATCCTTATTCAAAAATGACAAAACAAACTTGTTATTCCAAAAACAAAAAAGGCGGCTGATAGGATACAAAACTGTTCTGATGGCCTTGATCTGCAACTAGTAACTCATGTGAAGTATATAGAAATCTAAGCACCATATAGCAGTCTCCAATAGCTGTTTGTCATATACTAAATGCAACTTATTTCTCACCTTTCCTATAACTAAGATAAGCCAACTTTTTATTTAAACTTTGAGTCACTGATGAAACTCTTCTTCCTTTCTCCTGTAGAGGTTGCTGATCCTTCCTCACGTTGCACTCAACCCTTCTTTCATTTGATACAGAATCTGTATCACATGCAAAGAATGAAAAATAAAATGTTTAAATTTCAAGTGGGTCTGACACCTTCAAACAGGATTACATGAATGTGAACTGGAAACCTTTTAGTTTGCACCTGCTGCAGGCGCACAGGAAAGTTATAGCCCAGCTCTTTAGTGTGTACTTAGGGTGACCAGGTGTCCAGTTTTCGACCGGATGTTCCGGTTGAAAAGGGACCCTGGCTGCTCTAGTCAGAACTGCCGACCAGGCCGTTAAGAGTTCGGCTGGCGGTGCTGCGAAGCTGAGGCAGGCTAGTCCCTACCTCTCCTGGCTGGCACCAGCCAGCAGGTTCAGCTCCTAGGCAGTGGGGCCACAGGGTTCCATGTGCTGCCCACCCAATCACCGGCTCCAAGAACCAACTAATGGGAGCTGTGGTGGGCGGTGCCTGTGGGTGAGAGCATCTTGTGGACCCTTCTGCCTCCTGTCCCGCCTAGGGCCCGAACCTGCTGGCTGCTTCCAGGGTCGACGCAGCACAGTGCCAGGACAGGCAGGCAGCCTCCCTTAGCACTGCTGCACCACTACTGGGAGCCACCAGAGGTAAGCCTGCAGCCCAACCCTTAGTCCCAACCCCATGGTTCAGCCCTGAGCCCCCCAAACCCAGACCCCTTGCACTTAAAATCCCTCATCCATGGCCCCACCCCAGAGCCTGCACCTCTAGCCAGAGCACTCACCTCACTGCATCCCAACCCTCTGTCCCAGCCCAGAGCCCTCACACACCTTGAACCCCTCATCTCCAGCCCCAACCCAAAACCCACACCGCCTCCTGCATCCCACATCGCTGCCTTTACCTGAAGACCCCTCCCCCACTCTGAATCCCTCAACCCCACGCCCAGCCTGAAGCTCCCTCCTGCAAACAAGCCCCTCATCTCCATCCCCATCCCAAAGCTCTTACACCCCCCTCAAGCTGGAGCCCTCAACCCCTACCCCTAAAATTGGCTACTGGAGTGAACTTCACCACCATGGGTGCCACCTCTCCAATGTCCTGGGACTCCAGGCCTTCATTATCCTGATCCTGAGAAATGTCCTGACCAGAGTGGGCCAGAAGGAGGGACCCAAATGATACTGCTACCTCTATCCACTCCAGCTGAATCCCAAGACATCTGGGATGAAATGGGATTGGATTTAAACAAGAGCTCCAATCCAGCTCAACTAACTACTTTTTTCCCCGCTGTCTCCAGCTGAACTCTGACTACCTCCTGGGATGTTAGTCTTTGCTGCTCTCTGCTGCCCATGTATTCTTTTCCATCCCTACCTTATTTCTTTTCTTTTCTCCTTTTTCCCCTTCTCTCTAAGTCTGTCTTAGCCAGTCAAGCCTGCACATTTTGCACCACTGCTGTAAATCTATGACCAGAAGGAGACAGTTAAAAGAAATGTCATAAACACCTTAATGCTGGAGGAGTTTGCCAGGTCTCAGAGTGACTCTTAAGACTGTGATTTGAGCCTGTGTTTTTTTTTCCCCATAGAAAGGCTGCAAGTGAAAGTCAACAACAGAGATAGAAGTTGCATCTTCTCTCCTCTTGCATGGGTTTGCCTTGTTTTGTTTTCTAGGAACAGGATCAGATTTCAACTACAATAGCATGACAACTCCAGCCCATCTCAACTAATGCTTTCTTGTTTCTCCAAACGGACAATTATCTTTAATACCACATAAGAGACTGGCAAACAGTCTTTTCCTTCTAAAACCCTCTCCAGCTAAAGGGAAAAGGAACAAGGGATGTCAGTAGAGTGAAAGCCTTATTTAATACTTTACATTTCAAATGTTCTATGTTTTTCTTTCTTTTCTGCATCTTTAACATAAGTTAAAATTATTGTTAATAGTGTGCTTGCCAGGGTATTAAGCAGGCTGCGAGATCTGTATACGCAGTCCTGTTTAACACTATTTAATGTTGCACAGTGACTGCGTTACGTCAATACTTTTAGTCTATATAGTACATCTAAATTAATACAACAGGGCACCAGCCTGTTATGGAAGAGAATTGTACGTTAGGTTAAGCAGATATGTTTTGTCCTATAAGACATGTCTCTCTCTTTTCCCTCAATTCCCATTGGTTGTATTCTTAGAGCATCTTGAAGTGTGTGAGCAAAGCTCATGGTCTGTTTTCCTTTTGGGGCTGACTTCTGATGTCCAGACTCAGCTGGGAGCTGCAAAGAGCAGTTTGCAACTTCCTCCTTTGGATTTTTCACTGTCTCATTTACACCAGTAGATGTAGCAAAAGTACTTAGATCTCCTTAGGTTGTGGTCATAAGTATCAGAGTGGGATCTGCTGAGTGCTGTCATTTTTCAAAAGTCACCCCTTATTTATCTGCTTGAAAGGGCATAGAGATCTTTCAAAAAAAAATATCTGGCCTTAGCTGTGGATGCTGAGCACTTGAAAGCCTCGCTTTAGGACAGCTTAATGAACACTTTGGGCCATAAGACCTGCACAGAGCAGCAGTCTGCCCCTTTCTTTTTATCAGTGGTGTGTGACAGTTCTCATACCTCAGTTTGTCCTTCCTTGCTTGTGTCCGAAGAGCAATAAAGAGTTCCCAGTTTCATTTTTTATATCAATAGCTGTGAGTCAGTGTTTACTGAGGTGGGTGGACTGTAATGAGTGCCCCTTTCTGTAATTCACGTTTATGTTTGAGAGCTGTATTTAGAAGCTCAGGAAATGGGAATACCCACTCTGAAAACTGCTACAATTCTGGTCTTTTGCTACTGATGTTTTTAAAGTGCTCAGCCTAGTCTTCAGCCCTGTTTGGTTTAACCATGAATTAGAAGTTTCAAAGCTTGGGTCATTTCACCTCTATATTAGACTGAAGGTGGTCTACTTCAAAACAACAGCACAGACTGATGGATTATTACAGACACTCACAGGTGGCAAGTCACATTTGAATTTCCTTCCCACTAGATGTATGGATGAGCTGAATAAGGCTTGGTCTCAGTTTTGTCCATTGCTCACCACATCCTCATCAGCTCTTGTCCCTGGAGATCACTCTCCATGGCTTATGACCCTTGATGTGATTTCTCTTTCAGTAGGGCAGCTTGGTGCATAAGAACAAACAAAGGTGTTCAGCTACCTGGGTGAAGGATGTCCTTGGGAAACTTAGATATAAAGATTTAAAAACACATGAAGGAAACTAAATGAGCCTTCTTCAAATAAAAAGGCTGCACTCATGTTGAGTGTTTTCCCAGATTTGAAGCTATAAGGTAGTAAGGTTACAGAAGAAAGGGCTGAGGGGCCACCAAGGAGTCTGATCTCCTCTTATGTGGGGATTTTACTAGAGCTGGTTGGGAATTAGGCACCCAACCAGCTCTAGTAAGAGCATTTGTGTCCTTGAGCATTTCAAGGCATTTGTGTCCTTGAAAATCTCCTCAATAATGACTTTGTTCAAGTCTTTCCACTGGATTCCTGTTCACTTACAGATGGAATTCTAGTTGTTAAAGACTTGAGCTACCTGGAAACTTGATACCCTGGCATGACAGTAAAGATCATCTGGGAAACTGGTGCTTTTGTCTCCTTTGTTAAATGTTACATGACTAGCAGAAGCTGAACCCTCACCGATTCCTGCTGAAGTAAATGAAGTAAAGTAGAGTTCAGTGCTCTAGGGAGGAAAAAAAAAAAAGAACAAGCCACTTTTATTTAGATGCCTGAATATGGATATAATTTGAAAATGTTGGTCTCTATATGTTAGAACATAAATTAGCAACAGTTATTTCATGTATTACTGAAAGTCGCTGTTAAAAGGTTCAGATTTTCTGCAAACATGAAGTGTCATATTGTAGTTAAGTGGTTACACTCAAATTTCTACTGCAGAAAGGAATAGAGCCAACATATAAAATATTGCTAATGAGTCCTTCATGATTTCATTGTTGTGCATATGCTGTTCCAAAAATTTGACACACCAAAAACAAAAGTAGGTCTGCACCAAACTGCAGGCTGTGTGCGACTAAGCCAGTCTTTTTCAAATGTGGCCGCCAGGGGATTTTTCTGCTGCTCCTGGGCAGAGATAGTGGGGAGGGGTGGGAAGGGTAAAACAGCAGCTTCTCCCTGCAGCACCCTGCTGTTGCTCCTGGCTGCCTTACTGTTTTGTGGCACCATCAATAGGGGATCAGTGCCCTGTACCATTCAGCCTCCTGGGGGCTCCAGACAGTGCCTCTGCAGACATGTGGGGCTAGTGTATGCACTCGGCAGGCTTTGGGCTTCAGCCCTGGGCAGCTGGGCTTGGAAAAACTGTCACAGTGACCACCAGCCAGGGATAGTTGCCACACTTTGAGGTCCCCCCCAAAACTGGTCTGAGAACCTCTGGTCTAGGCACTCGTCTCAACTTTCTGACACTATTCTCAGTTCCCTGAATGTAGGATTGTGTGTGTCTGGTCTCCTCTCTCCCCTAGCCCAAACCATTTTGATTGGTTCTGTTGTCCTAGGTGAAATTAGTCCACCTGTACATATAAGTGAAAGGTGATAGGGAAAGGATTAAAAGCTTTTGACTTAAAAATACCTTTGTCTTCAGTTGTGGCTAGATGGTAGCTTCCCTATCACAGGTGAACTGGGGAAGGGAGGGCACACAAAAGCTCCTTTCCCATCCCATTAAGAAGGCCTTATATTGGCAGTCAGCACTCCCCGAACGTAAAGCGAGTGCTAGTGCAGCAGAAAGTATTTATAGATCCAGAAGGGGTGTGTCAGGTTCAGCTGGGGTGTGAACATGAGTCTGCTTCTCCTTTTTCTTCCCCAACTCTGTATGGTTGCTGGAATGTGTTGGGGGTGGTATGGGCATCATACCCATTCTACTCTGCACTTAGACAGGAAGGGATCACTGTACAGATAGGAAGGGATCACTGTACAGATACACTTTTCTACGGCAATGCTCTATAGCTGCAATCCACAAAATGAACCATCACCATAAAAAGGGGGTCACCTCCCCCACCCAACTCAAATCACTGCTTCTGTTCTCTTGTCAGCCCACTCTTCCAACTCCTCACCCCTAATTTGCTCTCATGCTCTAGCTTTGCTTTTCCATCCCACTCCAGCCCCCTCACACTTTTCTGACCTGCTGCCTTTTTTTATAGCTTCCTATAGGGAATTCAGAATTGAAGTATGAGCTCTGCACTTCTCCACCTCACTCCGGTTCTTTAACATGACACCTCTCAAAAATGTTGCAGGTCTCCAGCCTCGTTAATAGTTGTTAGTGGTCTGTTAGACTGGCCTGCATTGAGCAATCAGCAATCATTCCTATCAGCCACAGAGGAGCACCCTCTCCTTTGCAATGGCACCACCTGAATTTCCCATCCCACATTTTATCTTCACTGTTACAACAAGGCACAAATCAAATACACACACGGTCTTCAATCTTTAAAAACAGCAAAGACTACCAAGAAGCTAGAGCTACTATTCTTAAAGCCTGGCTTCTGGGACAGGTCTCTCTTGCTGACACAACAGGCACTGATAAAGATGGCGCTTTTTTTAATTTCACTTTAATTAATCTGTGAAAGCTTGTCATGAGACTCTTGCCTGCATGCAGCAAAACATACAAATCTCCACTTCAGCTGCTATTCAGACAGATGATATTCTACCTATTACAAATGAACATACTGAACAGAAAGTAGTAGTCACTGAATACACTATACATAATAATATTAACGAGTTCATGACTCTTCAGCCTGCCCAACTGTCTGGACTAGAACACCTCTTAGACTCTGTCTACATTAGAGTCCATGCTAACATATCTATGCTGGCAAAGCCCCCTAGTGGAGAAATAGCACATGCCAACAGAAGGCATTTTGCCAGCATAATAAAAACCATCTCTCTGAATGACATTAGTTATGCCAAGAAAAGCACACTGGTAGTTACACAAACTGCAATCTATTGCCCCATATTAAGTATCTCCCTACTGCTACTCACACCTTCTTGTCAACTGTTTGAAATGAACCATCCTGATCATCACTACAAAAGGGTTTTTTTTCTCCTGCTGATAATAGCTCACCTTAATTGATTAGCCATTTAAAGTTGGTATGGCAGCCTCCACCTTTTCACGTTCTCTCTCTGTGTGTGTATCTCTCTCTCTCTTCCTATTGTATGTTCATCTCTATGCATCTGATGAAGTGGGTTTTAGCCCATGAAAACTTATGCCCAAATACATTTGTTAGACTCTAAGGTGCCACAAGTAGTCCCCATTCTTTCTGTCAGTATAGTCGCCTCTACAGCAGGGACTTTGTTGACACAGCTATGTCAGCTGGGGATGGGTGATTTTTTTCCACACTCCAAGCCATTATAGCTATATCAGCAAAACTTTGTCATGGGGAGACTAGCTTTTATTTTCTAAATCCCTGCAACTGATGCCAGAGAACATCAGTGCTAAAGCATCTTTAAATCTAGTTAATATATTCATTTCCTGATAGAAAAATAGCAAACAAAATGAGTGAAACACACAACTCAGCCCTCTGAGACAGATGAAAGCTATTTTACAATCTCCACTCCTCTTCCCTTAGTTAAGAAAGGGCTAGTGTTGTCACAGTGTGAAATATTAACATTCAATTGTTTGTTGGGACATCCTACACATGCTTAGGCCTAAACAATTTATGTAAACTCCCAGTAAATGTCCAAGCTCTGTGTTGTTAATCAATATCTGAAGGACTACAAAGATTCATTCAGTACATCACATCTTCCATAACTTACTTTTTAACTGATAAATTTATCTTTTATCAACTTGTTTTAAAATAATCAAACCTTCATAACCATGTTTTGAAAAATGAAAGTCCTCTGATATGTCAAACCTCTCACCTTCTTTCCTTCCAAAAATAAACCACAAACAAATATGAAGCATAGCTCTAACATTCAATTACCCAAGGATGAATACAATATTACAGTATTTCTCTCCAAGTGTAAATGATGGTCTAACTCACATAAAACATACAAATCTGACACATGCAAATATATTGTATTCAGGGTTTTCTTTATGAAACTGATGCATTTTGATATTTTTCAGAGATATATTTCTATTATTGGGAATGATTTTGTGGAATTGACTTTGCTGTCAATGCACACTCAAAATTCCCATCACCACCTGTGAAATTAAACATCCTTATGAACCCTTAAGTGTCCTTTGCTGGAATACGTCCAATGTTATTTTTAGAGTTAGGCAATCTGTTTCTAAAATTTACTCATCAAAACAAGAAACATAAATGTACCATTGACCTATGTATCCTTTCAAAACAGCTTAAACTTTAAATTGTGAGTGTAAAATACTTGAAGCAACAATTTAGTGAACACTTCATGAGAAATCTATACGTTGAAATCCATTCACAAAAATCAGCTGTTGAATAAATCTGAACAGTGGAAACATGCACGGAAACAGTAATCGTATTACAGACAATTTTTCACAAACAGTAGAAAGGGCTACATTTAATGACCATATTGTTTACTGCAAATAATTCTGCCGGCCCTAATCAAGAGACACCCATCTTATTTCTGCAAAGATTTCAGAATATAGCGTATATGGTCATGCACCCAGGTACGTCAGTACCTTGTAAGCAACTTAACTCAGGGCACTTAGTATAAAATAATACACAACTGTCAACTAATTGCAGTGTAGTCCCAACTCAGTTTTGAAAGGAAGCTTTTTTCCTATCTACTTCAGATTGCACAGCACAAAGGGAGCAGCTGCCTCTACCTAGTGAGAGGCAACAGAGGCAAATCCATTAAACAGAATTCAGCAGAAGCTTTCTGGTGCAGTGGCCTCTAGCTCCATTTTAAAGGTTCAGATTGTATGTTTTGAATCCATGTACTTCTAAGGGAACCAACTTTAGAGTTAGATAGATTGGGTTTTTTCCTCCCATCCCACTTGATTTCCTCAGGGGTCTCTGTTTAGGGTCCCCCGTTCTTCACTCTGCACTCCCATAGCGGAATTCAGTTTTATTGCTCGCTACTGGTAGCGATCATACAGCTCTACAGATCAAATCTGGCTTTCCAAATGCCAGTTTCTGTGTTTGCAGGTTCATTTTTTTCCCCCCTCATCATTCTCAGTGAGGTTTTCATATGCAAAGATCACAGAGAAACTAATTGCCTGGATATTTTCAAAGGTAGGAAAGATTTTTTTCAAGCCTTCTGAGTGTAACTTGAATGCATATAAAGAATCCTGCAGCTTACAGAAGGGTTACAGAGATAGAAGTGACCCACTCGACATGCCTGGGTATTCGAATGATTGACAGAACTGTGTCTCATTCTCCATTTACTTACTTGTTGTGAAGTTATTAACTCATGTGCACAGTGAGTAAAAAGTGAGTATAAAATACTACTAATGCTATAAATATAACCTACCACTGAATGTGTTACAGGCTTTTGCTTTGTGCCCTGACCCCTGGGTTATGCGATACTCTGGTGTTGGTCTCCCAATTTGTCCTGTGGAAGTCATTCCACTTTTCATAAATAATTAAATATGCATTGGACTCAAGGGAGAGTAAAAATGACAATAGTCTGGTGGTTGGGGCACTCACCTGAGAGATTAATATTGTCTAAAATGTTTGTGTGTAATACAATAGCCATAGGAACAACAATCGCTATCCGCCAATCCAATGGGTAGTGTAGACCTGCCTGAACTAGTATGTTAGATTTCAGCTTTAAAAATCTAACTGGTGCCCTTGCAAACTCACCCCCTCTTTGTCTAAGCTCACAACTTGTCTCTCTCACCAACAGAAGTTGGTCCAGTAGAAGGTACTACCTCACCCACTTTGTCTTTATAATATTTTGGGACTGTCACACCTATGACACTGCATATTACCAGTAGATGGCATTTACGTTTATTACAAGTTGCTCTATCACCTCAACCTATGCTATCTGCAGTATTAACCTATCTTTTTACAGCATCCTAGGGGGCTGTTCCCTCGAACTAACTGCTAATGTAAACCCAGAATAAAATGGTGCATTCTCCTTAATTGAGTGGGATCAAGTATCTATTACCAGGGACAAAAAAAGTCAGGCTGTTGCTATTGAAAGATTATATCACACATTTTAGATAAGAACTTCTTAAAATATTAGTGTTAGAAATCCAGACCATTCCAAGTTGAATATTTCATCATGCAGAGTGATAAGCATTCCCAATGTCTCTTGAAAATCATGGAAACTTTGTACCTAGTCGAATTGGGTCATACAATTCCACAACTACCTCTCCCCCTTGTATTACCACTGACAGAAACTCTCTGTTTCTTGAGGACATGTCTAGAATGCTGCCAAACAATTCTTGGGCACTGACAGAATAAAGTACGCTCACCCATTCACTGAGATCATCAAACACAGACTCCAAGTGGAAGATCTGCCTTGGTGAAAGAATTGTTCGAAAAATAAAAAGCAGTGCTTCATTTTAAAACTCATCTCTTATCCATCTCTCTTATTTTATAGACTTTTCATGAAGGGCAAGTCACTTTCTTGATAGTCCTAACAATACTACCTTTCCCAGGTGTCTGGCTGCTGGGTCTTGCCAACATGCTCAGGGTCTAACGGATTACCATATTTGGGGTCAGGAAGGAATTTTCCCATGGGTCAGATTAGCAGAGACCCTGGGGTGGAGTGGGGTTTCACCTTCCGCTGCAGCATGGGGCACGGGTCACTTGCACTTTTAAACAAGTACAATGGTGGATATTCTGTAACTTGAAGTCTTTAAATCATGATCTGAGAATAAATCTTTTAAAAATCATGTTTCTATATTCTACAACTTATGAAATTTTCTGTTTCTCACTTGTGGGTTTCAATTTGCTTATATTTTTGTCTTGAAATCCATACACTTCTGTGCTTTCACATCAATAATTGTGTACCAGAATTGAAAAACTGTTAAGTGAACTTGAAACTTTGCATTATCTGCTGTTCTGAAGAATGATGATCATCATTCAGAATAGCCAAATAGGAGCAACAATCAGTCTATTTCAGGAGTGAAATCCAGTCCCCACTGAAGTCAATCACAAAACTCCACTTGCATCAATTTTTCATCATGTGAAAGGACTGAGAAGTCTTCAAGCACTCAGGCACAAATTTAACTTAGGTGGTTGTCAAACTGGGTTTTCACCTGAAAAAAAGTTACTCCCATTTATAAGTGCAGGATTGTGCTCTTAGTAAGCAAAACCTATTCAATTACCATTAGAGTCTGATGTCAATGACCAGTTTAAAAGTAAGGTACATGGGGGGAAAAAATATCTCCTCCACCTCCCATCAGAAAATGCTGTTTCCTCAGACTTGACCTCTTCCTGTAACTGTTCAATATTCTGAAGTGACTTTTCCAAAAAAATAAGATATTTATTTTTTTAGTGTTGATTAAAGCCAAAACATTTCATTTTAACACTTCAACTAAAAATGTCATTAACTTGAAATACCAATTCAAAATGAAAATTTGTATTTCAAATTGACCTTTTAAAACTCAACATTTTGATTCAGACTGACATTTGGTTTGAATTGGAAAAGTCAAAATGAAACATTTAGAATTATCCAAATGAATACATTTTGGAACTCTTTGTTCTGGAAAAAAAAATATTTTTACTTTTCATCCATCATTTTGGATGAAATCAAAGGTTGAAATGTGATAATTTCCCATAAAATGTAAATTCCATTTTCTGCACAGGTCTATTTAAATCTATTCCAGACACATTCTAATTTACAAATGAGAGATGGTCTAACTGAATCACTACAGTTCAAGCTCACATGCATATATATATCATGCACTCACCTTAGCTCATATCAAGAAATGCCTCAACAGTCAATGTAATAATCAAACATATATTAGAACAACTCAACTGAGATGTGCTGAATCAGACCCAAAAACCTGATAGTTTACCAGCCACTGATTGTCTAATTATTGTATGGTTGTTGCCATACAAGCATACGATAAGTGTCTAATATATAAAGTAGTTTCAGCACAGCTGTAAACATAAAGATTTCAGGAATACAGTACAAAAAGAAAAAAAAAAAAAAAAAAACACACCCAGACAAAAATCTTCAGCTGAACTGATATTACTTCTGTCAATATTTTTTCAGACCACAACAATTAAGCATCACATTGTAAGCCAATATATGCTAACACACATAATCATAATAATAATATGTATATAAGTATGCATTAAGCAAAATAGCATTAAGGACAAATATTATAGTAGTTAAATAGCCTAAAACCTTTACAATAATCCTGTTCACTTATGCTAAGTATCCCATAACACCTTGCATTAGCTCAAGTAAGCTTTGGCTTAAGTAGATAGTTGTCAGGATCAGGTCACAGGATTATTTTACCATAACTACAAGTAGGGCATTATTCTTATAAACATACTGGAATGCCCCAAAGGAAGAGGACAAAACATATGATTTTTCCACACTGATACAAACCTAAGGAGGTGCCTTCCTAATCTTTGGTACCTGGAGTGCATGTGTTCTGAACAAAGAGATAAAGGATACAGGTGGTACCAGAAATACAAGGTAGAAATTTGATTGGTTAAACCTTGCTCCAGATGACATATGAAGTACCCTTTACATGTAAACAGGTAGGGTATAAAAGATGGCATGAGGGGAGCACATCTTTTGCACAAGGTGAATGTAACAAAGCTGTGTGAGGTGGCTCCCTGGAGACTGGTATCATATTGAACCTTTTTCCTGTACCAGATTATCATTATCGTCTTACAGCAATAATCTTGACTGACATTTCTTATTTGGTCTCTTGGGTCTATTTCAGAGCAAATCAAAGTGTGCTCTAACGATTTACTATACCAGCTAACAACAACATATAAAGAAAATAGTGGATTTAGTCATCTATAATCACACAGTTTAGCAGGGAAAAAAGAGATAGTGACCACACTTGACTAATATTTGTCTTTTTGTCTATGATTGTACAGCTCCTAACACAAGGGATCTGATCCATGATTGGGGCTCCTGGGTGCTACAATAATACAAATAATAATAAATTTCTAGATAGTCTATAAAGGATTAATAAATTATCAGAAGTTATAAGTATATTACACACATGAACAAACTGTTATGAATGGTTATAACCACAAGAGTAAATTATTATTAGCCATGGTTATAAGCATAATATTGACCTCTTGGATCCTAACAATTCAAAAACATGATTTACTAACCCTTTATAAACTATTTTAAAATGTACCCTTAATGTGATGTCATACAACATGAACTTGATGCAACAGATATGACAATATCCTGGACACATCTTACTGAACTAAGTTAAACATCTTTGGAGTCCATTGTATTAAGTTAATGGTTTGTGAATCTTTGTGGGACAGGGACTGCACGTAAATCCATGGGGAAGGGGGACCACAGCCCTCCAGGAACTCAGAACGGCATATAGTGATTAGGCAAAATGACAAAAGTTGCAATTCCTATCAAAAGGCACCGTCACCTGGAGAGGCTTACATATATGGGTTTGAACTGGATTCTCCATGTGTCAATAGACAAAGAAAGGATTTTTAGTTAAATACTCTGAGGTTAAACTGACTCAGAGCCTTCTTTCCAGTCCAGCAAAGCAACAGGACTTCCAATCCATGGAAGGCCCTGATCTTTAGGGAAGATTTGGAAGGTTTTTGCATACAGTGGCCCCACAAACCTAGGTTCTTGTTACATAAGAACATAAGACCGGCCATACTGGGTCAGACCAAAGGTCCATCAAGCCCAGTATCCTGTCTTCCAACAGTGGTCAATGACAGGTGCTCCAGAGGGAATGAACAAAACAGGTAATCATCAAGTGATCCATCCCATCACCCATTCTAAGCTTCTGGCAAACAAAGGCTAGGGATAACATCCCTGCCCATCTTGCCTAACAGCCATTGATGGATCAGTCCTCCATGAACTTATATAGTTCTTTTTTAAAAACCTGTGAAGGCCAAGACTATAACAACATCCTCTGGCAAGGAGTTCCACAGGTTGATTGCCCATTGTATGAAAAAAATACTATTGTTTAAATTAATAGGCAGCAGGTTTAACACAATTTGGTGACCCATAGTTCTTGTGTTATGATTTTATAGACCTTTATCATATCCCCCCTTAGTCATCTCTTTTTTAAGTCTTATTAATCTCTCCTCATGTGGCAGCCATTCCATACCCTTAATCATCTGTTGCCCTTTTTTGAACCTTTTCCAATGCCAGTATATCTTTTTTTGAAATGATGTGACCACGTTTGCATCTGTTCTGGGCAAAAGACTGTCATATATTTGAAACCACAGGAAAACTCCTGTGAGGGAGTTTTGAAGGATTGCCCACCTGCCAGAGTCATAGCTGGATTTGGACTCATTTCTGGTCAGCTTATTACCATGAACACAGGTTCTTTTATTGTTTTTAATCTATTTTGTCTGTAATGTTTTTACCTCAAGAATAAACTGTTCCTTGGGGTAAGTGGCTGTCTGCAGTGTGTGTTTGTGGGTTACTTGCTGTGTGCTGAACTTGTGTTTGTCTGTCTGTCTGTTTGTTTGAAGGTCATGTGTTGTGGCCAGTAGTGGGAAGCCTCTGTGGCTAGTTGTGGCCAGTAGTGGGAAGCCTCTGTTCATTGGCTGAGTCTTAGTCAGCGGGCGGGGCTATCAAGGACAGGGCTTTATAAAGCAGTAAGCGAGCAATCAGGAGCCACTAACAGGGAGTTTTGAGAGGGCGTTTGGAAGGGGAGTGGGAAGGGGGCAAAGCATTCTTGCCATTCTTTACAATCTTTAAACTAAACTATAGTCAAAACTTCTTGATTTAAACAAAAACCCTAAAGTTAACTTAGGTAGCTGTAGGAGAGAATGCAGGCAGAAGCCCACCAGCAGAGTGGGGGTTATCCTGTTTATTGCACTCAGTGCAGCATGTTTGATTGCCTCCCTTAGCTCCACTAGTTCCTCCACCCTGGCCTCCAAGGGTGCCCACAAGGCAGGTATCACATGTGTACATTCAGTGCAAGGAGCTCCTGGCCCTCAGAGACCACGTATGGGCTTTGGAGGCCAGGGAGGAGGAACTAGTGGAGCTAAGGGAGGCAGAGAAATATGATGATGATCCTCTTCCACTGAGGTTACCCCTCTGGGGGAGGGAACTCCAGCCATTAGGAAAAGGCAGATGTTAGTAATGAGAGATGTGACCATTAGAAACAGATAGCTGGGTTTGTGATGACTGAGAGAACTATATGGTGAGTTGCCTGCCTAGTGCAAAGGTTGTGGATCTCTCAAGGTATCTAGAAAGACTTATGAGTAGTGCTGGGGAGGAGCCAGTGATCATGGTACATAGAGAAGGGTAGGAGAGATGACATGGAGGCCAAATTTAGGCTGCTAGGAAAGAGACTGAAAACCAAGACCTCCCTCTATTGTGACCTCAGAAATTATTCCAGTTCCACGCGCAACTCCAGCTAAGCAGGCAGAGCTTCAGAGTCTCAATGCGTGGATGAGATGATGGTGTAGAGAGGAGGGGTTTAGGTACATTAGGAACTAGGGAAACTTTTGGGATGGAGGATCCTATACAGGAGGGATGGGCTTCACCTAAACCAAAGTGGATGCAGACTGTTGGCACTTAACTTTAAAAAGTTGCAGAGCAGTTTTTAAACTAAAACCCGGGGGAAAAGCTGATTGCTGCAGAGGAACACGTGTATTGGACAGAGACTTCTCTTAGAGTAGAGTCTATTGATAGAGATTCTCTAGATTTTAGTCAGTAGGAGAGGATGGAAGAGAATAACTCATGGGCCAGATCAGAAGAGAAACAAACATTCACATAAAAAAGAATCTGACACATCAGAAAAGGGCAGACAAATAAAAAGTGAGCAGTTTTTAAAGTGCTTGTACACAAATGCTAGAATTCTAAATAATAAGATGGGGTAACTAGACTGCCTCGTGCTAAAGGAGGATATTGACATAACAGGCACCACAGAAACCTGGTGGAGTGAGGACAATCAATGGGACACAATTATTCCATGGTACAAAATATATCGGAAGGATAGAACAGGTCATGCGGGGAGTGGGGAGGAGAAGTGGCACTATATGTTAAAAAAATGTACAATCAAATGAAGTAAAAATCTTAAATAAATCCACATGTTCCATAGAATCTCTATGGATAGTAGTTCCATGCTTTAATAACAATATAACAGTAGGGATCTATTATCAACTCCCTGATCAGGACCGTGATAGTGACAATGAAATGCTAAGGGAAATTAGAGAGGCTATCAAAATAAAGAACTCTAGAATAGTGGAGGATTTCAATTATCCCCATATTGACTGGATACATGTCACCTCAAGACGAAATGCAAAGACAAAATTTCTCATTACTTTAAATGGCTGCTTCTTAGAATCATAGAATATCAGAGTTGGAAGGGACTTCAGGAGATCATCAAGTCCAACCCCCTGCTTAAAACAGAACCAGTCCCCAACTAAGTCATCCCAGCCAGGGCTTTGTCAAGCCTGACATTAAAACCTCTAAGAAAGGAGATTCCACCACCTCCTTAGGTGACCCTTCACCACCCTCTTACTGAAAACATTTTTTTCCTAATATCAACCTAAATCTGTCCCACAGCAACTTGAGACCATTAGTCCTTGTTCTGTCATTTGCTACCACTGAGAACAGTCTAGATCCATCTTCTTTGTAACCCCCTTTCAGGTAGTTGAAGGCTGCTATCAAATACCCCGTCATTCTTTTCTTCTGTAGACTAAATAAACCCAATTCCCTCAGCCTCTCCTCATAAGTCTTGGAGCAACTGGTACAGGAACCCACAAGGGGAGAGGCAGCTCTCAATTTATTCCTGATTGGAGCGCAGGGTCTGGTACAAGAGGTAAATATAACAAGATTGCTTGGAAACAGTGACCATAATATAACAACACTTAAAATTCCTGTGGTGGGAAGAACACCTCTGCAGCCCAACACTGTGGCATTTAACTTCAGAAACAGGAGCTATGCAAAAATTAAGAGGCTTGTTAAACAAAAATTAAAAGTACAGTGACCAGAGTGAAATCCCTACAAGCTGTATGGATGCTTTTCAAAAACACCATAACAGAGGCCCAACTTAAATATATCCCAAATTAAAAAGAACTAAAAAAGAGCCACCATGGCTTAACAATCATTTAAAAGAAGCAGTGAGAGAGAAAAAGGCATCTTTTTAAAAGTGGAAGTCAAATCCTAGTGAGGTAAATAGAAAGGAGCATAAACACTGCCAAATTAAATGTAAAATGTAATAAAAAAAAGCCAAAATGGAGTTTGAAGAACAGCTAGCCAGAAACTCAAAAGGTATTAACAAAATGTTTTTTAAGTACATCAGAGGCAGGAAGCCTGCTAAACAACCAGTGGGGTCCCTGAATGATCGAGATACAAAAGGAGCACTTAAAAGATGATAAAGTCATTGCAGAGAAAATAAATGAATTCTTTGCATCAGTCTTCATGGCTGAGGATGTTAGGGAGATTCCTAAACTGTAACCATCTTTTGTAGGTGACAAATCTGAGGAATAGTCAAAGATTGAAGTGTCACTAGAGGAGGTTTTAGAATTAATTGATAAATTTAACAGTAACAAGTCACTGGGACTAGATAGCATTCACCCAAGAGTTCTGAAAGAACTCAAATGTGAAATTGTGGAAGTATTAACTATGGTTTGTACCTGTCCTTTAAATCGGCTTCTGTATCCAATGACTGGAAGATGTCTAGTGTAACGCCAATATTTATAAAGGGCTCTAGATGTGATCCCAGCAATTACAGACCAGTAAGTCTAATGTCAGTAGCAGCAAATTAATTGAAACAATAGTAAAGAATAAAATTATCAGCCACATAGAACATAAATTGTTGGGCAAAAGTCAACATGGTTTCTGTAACGGGAAATCATGTCTTACTAATCAATTAGAGTTCTTTGAAGGGGTCAACAAACGTGGACAAGGGGGATCCAGTGAACATAGTGTATTTAGATTTCCAGAAAGCCTTTAACAAGGTCCCTCACCAAAGGCTCTTATGTAAATTAAGTTGTCAAGGGATTAGAGGGAAGATCCTTTCAAGGACTGAGAACTGGTTAAAGGCAGGGAATAAAGTGCAGGAATAAACGGTAAATTTTCAGAATGGAGAGGGGTAACTAGTGGTGTTCTCCAAGGATCAGTCGTAGGATCAATCCTATTCGATGTATTCATTAATGATCTGGAGAAAGGGGTAATGAGTGAGGTGGCAAAGTTTGCAGATGATACTAAACTGCTCAAAATAGTTAAGACCAAAGCAGACTGTGAAGAACTTCAAACAGATTGCCAAAAAATAAGTGATTGGGTAACAAAATGGCAAATAAAATTTAATGTGGATAAATGTAAATTAATGCACATTGGGGAAAAAAATAACCTCAACTAGACGTACAATATAATGGGGACTAATTTAGCTACAACTAATCAGGAAAAAGACCTTGGAGTCATCATAGATAGTTCTCTGAAGATATCCACACAGTGTGCAGCAGTAGTCAAAAAAGCAAACAGAATGTTAGGTATCATTAAAAAAGGGACAGAGAATATCTTACTGCCCTTATATAAATCCATGGTGCGCCCACACCTTGAATACTGCGTACAGATGTGTCTCATCATCTCAAAAAAGATATAGTGGCATTAGAAAAAGGGTCAGAGAAGGGCAATTAAAATGATTAGGGGTTTGGAATTGGTCCCGTATGAGGAGAGATTAGAGAGGCTAGGACTTTTCAGCTTCGAAAATATGATAGAGGTATAGAATAGGGGATATGATATCCTCTATCATATTTATATGATGAGGATATCATATATATACATATATCATATAGATATATATCTACATATACTGTATCCTATTTATATGATTATCATATCATATCCTCTATTATATCATATCCCTCTCTCATATCCCCTATAGAATAGGGGATATGATAGAGGTATAAAAAATCATGAGTGATGTGGAGAAAGTGAATAAGGACAAGTTATATACCTGTTCCCATAATTTCAGAACTAGGGGGCACCAAGTGACATTAATGTGCAGCAGGTTTAAAACAAATAGAAGGAAGTTCTTCTTCACACAGCATACAGTCAACCCATGGAACCCCTTGCCTGAGGAGGTTGTGAAAGCTACCTCTATAACAGGGTTTAAAAGAGAACTGGATAAATTCATGGAGATTAAGTCCATTAATGGCTATTAGCCAGAATGGGTAGGAAATGGTGTCCCTAGCCTCTGTCTGTGAAACGGTGGAGATGGATGGCAGGAGAGAGATCACTTGATCATTATGCATTAGGTTCACTCCCTCTGGGGCACCTAGCATTGGCCACTGTTAGCAGATAGGATATTGGGCTGGATGGACCTTTGGTCTGACCCAGTATGGCCGTTCTTATGACAGTAGGTCCCGAAAGTCCTGTCACATGGTTGAAAATAAATTCTCCACTATCACAAGGCAACACTAATTCCTTAAGAGTGGTGTCCAAAGGCACATTGAGATGCACTGTGCAATACATCAAGCTCTATAGGAGATGCACAGGGAGAGAGAGAGAGAAATGGACAACTGCTATAGAAATTTAAAAATCACACAACCCAACCATGTTTCAACAGTGAACCAGATGTCTTCCTGAAGCACACTTCACTGTTATGCTACAAGGGGGAAAAAAAAGAAAAATCATATACTGCATACAGTTCAATCTAGCAGTGATTAATTTACTTTCTTTTTTCCTTTCAATGTGGTAAACAGAGTGACACATCCAGGTAATATATGCTGTTGCCACCAAGCTGGGTTATAGCCAGAAAACATTAAGCAAGAACATATTTTGTATTTTGCTTTCATTTAGAATTTGCCCTGGTGTTTCCTTGGCAATATGACATTTTAAACAAAATAAATAGCTACAATTAAGAAAGAAATGGTTTCTGTTTAATTTAGTTTTAAATCTGATTAGTCTTTTCTTCTATTACACAAACTTTGCTCAGTTGAAATTTGCAAGAATAAACATTGTATAGATCCTAGCTAAGGTAGTTTTTCTTTCTGCAGGGGTATATTATTGTTAAAAAATTGTGCATGAAAAAAGCATAGACACACAAGTATGTATGGTTGGAACTGTAAACAAAAAGCTCCTATTTAGCAAAGTGTATATATTGGATATATACTAGCCTCTAATAATATAATCATATCCTGCAGTCTTTAGATAGTTAATCTGTGATAATGTGAAATACTGAGCAAAATCCTACAACAGCACTGAAAATTGAGACAGCACTATACGCTGTATACTATATGTATACATATGCATGCATTTGTTTAGCTTAGTTGGAACTAGGGATATACCTGAACCTCAAATTGTTAATCAAGATCCCAGTTAGAACTTTCCCCTAATTTCATTTCCATTTAGGGTTCTGAATCAGACCATTACCGGTACAAGTTCCAGATAGAAATTTTGAATCCAGATCCAAATGTAAATTCTTTCAAATATTGAAGATGGTATCCATGATAAGCAGGAAAATATCTGTGTTAAACTTCATATACTGTATGTAAACTAGTAAACCTATTTTAGAAAACACTAGACAATAGCTCTTCCAAATTGCTGATTATTACCACTTATGAAGTATCTCACCTGAATATTGTTAATTTCAGAGAGTGGATTTATAATTCTGAAAACAAAGAAAATTATAGTGTATTAGAAGGATGTCTGGTAGCACCTGTTACAGTTAAGGCTGAAACTCAGTTGCCATTATAACACTCTGTTTTTATAAACTTATAACTCTCTTAAAAGTTCATTTTTAGGCAAAAATTTTTCATGCACAGTCAAAATTTCATTTTTAGGCAAAAATTTTTCGTGCACAGTCAAAATCCTTTCACAAACTTTTGATTATAGAAGAGTGGATGAAAATGTATCTGTCCCACCATAAAAAATTCTGAGCAGGCTCTTCTGAACAGAACTCTTGTAACAATGACAGATATCAGATAGTTAAATCTGCACATAAAGAAAACCCTTAGTAAGCATAAGTACTTGTGCTTGACTTTTGGTGGAAACTTAAAAGTTACTATACATGAGAATATGCCATCTCTTCATAAATAATATAAAAAGGGAAAACAAGGATAGAATCTAAAGAGAACTTAATACTTACCAACTAAAATACAGGGAGTGATAGCCACCAGATGCTCCAAACTGAAGTGGTTAGTCAGCTGAAAGGCAGGCTGGGGGAAAAAAACTTTCTTTAAAAGCACAACCCTGCAGCTAGGAAGAGTTTATAGGAACCAGGTGGTTATGATGAATGATGTTTTTTTAATATATATATATTACTGACAATAAATGTTTTTGAACATGCCTAATGAGCAGTTTTGCTGAGGCTTTAGAAGAACAGTGAGATTCTTATGCATTTTGTGATGCTACTGCTCATGTTCACTCTCTTATCTGATCAGGAACATGGGGCTGCTGATCTTAGGCTGCTGTTAGAATAACTTACATGAAAGACGTTTCAAGTGTGTCATTGAAAGACACCTAGCAAACTTCTCAAATTGCTTTAATATTAGAGACAGAAGGAAAATTCGGTTCAAAGGGACATCAGACTCATAGATCCTTCTCTTCTAAGGGCTCTCTGCAACTTCTGCTATCATTTTACAATACTCTGCTAATTCTGTAGTTTAATTTGATAATAAAGAACCTAATCATCAGCTGGGGGCAAATCAGTGTCTACTGAAGTCAGTGGAGCTATGCTGTTTAAATTAATTTAGATCCTGTCCCAAAGCTTCTACCATATTCTGTTGTGAATACATAACCAACACAATGTAACACAGCAGAATCCCCAACCAATTAGCAGCAGGAAAGAAAGAAACTTACCCACCCCCATCAAAATTATCTGAATTAGGTGTACATTTCAAAACCAGATCCACTATTCTTCAAAATGATCCACATAGCCCTCTCTCGTGCACACCAGAAGATCCAGTGAAACTAATGGTGCTCCAAGCAGAGGCAGCAATCTGCCCCTTCAGGCTAGCATGAGGGACTAGTGCCCTCATTAGGACTATTTACATGCTAGACATTATTAAGTATGTCTTTTTCTCTTCTTTTCTTACAACAGAAACCAAGAAAAGCAAGTGTAAACAAATTACATTTATGCAACATTGGAATTGCACAGTAAAACTCCACAAAAAAATCAGGAAACACTAAAGTCTAACATTCCTGCTGCAATGTTAGTTCAGCAGCATTGCATCAATCAGGAGACACTTTACTCATTAAATGTGTAGCTTTATATATTACTATTTAAGCTATAAAACATATGGTATGAAATATGGAGGATGTCATCATTGCTAGTGGAGCCTTAACTTTTACATTCCTGATTCTTTGAGCCTGATTCTCATTTACATGGAATGTAAATGAGAACCTGTTCCATTGTGGCTTTAACTATTTAACTTAAGGATATTTTAATGAAAAGTTGGGAGTGGAGGGAGAGTTTTCGGGGAGAGGTTGAGGGGAGAATGGAATCAGAAAGGTTGGATTTAGTCTACTAATTTGATTATGATCAGATTTCCTATACAATAATGTCGGAAACACTATTCAAGCATGAGATTTGGCTGTGGGAAAGAGCAGTTTTAATTATCTTACTGTCATGTACAGTAATAGTGCATAATTTACAAACCTGAGTATAAGCCATATTTTTTATTCAGTTATAATATATATGTCCCCAACATTTGAGTTAGTAGAGTTCAGATAGTAAGGTCTTACAGGACTCAGGGCTAAATTACCATTTTTGCTCTAGCCCCTCATCATCTCCTGTCATCACACAGCCATCATCAATACTGCTGTCAGAACTGACATCAGAATCTGCAGCAATAGTAGCGAGAGTATGGGACAGAGCCAACGGTAGAGGAAGGTCTACGTGTTCACCTTCATAAATGTCAGAATTTGCATACTTATAATATTAAGACTTGCTTGACAATTCTGGCAGCATCAGAGATGGCTCCAGCAATTTTAAAAGAGGGGAGAAGCTTAAATTCCTAGCTGCCCTTAAAGTTGAGCCAGGCTTGATAATGTGTTTCTAGAGTTTACCCATCAAGATGAATATTCCAATATACCTTGTGATCTACTATTATTTAAACTAGCTTTTAACAAGCAAGACACTGAATATATTTCTGTTGTCGTGGGCTGGTTACTGGGGAATGGCAACCTCAATTCAAATCTGGCAGCTCTAAAGTTCAATATTAAGAAAGAAATGGCAGAGTTAGAATTCAGGGGTTAGCAACCTTTCAGAAGTGGGGTGCCAAGTCTTCATCTATTCACTCGAATTTAAGGTTTCATGTGCCAGTAATACATTTTAATGTTTTTACAAAAGGGGTCTTTCAGTAAGTCTATAATATATAAATAAACTATTGTATGTAAAGTAAATAAGTACATGGGCCAACAGGACAAAGAAGAATTGCCCCACTCTCCTTTCTCCTCCTCATGGGAGCTCAACTTCCTCATAAACTTGAGAGGAGGAGGGTATTTGGGATAAGGGGGGTTCTGCCTGATTGGCTGAACTGATGGATGCAGCAAGAGGGGATGAGTTAAAAACCCTTTCTCCTGCCTCAGGAGCCATTCTGTGCTCAGAAACATCAGCACATGCCCTGCCTCTCTCTTCCTCTCCCTTCCCTTCCCTGAGTTCATTTTAGGATTAGAGTAGGACTGGGTTTCTGGGCCTTGCTAAGGGCATCAGGCTCATCACTTTCTGGGGCTGGGAAGGAATTTCTCTGTCACCATCACATTGGCTTTGACAGGGTGGATTGTACAAGCTTTCCCTCAGCAACTCGGGGACCCAGGTTTTACAATTTATTAAGTCACAATCTGGCAGTTGCCCCATGCAGGTAATCATTCAATAAGGGGTGTGGTGCACTGATAAACTGGACTTGGAAGTAGGATTAGGGGAGAGTATCCACTGAGGAAGACGGGGAATGGGCTTAGAGCACCTAATGTCTATACAGCAAAGGGCCACCTTCTTTCCCCCCTCACCCTTAACCTTTGTATGAGGGGAGGGGAGTGGCGGTGGTTCCAGCATCAGTTCTGTGCCTATGTTAACAGAGGGTGTTTGGAGGTGGTTGAGGAATGGGGCTAACAGCAGCCTTCTCACACAGGGTACAGATTACAGAAAAATAGTTGTATTGCACTGAACAAGTTATTGGTGTGAAGTTCCTCCATTCATAGGTGTTATTCATTTAAGAGTATTTGCATGCTGCATGATATGTGTTCACAGCACTTTACAAAAGAGTAAGCACATAGACCCTACCCAGAAGAGCTCATAGTTTCTGCATCTATACTGAATTATCACTAGAATATATCCATGACAGTCACTCCAGTCAGTATTTCTAACTCCAATCCCGTAAACACTAACATATGTGAGCAATTTTACATACATGAATAGTACCATTACGTTTAATACAACTACTGATTGCATTGACTACTATTGATCGTACATAAGGCTCTAGAAGAGAGGTTCTCAAACTGTGGTCTGCGGACCATGACCTTGTTCACTTCAGGCCTGATCCAAAACTCATTCAAGTCAATGGGAGTCTTACATTCATGGTTCATGGATAGTTCCTTCTAAGCTGCACATTTGGGTCACCGCACACGAGAGAATGAAGGGCCACCCACCTAATTAGTGGAGCCACGCCTGCGGGAGGACCCTGGAGGCAGAACCCTGGAGAAGACACACTTGTAAGGTCAGGTCATGGATTTGGATGGAATAGGCGATAGGTGGGAGGGGGAAGAGGAGTGAGAAGAGGGGGTGGAGGGAATTCGGGATGTGCAGGGCTGTGGTGGCCAGAAAAAGAAGTGACTTTCCCCAGCTCCCGGGCTTTGGCTGCTACAGAGAAACAGCCCTCCTTCCCAGGCTCAGCTCTGTGAGTGTTTTGGCGGGGGAGAGACCCCCGCCACTCCTTCCCAGCCCAGCTTAGGGGCTGCCACAGGTGGGGAGAGAGAGAGAGAAAGCCCCCCTTCTTCCCAACTCGGGGGCTGCCATAGCAGGCGAGAGAAGACACATTCATTGCATTAGAAAGGTAAGACTACTGATATTAAAATATGAGTTGTGTGCTTTTATTTGTAGAACAAAAAATATTATTTTTTAATATAGCGCTTTTATCCAAAACACTTTACAATAGTTAGCTAATCATACAAACAACATTTGGAAAGACCATTAAGTTGTTTGCCCTCAGCAATTTTCAAGCAGTCTGTGGGGAAAAAAATTGCAAACCATTGCTCTAGAACTAAGTGGGTTTGTAATATATCTGTAAGATATTTGAATAGCTTATCACTTATATCACAAGTGAGCCTTATTCTATAATCCCTACTTATGTTGGGTTCCTCACTTAAGCCATTGCTATATAACATAAGTAAAGTGAGCAAAATATGACCGGTATGAATCATGATTTCCCCCACCCCCAACCCCCCATTAGGCTAAGCACAATAGGATCTTTCTTCCTCGTACTCCAGGAGTCTATTACTCAAGTGAACATGGTTACCTAACTCTTGTGATGTAATTATGTAATATGTTTTTTTTCTTCCTTCCATTTTATTTTATTAAAGGCTATAGCAGAGCCAGCTGTGTGTCTGGGCAAAGATTATTACCATCCACGGTGCATTTATCTGGTTTAAGTGAAAAATGTCACTAGGTCAGAGCTTCAGTATAGAGATGTATGCAGGCCTGAGTTCTTATCTTTTACTACATTGTAAATAATACCAAAGCAAAGCAACAGATCTTCAAAGGTATATAAGCACCTAATCCCCCGAAGTACCTAAATACTTCAGTGGTTTTGAGACTGGAACCTAATTTTTCAAAACTATAGTTAGAATAAAAAAAATCAGTGTTCAGACAACTAAATAAGTGTCCTCATTTTAAAAAATACTTAGCAGCTAACATCCTCCCTGAAGAGTAATGGGAACAGCTGGGTGTTCAGTACTTCTGGAAATCAGGCCATATATGTTTGTTCGCAACACCTTTAGGTATTGTGTCTTCTCTCTCTCTGCTTCCTGAATTGATTTATACAAAAAATTTATACTGCAAAGTCTGAGACAGTCTCATACATACAGAGAAGTAAGCCTAACATACAGGACAAAATACCTTCTTTCCCTTATACTGAAATTTGATGAAAGACCATTGAAAAATTGGAATTTTCCAAGTTTTTGACTAATAAATTCAAAACCAAAAATGTTTTGAAAACAATGGAGTGAAATGAAAATATTTAAATTTCCCAATGCTAATTTTCTCTCTTTTACCTCCCCCAATCTTTTCCAGTAGGAGAAAATAAGGACTACTAAGGGAGAGAAGATGGGGAGGAGCCCAATATTTTACCCATTCACCCATTTTTTCTTTAAAATTTTAGCAAATTATATTATATCTATCTATCTATCTCTGTCTCTCTCTATATATATTGCATTTTGAACCAATTCAAAGATTTTTTTTGTTTGTTTTTGTTGGTGAATTGGTTTGAATTGTTTTAGGGAAAATACAGGAAATTACAAATTCTTCAATGAAAAATTTTCAATGAGACGTAGATATGATTCTTATATTATTCTTAAATCTTGTCAACAATATGAATTATGGTTCCTATAAGACTGGGATATTTTCATCCTCTTTAACTATAGTTTCTTCCACAGATATTGAGGTGACCTTATTTGGTCTAGTTTTGTTTTGCATGCTCTTGCTTTGTTCTGTTTTGCATTGCTCAGGTTATTCTGAACTATCTTAATTAAATCTGAATGGAGTTATATGTACACCATATGTTTTCTCCTTTCCTATCATATGAATATGAAGAATAGGCCAAGACTGAATATTTGTGATGCAGGAAAGTTCAGATCTATGCTGTGGTAGGAGTAATATCTGCAATCTGAAGGAGGTAGCGGAAATGTACATTAGACAAATATAAAATGTTCTATTTCTCTTTGAGTAATGTAATATTTTTCAACTCATGTATAATTCACATTTTGTTGTTTGTTACTCTTATATGGAAAATTCAATTAAAAAGCTTAATTAAAAATAAAGAATGCAGTGCCATAAAATGAGACTTGAAACAAATACATAATGTCAGAGACACATGTTCGGTAAACTTGTATTCAAATGACTTATAATTAAGGCAATAATAGAAATATTAAATCTGGGACTTTTTTCTTTTACTTAGTCTATGAAATATTAAGTTAAGAGATACTTTATTAGTTCAACAAATGGAAATGGTGATATTGATGAGTAAGTGATATTCTAAAACATTGTGAAAAATTAAATATGAATCTACCTAAGGAGAAAAAATAAGTTAAAAAGAACAATTGCATAAATTATGTTATTCCAATATCATCCCTATAAAAGCTATCAGAGCTGAATCAGTAATATGCACATTTGATGAAGCAGGCACTGTGGGAACGATACTATAAATTGAACAGAAGGAGTCAAATCACTTGCCAAGTGATTAAACTATTGCAATTTATTATAGTTTTAATGTAATATTTTCCTGGGGATGAAAAAGTTTTACAACATGTAATATAGCAATTTTACTCCTAGAAATAGATACTGACTTAACTATAATAACCTGTTCTAAGATTTATTATCTTATTTTGCATTGCATTTATAGTTCAAGCAAGGTTTAAAAAATACCTTGACTCTACTTATTGAAAGAAATTCCATTGAGAAACTAATATAGTCCCATTGGTAGATAATGTTTCTTACATTCTTTTGATATGGTCCACATAATGGGATCTGCTGTTGTTTCCACTGAAGTCAATGGAAATTTCCTATTGCCTTTAATTCCAGCAGGCTTGAGCCCATAAACAATATTATATGAATGTTTACATCAGTGCATATTTTTCTTTATTCTTGATGCTTTTAATATTATAAGTATTTTATTATTTGAGCTAAGCCTGTTCCTCCAAGTTTTGCTCTGGATCCAGAAACCAAGAATTCATATCTAAGGTTTTGGTTCAAATTCATCTTTATCACTGACTTTGTTTTGCAGTGTTTAAATAAAGACTGAGTCCCGCAATATTCTGAGCACTTCCTGCGGATTAATAACCATCCTTAATTATCATTGGTTAATGCAAATTGAAGGTGTTGAACATATCATAACATCAGGCAGTAATACGGGGCATGATTCTGCTACTCCCTCCTGGTGATTAGTATCTTACTCTCATGAACTGAAATCAGTAGATGGCAATGTCTGGCTCTGAGTAATTAATACTAGAAAAGAAATGTTCAAAGGGATGGCTGATAAGACAAGATCATTGCACAATGCTTCATTCCTTCTTTTATCAGCAATACCAAGTTTTAAATGTCATGTTTTTATTGAAACATATGGCTACCAGTTATACTAAATTAAATGCACACATTACTTAGGCAGCATTGTTGTTCTGAATAAAAAATAATGCTATGTGATAATGCTGATATTTACTTCATGCCATTTTTCCAAGTAACTTAAAAGGCCTCTTTGAAGATGATTTTACCTTATGGTCTTTTATTTATTTTTGTGATCTCCCTTTTTTCTTGCTAATGCACCTATGAACAATGTATCTCAGCATCAATACAATTTATGTCAAGCAAATGATTAATGACACAGCTGCCCGTGTGGCCCCTCTATGGTCAGATCTCCCTCTTTTTCTCTAACACAGTGGCACAATTGCCAGGATGACACCATAACCCTCTTCCCAGGACCCTGCAGAAATATCTCTAAAGAATTTCTGACTTGCAAATAGGCTGCAGGTGGGAAAGGGAGGATAGGGTGGTGTTGAGGGAAATACATCTTATCTTCCTACCAATCTAATAGATGCTCAGAAGCAAATATACCATTACACTGTATAAACTTCATAGGGAATTCTCCTCTACACTGTGAAGTCAAGTCATTTTACAGAATTTTCCAGGGCAGCAGCCTTGTCATTACAGTTCCACCATACATCTCATATCAGTGATTAAATCTTTTATTTTGGGAGTACTCTGGGGTTTTTTGTTGTTGTTTTTTAATATTAGATTTTTGGCAATTAACAGAGCTCTCAAAACCCACTGTGCTTGGTTATCCATTATCCATTGGAGCCAGAAATCCTAGAATATATAAGATCAGATCATAGTGTGAAAGGACAGTATATATTCAGTAATTCTGTATTAGTATTAGATACCAGTTTTTCTTGGACTCCCCCTACCACGTCAAGAAAAGAAAAGAAAAGAATTTGTTTTCACCTTCCCAAATATTATGTAAATATGTACCTTTCTCATGAAATCTTCAGTAGTTTAGCCTTAAATTCTCATCTTTAGTTATGAGGTATGTAAGTATTAAGAACCAGTTCCATAATTTTGGTAGGCATGCGTGGATTATTTTGGAATGTAGACATTCCAAGAACCTCAACTCACATGATATATTGTTTAAATTTAGAGATAGGCCTGCACCAAAAGCATGGATCCAAACATCCACTTATTTTGAAAGTCTGGTTACAGGATTTCTGTTTGGCTCATGGAAATAGGGCCATCTGGGGCACATGAGGTAGAAGCAGTGGAAATGTGACTCACTTTTTGCTGGCTAAAATTCAGAGAATGAATGAGTGTGTGTGGGGGGGGGGGGGTGTCCGTGTCCATGTCCCCTGTACATTATATTGATCTCCCTGCACATATCACCAAGCTAAAAATACATAGGCAAAGGATATTTTAATGTTATCAGTTTACATAGCATTTTTCCTCTACATTTCAAATAGGTTTTTGTTTGTTTTTTCACAAAGTTGCATTGCTAGGTCCCTTAACAGAATAGTGACAAATTATGTGACTTGCTCAAGGTCATACGCTCTGAGAATTATAGACCTCAAAACTCAAGCTCCCAGATTTTAAGGAATGTGCTCCTCACACCTGTCCAGCTTGTAATGGCTTCCTTTCTTTTTAATATTACCTACTGTGAGTCTCAGCTATTTCTGGAAAGAAGCAATGCAGTTCCTGTTGTAGTAAGAAGAGGAGAAGTATGTCAAGACATGAGAGAATCTGAAACCTCCTTTCTGGTTAATTATATTTTGAGTAAGGATAATTTTGGAAATATTGATTAATCATATGTAGCTATTAATATCTGGGAAGATTTTCATTGAGATGATTTTAGTTGTTCCTCATAAAGATCTGTACATAATATCAAGTCTGTCGTATTGAGAAATGCACCTAAATTACAACACCAGTTCTGAAAGCTTCCCCCAACATTTTGAGAACATTCATATCCAAATCTGAGTTTCATAACTCAAGTCTACCTATACAATTGCTCTGTAACAGATAATGCCCGTTTTAAGCCTCATCCTACTTCTGACACACAAGTATGCCATGAGTTATCGACTAAAGCTTCCCCTTGTCCTCTTTTTGGGTTTTTCTTGTCTTAACAAGTAACAAAAATATACATAAACCTTACCTGGAGTTTCCTTTTGAGCTGGTGGTTAATTCCAGTCCCATTCCTTACCTTTCCTTTGCCTTTTGTAACTTAGTTACTGCTAATGAGATCCGGTGGGTCTGGTTGCCAGAACAAGTCAGCAGAACAGCTCAGCACCTCCCTCCATGTAACAAACTAGAACCTGACATTGTCACAATTTCTGTACTAAAACATTGAGTTGAAATATTCCCCTGAACTTTGGATGCAGCTCCATCCAATTTCTGAACTCTGAGCCAGTCTCTAGTAACACATAATCCGATGTGTCTGTTTATGACTATAGGCTAAATTTAATGAGATCTTTTAATTTTGTAGCTATTAGGAGGCCTAAGTACTACAGTCTTTGGGAAGATAGTTTGAAAATCAATTTAGTAAAATGGAATTGAAAAAAGACATAATATTGGTTGTATTTATGACTTTTGCTTATTTATTTTGTACCCTGATATGACGCTATATTTCTCAATGCAGTTAAATTGAGTTTAGATAGTTACAAATATAGAATGTCACCAGCTCCTCATGTATTTTATTCTCTACTTGCATTATATTAATCAGTTTATCTAATCTTGTTTTGGCTCCTAAGAGCTACATAGGAAGACTGAACAAATCATATGAAAAATATTTCTTAACATATACAAATGCAAATTTTATTATATTTGCCATTTTTTCTTTACTTACCATGACCATTTGAGGATTTGAGATTTACTGGCACTAATACTTGTAAAAAGTGAAATTTGAACAATTATGTTTGAATATTCACTAAATGCCAATGATGACTTGCATATTTGATTTTGAAATTTGCATTTTGTTATTCACAATTTCCACTATGTTTTCTTAGCTACATTAGTCCTATGATATTGTTTCTGTTTCCTTGTTCAATGACTTCTGTAACTAAACTACTCATGTTGAGTAGCTGGCTAATTGTATATTAATTTGTAAAATTCAATTTGCATTGTGTTAGCTGCATAATTCATCCAATAAGGGAACAAAATCAATGCCAAATGCCTTATTTACTCTAAACAAACCATGTCTGTGAATAACTAATTCTTGTTGTACTTTCAAAGAACTACTATTAGGAACATTCACAAAAATCTTCAATTAAAGAATGAATTTGAGAATTTCATGATCTGCTTATTGACAATTAGCAAACAGGAAAGAAAGACCAAATTATTGATTTATTGGCAGTGAATTAATATTGCAACTATACTATATACAGAATGAAAGAGGATAGCCATGTGCTGTTCTCCTTATTATAAGTAAAAATTTGATCATTCTGGTTATTAGGTCCTTTTCAAGGTCCTTCCTGTACCTATAAACTTTCCAATATTGTAAGTACCATTTCTCATTTTGACCAGTTTGTTCTGTAACTGATGGTACATACATGAATTACAATAGAACAGATCACCTCAAGCCTAAAGAAACCTATGGGAAAGGTCAAAGGTCAGTTTCCATAAAACATTCCTGTGTATTTGAATGGATTTAGGTATGTATTGAATGGGAGCAGTCATCTAGTGCCATGGATCTCTGGGAAAGCGCCCCACTATACCCTCAAAGAAAGGAATCCCCCAGTGTGGAGCACTGTTGGCCCCTCCTGACATGGCAACACACCTCCAGCTTGTAGTTCCATAGGCTGAGCACATGAGGGTGCTGTGAAGAGTGGCGACTCCAAGCCCCATTTGAAAATATTCCTGAGTTCTCTCTATGGAGAGCCCCTTTAGAGGAGATCCTAAAAGGTCCAGGAACATTGAGGATATAGCTAAAACTGCAACACTTCTTCCTTACATACTCTTATGTGTATGTTGTAACTGAGTAGAGTCCCCTTCAATCAAACAAGCATAGGAATAAACCAATCCATTGTTAATAGTTAACATCCGCTTAAGGATCAATGGATGTTTCTGGTGAAGAGGCGAGTGAAAGTTGCTGGATATAGCTTAAATTTTCCTTGGAATATTTATTTTACAAAAGATTACTGATCTTAAGTTTTCAGATTCTCATGTCAGTTACACTTAGAGCTAGCTAGAAAATTAGAATTTTCTCCCTGGGTAAAGGAAACTCACCTTTTTTGAAAAATTTCCATTGGAAAATCATGGTTTTCCTGGGGGGAAAATGTGGGAAAAAATAGAAAATTGTGGAGAAGCTGAGTTTTCCTTACTTTCTTACAATTTTTCAATATGTTGCCAGTTGGTAAAAACAGTAACAAAGTTTTAAAAGTGCAGTTGTCACACTTTGCAACTGTTTTCTAAAAAGAAAAGTCAAAACATTACTGTGTGACTTGCTCTCACTTAAAACCAACAAAAAAAACAAATCTAAAAATTGAAAGTGTTTCTTTTCCAATTAAATATTTTACTTCATTTTTCCCTCAACATTTTTCATGTAAAAATATTTTCTAAAATCAAATCATTTTCAAAAGAAGGGATGTTTTGTGAAAAATATTTTTTTCAATAAAAACCTATTTTCTGATTTTTTTGGTTGACCCAAACAAAGAAACAAATAATCAAAAATTCTGAGCATTTCACTGCTCTATATCATGACAGCGTAAATCTGTTGTTTTATTATTGACTTTACTGAAGTGATTTTGGATTTACTCTGCTGTGAATAATTAGTTTATTAGTTTGATGGAAGTTCTGAAAATAAAAACTGGTTTGGGTCAAAACTAATCTGAATTTTTTTTTAATTTTGTGGGAAGCAATAAAATCCATTTAGGTTTTATTTCACAATGGGGATTTGAATCTCAGTCTACCATACCCCAGGTAAGTGGCGTAACCCCGGGGTTAAAGGTTATAATAGAGGGGAAGAAGAGCAGCAGCATCTCCTCCTTCTGCTCCTCTTGCCATTTTGTGAATGATAGTAGCTATTCATGTCAAACTTACAAACACTTTCAGGTTCACAGAAATTGCTTTTTTCCTAGGAAATTCATAAAAAAAAGACCCCCAAACACGTCTACTGAAATTAGAATCGGATCCAGAGTCTGCTACGTTAATTGTGTCCTGTTTGTGTATGTATATATTTAATCAAAGGGATATAGATTACCTACCCAAGAGGTGGTAGCCAAGATGACTGAAGAATTAGTCTATCAATTCTGTCTACATTGGGGGCAATACTATTGTTCTGTATAAACCCTCTGGTAATGAGGACCAGAACTCATGTGCAGGAGGATCTGAATTATGAGACAGCACTACAAACCCTAATTTTCGTTAGTTGAAAAGGTATCACAACGCAGCACCCTTGTAATCCATGTTAAAATTCCTGAAGCTGGAGCTAAGGTTTTGCATAACAATATGAAGCTGAGAAATGTACGATGACTGTTGTGTTATTGCACATGCTGTAAATGTACTGGATTTATTTACAGAGGAACCGAGTGTCATTGAAAGTGGGGTATGGAGGTGAAGGCATGCTAAAGAAGGATACCTTATATCAGGATCATGAAAAGGACCTCGGTGGTCATGTCTAATGGTCAGATTTTGCTATCCAGATTGGAGTATTGCAATTTTATATTTATAGGCTTCTCCCAGAATACTGTCCATAAATTATAACTCATTTAAAATGCAGTTAGTTAAGTACTTCAGTAAAAAATGCCCACATTTTTTCATCTTAGCTGCATTGCATTGGCTGCCTTCCTGTTTGATATCATATTGATTTTTAGTTCTTACTGTCTATTATTGTTTATTAGTTAATGTTCCATCTTATCTGTCTGAGTTGATAAAGATCTGCTCTCCTGTTTGTTCATTATGATCCACTTCTGACTCTCAGCTATTGGCAATAGAGTTTTAGCATTTAATGGATTAAAATGCTAAAATTACAGATCACAGAGCAATTCTCACTTATACCAGTTTTAAAAAGCAGACAGAAATGTTCACTTTGTAGTCAGGTGTTTGTTAAATATTATTATATATTTAAACATGCAGAGCTTCTTACTCCTGTTCTAATAAAATCTAGAACTTTAGAAGACTTGGAGAATTAGAAATGCTTGTCAAGAAAATGTATCTTCTATTAAATGTTAACTGATATTATTGGATACCTGTACATCATTTTTTCCCAGCATCACAATATATAAGAGCCAAAAACACGGGGTGAACCTCCCTTGCAAGAATATAGATTATATGTTTGTTAATGATTAGCCTTACAGTGTTTTTGATCCAATATCCCACTGCTAGATACAATGTAACAGGGTAGTAACCTTTGACTTAGTAGTTGCTGAATACTCCTTTAGAGTCTGCCTCAGCTCCCAGGCTAACCTGTGTCAAAACTCTAGCTAAGGCCTGGTCTAAACTGAAAATTAAGTTGGCTTAGCTACATCACTTAGGGACACAAAAAAATCCATCCCCCTCCCCCAACAGTTAAACTGACATAACCCCCAGTGCAGAGAGCACTAAGATGATGGAAGAATTCATCAGTCAACCTAGCTACCACTTCTCGGGGAGGTGGATTACCTACACTGATGCGAGAGCCCCTCTAGTAGTATCTATGCTGAAGTGGTGCAGTTCTGTCATTGTAGCATTTAAAGAGTAGAAACTCCTAAGTTTCGATGGTTTTATTGCTAGGCAGAAGGGGGCCAGCTGTGCAGAAACGTAACTCTGATCCCAGACATCCTCATGGGAAAATGGTGTATTAAACAACACACAATTCATTAATGCAGGGATATCTACGAGACATGCATGTTAAAATTCCTGAAGCTGGAGCTAAGATGTTGCATAACAACATGAAGCTGAGACATGCACTATAAGTATTGTGTTATTGTACATGATGTAAATGTATTGGATTTATTTACTGAGGAACTGAGTGTCATTGAAAGTGGAGTATGGAGTTGAAGGCATGCTAAAGAAGAATACCTTATGTCAGGGTCATGAAAAGGACCTGGGTGGTCATGCCTAATGGTCAGAGTCATGGAGGTGACCAGCCTGGATGTTAGAGCAGAATGGAGCCAGAATTAAGATTCAGGGCCATGAGACACCCAAAGGGCATGACTGAGAGCAGAACTGTGGGTCAAAGCCAAGAATGAGAAGTCCAAAGTGAGAGCCAATGGATAAAATTGAGACATGGTCAGGAAGCAAAGCTGGGAGTCAGCATCAGATTTCAGATGACAGTAGGTGAGCCAGAAACATGGTCTGGAAGCAGATCCAATGGTCTGAATCAAGGGTGTCAAGGATGGAGAAAGGCAGGAACTGGTGTGGGCACAAAAGCAGACTGTGCAGGGGCTGGAGCTGAATGCGAGCAGAAAGAGACACAGGAAGATGGATCATGTATAACTGTATTGTGCAATACATTAAGCAGCCAGTGAGCTCCTGATGTTGCTGGGGTCAAGTAATAATTTAGCTCTCCCGCTACACTGATCAGGAAGTTCAGTCAACCAGGCAGCCCCTGTTAGGATCAGCTAAGCGCAATGTATTGCTAGGAGACTGACCCTGCTGCAGCAGATTCCGTGGACGGTTCCTTGATTTCGGGGTTTGTATGGCCCCATTAATCAATCACAACTATTTTTTTAAGTTTATCTTTTTGGCAATTCAATATGTTCAGAACATAGCAAAACACTTACTTTACTAAGTTACATACTATCTTAAAAGACTGAAAAGATGGAAGGTATTGGCCTTAATTGTAAAAGATATGAGGTGAGGAAGTTTGGCTTTATAATACTTTGCATTTATGCAGCACCTTTCATCTCAGGATTTCAAAGGGATTTGAAAAAATAGGTATTATCTCTATTTTTCAATTGAGAAAACGGAGACACCAGCTGAGGGTAAGATCTTCAGCTGATGTACATCAGCATAACACCATTGATGTTATTGAGAACTGATTTATACTGTTTGGGATGTGGCCTAGAGAAATTAAGTGATTTGCCCAAGATCTCACTGAGAATCACTGACAGAGTCGAGGGCTGAGCTCAGGTATCTTGATTTCTATTGCCTAGCTTTAAACACCAGACTACATTGTTTCCTTCTCCCTTTAGAGCTTTGTCTTCACTGCAGAATTAACTTTTAACTTTTGTGTTGCCCCAACCTGAATCCCATCCGTGGACACACAAACCGTTAACTTGAGTCTGGTATAGGCTAGAGCTCAAGCATACCTCCCAACATTCCCAGCGGCTAAACTGGAGTGGATCTTGGGTGGTCAGTTGCTATTTCTGGAGGGAGAAAGTCCTAGGAGTGAGGGAGATGCATAGTGAGCCTGCCTTGCTCTCACCCTGCAGGGCTGGCTGGTCTCTGCTCCAGAGTTCTGAGCATGCACCAGGGTCAGAGAGGGGAGGAGCCAGGAAAAGCCCAAGTGTGTGTGTGTTGGGGGTCATGGGGGAGGACTGCAGATGAGGAGAAAGTGGAGAGCAGGGAAGAGAGGGCTTTCAAAAGAGGAGGAGTGGGAGGTGGAGCAGATTGCAATGCCTGGAGCAGGGAGCCAAGCCCAGCCCACCACACAGAACAGGAGCCACTGCAGCTAGGATAGGAGTTTTGTAGGTCAAAGCAGAACAATCCCACAAACCTGGGATTATTGGGAGGTCTGCTCAAGTGAGCACAACTCAGCATCTGCTAACATAATCACTGTGTAGTGTGGATGCTGGCTAGCTCCACCCAAATTCTCCATTGCCTTCCCACAATTCCGCTTATGTACCCAGAAAGGACAGGCTGATTGTCCCATAACTCACTGGGAAAGAATGAATGGAGCAGCTCAGCTTACTATTGCACAGAAAACTTTGGGATATGTTCTAAGAAGTCTTATTGTCACATACAAATGAGTGCAAGTCAATATGGACACTGCATAAGGGATATATAGAGAGAGCACAGATATGGCTGAATGCTTAGTAACTAATAATTCCTTTTGTTTCTCAGTAATTAGAAAAGGAATCCATCTCTCTTCATCCCAGAATAGACTCCACCTACAAAGTAAAGACAATAAGTTTTTCGTGTCATGTGACACACTTTGTCTAAAGACCCACAAATGAGGCAAAGTCAAGAGTTCCTCTCCCCAAGAAAGGAAACTAAAATAACTAAATGAAAGTATTGTGTGCAGTATTGTTGTCGCTGTGTCTATTCAAGGATAGTAGAGAGACAACCTGTAGAGAGGCAATACTTTTTACTGGACCAACTTTTTTTTGTGAGACAAACAAAAAGCAAAGCTTTTGATACGGTCTCCCACAGTATTCTTGCAAGCAAGTTAAAGAAGTATGGGCCAGATGAAAGGACCATAAGGTGGATAGAAAGCTGGCTGGATCATCGGGCTCAACGGGTAGTGATCACTGGCTCCATGTCTAGCTGGTAGCTAGTATCAAGTGGAGTGCCCCAAGAGTCGGTCCTAGGGCTGGTTTTATTCAATAACCTTATCAATCCTCTGGAGGATGGCGTGGACTGCACCCTCAGCAAGTTTGCAGATGACACTAAACTGGGAGGTGTGGTAGATTTCCTGGAGAGGAGGGATAGGATACAGAGGGACCTAGACAAATTAGAGACTTGGGCCAAAAGAAATTTGATGACGTTCAACAAGGACAAGTACAGAGTCCTGCACTTAGAACGGAAGAATCCCATGCACTGCCACAGACTAGGGACCGAATGGCTAGGCAGCAGTTCTGCAGAAAAGGACCTAGGGGTTACAGTGGATGAGAAGCTGGATATGAGTCAATAGTGTGCCCTTGTTGCCAAGAAGCTAAAGGTATTTTGGGCTGTATAAGTAGGGATATTGCTAGCAGATCGAGTGACATGATCATTCCCGTCTATTCAACACTGGTGAGGCCTCATCTGGAGTACTGTGTCCAGTTTTGGGGCCCACACTACAAGAAGGATGTGGAAAAAGTGGAAAGAGTACAGAAGTGGCCAACAAAAATGATTAGGGGCCTGGAGCACATGACTTATGAGGAGAGACTGAGAGAACTGGGATTGTTTAGTCTACAGAAGAGAAGACTGAGGAGAGATTTGATAGCTGCTTTCAACTACCTGAAAGGGGGTTCCAAAGAGGATGGATCTAGGCTGTTCTCAGCGGTACCAGATGACAGAACAAGGAGTAATGGTCTCAAGTTGCAGTGGGGAAGATTTAGGTTGGATATTAGGAAAAGCTTTTTCACTAGGAGGGTGGTGAAGTACTGGAATGGGTTACCTAGGGAGGTTCCTTAGAGGTTTTTAATGTGAGGCTTGACAAAGCCCTGGCAGGGATGATTTAGTTGGAGACTGGTCCTGCTTTGAGCAGGGGGTTGGACTAGATGACCTCCCGAGGTCCCTTCCAACCCTGATATTTTATGATTCTATGATTCTGATTCTATGACAAGTTTTTGAGCTTATATGGAGCTCTTCTTCTGGTCTGGGAAATGTTCTCAGAGTGTCACAGCTAAAGACAAAATGGAGCAGATTGTTGAGCATAAGTTGGTAACACATATTTCAAGGGACCATCAAGCTGAAGTGGCCAGTTAATACCTCTACAGGCATGGACGTGTCATGTTACTGAAATTATCTGGGACCATATAGATCATTGGTGCAACCAAGGTCCTGTAGGGGCATCAAATATTAGGTAAAAGGGGTCATATAAGGTGTCTACGACCAGGTTATGATCTGCTGACTATGATTATGCTAGCTGTATGTGTGTATCAGTTCTGTAGTTGAAGTTATGAATATTGGATCTGTATTGTCTGTCTTTCCAAATATTGTGCTAGGCTGTTGGGGACATTTTCAGAAGCCTTGGTGTTAGCTGGGCTTACCATGCTTGATGGCCCATTAAGGACTATCAGCTACACAATGAACTTTGTAGAAGCCCATCCACGCCCGAGCTTCCCCAAGAATGTGGCCTGGCCGGTCAGGTATCTGGACCGCATGGCTCTGAAACCACATGACTCTGAAACTCCATTGACAACTGGACTCTGAACAGCAAGAAGCAGGCAGTCTCCACCCACAAGAGGAAGTCTATATAAACCTGGGACAGGGACCTCCATTTTGTCTTCAGTACGCCACTTTTACCCTGGAGGAAGTTTGGCCAAAGGATTGCTGACCCAGCCCTGGAGGGGCTGTATTCCAGAGACTTTGATTTGAACCTGCAGTTTATTCTACAACTGATGCAAGGGATTTGCCATTATTGCATGTATTTGATTTCCTTTAACCATTCCTAACCCTCACCTATATCTTTTTCCTTGTATAATAAACCTTTAGATTTTAGATTCTAAAGGATTGGCAACAGCATGATTTGTGGGTAAGATCTGATTTGTATATTGACCTGGGTCTGGGGCCTGATTCTTTGGAATTGGGAAGAACTGTTTTCTTTTATTGGGTTATTGGTTTTCATAACCATTTGTCCCCAGGACAGGTGGCTGCTGGTGGTGATATTGGGAAGCTAGAGTGTCTAAGGGAATTGCTTGTGTGACTTGTGGCTAGCCAGTGGGGCGAAACTGGTATTTTCTGTTCGGCTGGATTGGTTTGCCTTTAGGGCAGAGAAACCCCAGCCTTGGGCTCTAGTTGCCCTTTTGGAAGTGATTTGTCCTGATCTGACACTCTCAGTGGGTCACGCCAGGAACAGCACCGTCACAGGGCGAAAAGGAGAAGAAAAAAAATACAAAACAGGCTGGGTAGGGAGAGGGTTTAGGGGATTATAGATTGTTATAAGCCACACATCCAGTGTATCTATTCGGTCCATGATTTTTAGTGTCTAGCAAAGTTTGGAATTTAAGCTCCCAGCCTTGACTTTTTGATGTGTGCAGGTTTCCTTTGAGGATGAGGATTAAGAGGTCAGATATAGAGTAATCACTTTGTGAAAAGTGTTCATCCGTAGGTAATAAGGTATTTTCAGCTTTTATAATTTTTCTATGTGCATTCATTCCAGAGCATAGTGATTGTCTACTTTAATCCAGAGGTGTTATTGGGGCATTTAGTATGCTGGATGAGGTACACCACATGATGTGATAGGCATGTGTAGGACTCATGGATCTTGAAAGGTGTGTTATGGGACATTGTTGATCTAGCCCAACTCTCAAGTACCTGACCTCTCCATTCTCATCTTCAAAAGAAACCCGCACAACACATTCAAAAAAACAAGCCTGTGAGTTTAAATAATAACTTTGCTGGATGCTAAAAAATCATGGACTGAATAGAGATACTGGCTTTATGGCTTATTACAACAATCTACAACCCACTAAAACTCCCTACCCCCCACTTTGTGTGGGTGTGTGAGAGAGAATCAAACTTTTTTAAAAAAGCCTCTGATAATGAGAGGATTGAAGAAATTTGTTATACACCAATACTGTCTACTGGATACAGATGGAAGCAACAGAGAAACAACAAGAGTTGAAATATGAGTACTCATTTGACACATGTCCAATACAAATCTTTGGGTGCCCACCTCCAACAAGTCCCCAAAGTAGGGTGTATATAAAATTGAGATCACCATGTGCTCAGAAGAGTTGACTGAATGTAACAGGAAGTGGCAGAATCCTTAGTGCAACTGAGGCTTGGACCAGCCTTGTGGAAAGGGCACCCCCTTTCCACATCTCAGAGTTAAGAGGACAAGAAGTACTGAGATTCCAATTCAGAGATTATATTTCTCCTTATATTTCTCTAATATATAGATTATTTTGCTAAGTCTATATTCTCTAGTGAGACCTTAAGTAGCAATATTTTATATATTTACAGCTTTATAGGTCCAAGCAAATTAGCCTAAGAGAGACTAAAAACAATAATTTTAAGCAATTGCTTTTAATATTTAAAATTTATCCCTTTTTAACCAATCCATTGAAACTGTACTGACCACACTCCTCAAGGTGTGTTAAAGACAAGTGCGTCCTTGGAAGTGTGATAAATAAGTTAGGTACCAAAGAACTGTGAATTAATATTCATAAGTAAATGTAATATGAAATCTTGGTAATTTGCATTGTTCCTTGATAACTGCTGAATCTCAACTCTAGTCTGTGATAATTGTTTGTATAATTGCATTGTGTGTGGAGTACCTATCTAGAACGCTGGTTGTATCTTCATTTGAGTGGCGAAATGTTGAATATATAGTATTGTGATTCTGTGTGAATTAATAAATTATTGGTTGATTAAGAATAAGTATTTGTCCTGATTTCAGAAATATAATACAAGTTAAAAGTTGACCTGGAAACATAAACAGCATTAAAACAAGGAAGTTAATACTTCTTAGGCTCAATAAAAAGAGGCTATTCTATTGGATACATTTATATTGGCTATAACACTTATCCAATTGGCCAACCTAGTTTGTTAGACTTCAGCTTTAAAATGTAACTAGCATTCTGGCAAATAGACAAAAAATTGATTCCCTTTCATGCTTACAACACAGCAGCTCAAGTATTATTTTGTAGCGCAGCTGCTCTCACTTCAGCTAGACTACCTGGAGGGGAATAACTCAAGTGCTGGTAACTTGGGATACTCTTCAGTGAAGAAATCCCCTAGGTTGGATTGGTTGTTCCCAATTAGACTACCTTAGCTGTTTTCTTTAGAGGTGCCTAGAACTTTGTGACCTTTTGCTAGAGCTGAGTGAATAAATTTATAACGTATCAACTAATATAAGTCTTGTCTACATAATGTGTAGACATTTATTTTTACTGACTTAATTATGTCAAAATACAGCAGTGTTATTCTGCAGACTTACACTGAAATAACTAGGTGTGAATTATAATCAGTTTAATTATATCAGTTCCAGTTACCACATAGACAAGACCATAGACATTATTTCTGCTTGCAAAAGAGCTGATTTTCTCAAATATATTTGATATTTAAATGTAACTGATGGATATCCTTTTGAGTGTTATTCTTTATGGACTGGTCATGAGCATGCACAATATTTGAGATGTTTTGCTTAGTTGTGATTAGTCATATAAGTCCTGTAGAATTATTTCTGTTCCTTGACTATATGAACCCATGAGCACTTTCAGCATGAATTCTTGCATAAATTAATTTAAAATTTGGTTACTGTGAAATTTGTACTCTAAAATTCCATTAACTGAACATTTTCATAAACTACAAACAAAAGAAGGTGTGTGCATCTGAACAGTAAATTCATTAGAAACTATAATAAAACTCATTCACCCAACTCTTGAATTTGTCTTATTCAGGGAAAAATAGAAGATATTCATTTTGCATATCTGATTTACACCAGTTTTATATCTGCTTTATTATATCTTGGGAGATACTCCATCAGACTTGAAAAATAAGCAAGAACACATTTCAAATCTGTATAGCGGTAGCATGTGAGCGTATTATCATATGGCTCAGGAGGGACAGTCCCACTTATCAAATGTTGTACTGAAAACCCTGGAAGAAATTCAGGATATATAATGCAATACAATACAATGCAGTAAGCACACATTAGACAGAATTAAGACCTGTTCATTGAAAAAATGATCCCTAGTGACTATACTCTACCAATTAAATCCCTCCCACAAAAAAAAATAGGAAAAGGGAATTGAGAGGCATTAGATGTAATGACTTCATTCTTTTGAATTGTAAGAATACCTTTTAAAGCCTTAGATGGATGACACACTTCATAACTTGTCTGCAGCACAAAAATAGCCCCCTGCCTTCCTCACTGTGGCATTTCTTTGTCTGCTTTGAAACCGTTGCTTTATACTTATGTGTAATAAATGATTTAATTTAAAATACTGAAATTATGTTTGATTATAATATACTATAGTGGAAAATTGAGCCTTTCTTTTGCAGTTTTTAGATGACCTATCATTGCATTGGCATGCTATTGCTATATCCGTGCAACAGATTGTTCTAGCTTGTTTTTTTTTATGATAAGAAAAATATATTTACCAAGATTAAAACTATCCATGGATCTGAACTAAAACCCTGATACAGTCCCAGATTTGCCCTTGTAGAAAAGTCCTCTAAAAATTAACAGGGATAGAATCAGTACGGTTCTATAGAAATGCAATAGGGAACCATAGAAATCTCTCTTATAACCTACAGAATTGAATTCAAATTATCACTCTTTTTTAACCACCCATGAGATTCCATAGGAACGATAGAAAAATTCTCTAAAATGGATCAAAACCCTCACAGAAATACTGAATCTTACATTCTAGAAGATTTAAGATTGAGGATTCTGAATTCTGATCCTAAATGGTGTGAACAATTGAAACCTAACGTGATCATGGATGAGACTAAAGCCTTGGATCCAAACACTGCTGAACTCTTGAGGATTTGAAGTCCAGCACTTTATGTGGTAGCATCAGTCCAGGTCTAATTGGAAAGGTTTTGAAAAGTGAAATCTTCAGACTTTACAACATTTTTTCCTCAGTTTCTACCTTCTTCTTGGCAGAGATCTATGTCTTCCATATTTTATTTGTATTTAAATAAAGCTTCTTTCACACTCCAGGTATATATTCCAATGATACTCCTTGATCAGCTACTGAACAACAATGAGACACTCCTCCACAAGGACAAAGTGGGACACCATGTGGTGCTGCCACTGACCTTGGAAGTTAGCTTCATTGTGCTAGGGTACACTTATTTGCCTCTATAGTATAGTGAGTGCTTCAACTATAATCCCCTTTTTGCGCTATTCTAGTTACAGTACACAGCTGGCTGATCTTGGAAGAGAGATAATATCACCTGCTAAAGTGCTTATCAGCAGATTTAGATTGGTTTAGTCTCACATATACATTTTAAAAGGAAGTTTGCTCTGTTATCTTCCCAATAAGGATAACTACTAATCCGCTTAGAAAATGGGATTAAAAATGAGCAAAAGTGTGTGTGTGTCTGTCTGTCTATCTTTTATGTAATAACAGTAGTTTGGCTTCAGTGGGAGACTGTATAAAGTGAAGCACATTCATAAGTCTTTTTTGGACAGGGACCTTGTTTTTCATTATAAGTTCCCCCATGTTATTTTTTTTTCCTAAGAAAGGAGCAATTCAGCCCTGTAAGAACTTTTTATTTTTGGGTGGTTTTATTTTCCAATCAGTAATTTACAGAAAATATTTCTGGTTCTGTAGTAAAAAAATAACAAAGATGGCAATATTCACCTATGCATTATTTAATTAAAAGCACATTACAATAAATTCCTTATTTGTGTGCATGTGTCATCTTTGATATTTGAGAATACTGCTTTAGCTGACAGATGTCACAACATTTCTGAGGAACTACCATTTTGATTTTAAGTTGATATTAGGGATGAAGTTTGGGCTCTCTAAATAGAATGGTAAAATTGAAACAAAAATGATAGAATTAAATACAGGCATTTTAAAAATGTAAAATATCACTTTCTCTTTGATATAAGTGACTCCCACTGACTTTTCAAAGACTTAAAAGCCAGAACCCCCCACAGAGAAATGTGCAGCATCTCTGCCTTTGAAGTACACAGGGGATCTTTCTCCAGCAAAGAGAAACTGGGGTTTTTAAAAAAGATAGCCTTTAAAACTACGTACAGCCTGGCAGCTTTTGAATACCTATCTCTACAGAACCTTCTGAGGTGTGCCCATCACTACACTTTATTTATCATTGTTTATGTAGGTAAATTTTCACTTGCATATTCAATTGAAGTATTAACTGTAGGTGCCCTAGAAGCTAAGTACAGGTTACGCAATTATGTGACCTGAGGAAGGAGCTGTGTACTCAAGAAGAAGAATGAAAGGGCTGTGAATAACATTTATTTGAAATCAGTCATACTTGTCCATATCCAGTGTATGGAACTATGTTCAAAGTAAGGTTGAGTGAATAATTGACAGTGAATAATTTATTTGACAAATTTACCCCCTTTTTTTACTCATGGTATGTCCATGAGTGGTTCTCAATTTCCTCTGATTTATTCATTAGGTAGATTTATTCAGTGAGTAACTTTTACAATATTTTACTCCATGGATAGATCTCAAGCATTCCAAATTACAGCCAGGTCACTTTGTTATGGTTGGTGATATAAGTCACACGGTATTACTTTTGGTCCCTGATTGAATTAACATGTCAGTGCTTCCAGCACGAATACTGACATTCCCCTTGAATTTCTTTAAATCCATTAAACTGGCTCACTAGAATAGTTATGGAGAGTAAACAATATAGGAGGTGTACTTATAATTCAAGTGAATTCATTTAAAAACTCAAACCAATATTTGCAGGCAGTGTTTTTCATTAGTCATCTATCTGTAGTTAAAATAGCTATGTAAGGCGTACAGACTTATTTTTTTCAGCCTTCTCTTGAGAATGAAGTCATATTAGCTTCATTCCCTGATGTTCCCAGTGTGAATAAATAAGTTGTCATTTCTCTGCAAAAGGACTTTATTGGGAGATTGCCTTTAGCATCAGACTCTCAATTTTTAAGGCCTGATTAAAAGGAAGCATATTTCTTTGGACTTTGGATATTTTTCTGAATTTTATTCTTGTATCTTTGGTGGTTTGTTGTTCCAAGGCCTCATACCCACTGCACTTGACTGTCTCTGTTAAACTGCTTAAACATCTTAAAATTATTATATAGAAATATAGTAATTGCCATAGAAAATTAGACTAATCATCCATCTAAGCATGTCAGATGTTGACCTTGTTGATAAATAGTACACCAAATGGGGAACTGACATCATTGAAGGAAATAGATGTTCAAAATTAAAATCAACATTCATGAACACTGTTTCTGATAGGGAAAAATGGCATTATGCCATTTACCTGCAGAAACTCTTCAGTGTGGTTACTAATCAGTTTCAAAATACTCTTTTAAAGTGTTTATGGAAAAACATTATCCATAGCATGTAGTTAGGGTGAGATGTTTATTAGTGTTTATTCAGGTAACTTAGTCAATGGGACAAATCTTACCAGGTCTTCAAAGGTACTTTTGCCTAAGGGCTTGGGGAAAGTCAAGGGTACAGTTAGAAGAGGATAGGCTCAATTTTAATTAAAGCTGCTGAAGGGAAAGGGAGAAAGTAGGGAAGGCCCATTTTTGGATAGAATTAGTAACGAGAAAGGGACAGGTTCTTGAAGAAGAAAGAATCAAAATAGTTAATTCCTAATAAACTTTGGAAATTTATGTTTTCGTCACACATTTTTACGTTGCCTGCAGTATGTCAGATTGGATATTTCCTATCAAAATTAACAGCAGACAAGTTTGGCATGAAATCAAAAATAGAACTTTTTAAAAAAATCCCAAATATACTGTCACTTTGCACTGAGGCATAGTAAAGTCATGACTCTTGACATAAGGCCAAGCACTCTAGCACCTGAGCAATTCCAGTGTAATACAACACAGTATACTGAAAACATTTCAATTATTTTTTCTTGAAAAGGGATGCTAAATTAACTGTTGAATACAAATAAACTTTTATCAGTAGTTAGCAGATGAAGTTGCTAGTGAAAAGTGGAAACAAATTGTTGTGATTTTTTTCTCTCGTATTACCGATGGATGGATTTGGACAGCAGGCATTCAAGCCCCAGTGCATCCTGGTTAAATGAAGCATTTTATAGGAAACTCTTATAAAAGTCCTCAAGCTTAGTCATCCCTTTGCAAAATAAAAGTGCACAAGGGGAAAAGATGCTTAAAATATTACTCCAAAGCCGGGAAGTGTAAACTGTATCCTATCTCTCACATACACACACCTCACCTCCACGTCTATTCAGAATGTGAGCAGCAAGTTAAAGATATGATTTAAGTGAGGGTGGGTGCTCATATGAAGCCCCATTGAACTCTCATTGAAGCTAGTAGAGATTCCCAGTTGATTTAGGGTATATCTATACTGCAGTACAGGGTGTAATTGTAGTTTGAATAGACATACCCAAGCTAACTTGGATACCGGAGCTAGTGATGTTATGGGAGCACATCCCTCAGTGAGGGCTGTTAAAGCCCACCCAGCCCCCTTGGTAATTACTTGCAGAGCTAGCCTATGATAAAGCACATGTGGCCAACACTTCACTACTCCAGTAACCAAGATAGCTAGATTAAAGTTAATTTGGGTATGTCTACTCAGCCTGTAATCACACCTTGTGATTGTAGTTCAGACATATCCCTCGCTGGAAGTAAGCAAGCAGGAACCAGGCCAATGAGATGGCCCAAGCTAACCCAATAATCCTTGTTGAAAGCACTGAAGGTAGATATTGGAAGGGGAATAAGATTTTTTGATTATTTAATTTTAAAGATTCCAGTTCTCGCTGGTAGGATTAGAAACAGAACTGATCACCTGTGTAAATCTTTTTTAGTTCTTGACCTATCGGGATTTTATGTCTGGGGATATCCCTGGAAACCCTCTATGTTCCATATGATGGATGCAAGATCCTGGATTACCAGGAGCAGTTGGGAGGAAGCACTGTTGTTATTTCACCTCTGCCTTATTCATTCTGTAACCAGAGGGCCTGAGGAAATATTGTATAACCTGAAAGACAATTGATTCTAATATATGTGGTTGAGTGAGACCTATGAGCATTTTTTTCTTTTACATCCTGTCTATCTATATTTATGGTTTGTTTCAGGAAGTTATTGTGTATCCTGTCAACCTGGTATTCAGTTGCTAAAGCAAGCAGCAAGGGACAATGGGCACTCTTGTCATTCCCCTGTTGAGCTTTAAGCCTTTCACTTGGACTGGGGAAGAAGGGACTGATCATATGCCTCTGATCCAGGACATAAATTCAAATCTGACTTCCATGTGGTGTAATACTATAAACAGGTATGACCATTTTATTCTTATAGTAATGGATTCATAAAGGCCTTGCCTGATATTGAGTGAGTTTGATCACACCGGCTTTTAGCAGGAAATACTAGATGCAAATGGGAAGGTAAGGGAGGTCTCTTGCTGTTCAATGTGGAGCATTTCATAGCAACTTGCAAAGGCCAAAGTAATTTTGTTGGCTATTTTGTTTTGAGCTGTTTGAAAAATGTCAGGCATTGCTCTGGAGGATTACTTCTTCCTATATACAGAACTGAGAGCCACCTGGGCATTCATTATGGCTTTGGTCAAAATGAAATGTCATATTTTTAAGTTATTTAAGTTTCCACTACCAATATAGAAAATAGAAAACAAAATCCTATCTATTTCCTCTTTGTTCATTCCTCCTCTGTGTTTGTTTCCATCGTCTCAGCTTTATTCCTGAGGATAATACTTTATAAACCCTTTCCCCTCCTCTACTTTGCACATATGGTAAGTGCAAGATACATGCTTCTTTCCTTATCCTTGTCATAAATTTCAGGAAACAATTTCCTGTAGCCTAAATGCCTTTAACTCTATTACATCTATCTAGCTATCATTTTAGAATAAACCTTCAGCAAGGAAAAGACGCCACCTCACATGATCCCTGCATCAGTATAAAGCACTATGAAAACACTTTCAGCTATTCTTAAGATCAGGCATATTCAACCATACTATATCTTACTGAGAGAATTCGTTACTAGAACTCACCAAAAAATAGCATCAATATTTTAGGCTTTTCCTAAATATTTACTTAAGCAGTAAAATCCACTGTTTGAGCACAGACTGTAATTGTCAATGACAAACAGATCATTATTTTCCTTCGATCAGGTTTATATCATCAACTAACTAAAGAGGGGAGATCTAGAAACCCGCCAATTTAGGATTTTTTTAGAAAAACACACATAATTCAAGAAGACGCCTAACTTTTTGATTGTAATAGGAAATATGGGAATGAGCATTTCTGCTTCATTTATATAACTTCAAGAAAGCATTACTCCTTGTGCTGAAAATAATTATCTGTGGACAGCTTCACTTGAGGTGATCATTAGTAATCATCTTATTACATAGATTCAGGACACATGTAGTTGCTAACCAGAAGCACTGCCAACATATAAATTGAGGGATGGACACTTGAGGAAACATGGACACATTCTGCTGGGTCTGGTTCACATTACAAGGAATTACAGACTGTTTCAAGCATGTTGCTTGGGTTAAATTGTTCTTTTGGATGAATGTCTCTACACAGCAACAAATCAGTTGCAACATGAGTCTGCACATAACAATCTTTAACAACATAGTTATTGAAATGCTTAAGAAACAATTCTACACTTAGATCCACATTATGGATCTCAAGTAGTAGGCTGATACTCACTGTGAGTGTAATAGCAGCAGGCTTTGCAAAACTGATTTTCTACAAATTGTCATGTTGAAATCCATGCAGATTCTAATTTCTGCAGTCCCTGCACTTTAGTCTCTAACATCTACAACAGTGTGTGATTTTGTGAGACAAGTGAAAGTTAGGGGGAAAATGAGTCACTCCTCATTTTATTCTCACCTTCACACAAAAAAGTAGTGCTCAAGGAAAGACAATGTTGAACTGGGAATGAGTAACTTTAACTTGAAAGGAAGAATTTTCACTTCTGATGGATCACCAATTAGAGAGCTCTATATTCCCAAGCGTATCTTCTAAACTCAAGCTCCCAAAGCAAATGATTATGTAGATTGGAGACTGTGGCTTTTATTGATAAGGTTTTAGCTTGCAAAGTCTTTTTTTTTTTTAATGCTTCTCACAACAAATAGACACACTGGGGAAATATACCCTGCTTTGACATATGTTAAGCTATGCACAGGGAAATCCTACCCATTCTCCCATCACTTTGCTTTTCAAAATATGACCTCTTAGCTTGAAAAAAAAATCATAATGACAGTAGAATCTTGTTGCAAGAATCATTTGGGCAACACACATTTTTTAATATTATCCACAGAATCACTATGTTCAGATCCATATAGCAGTGAAAGATTTTTTTTTAAAATAAGGCACATGCACAGATGCATAACCCCTGTCTTGCCAGGATGAAACAAATTCTGCCAGGCATCTTAGTGGCAAGTCAGGCTGGTTATGACTAAATCTTATTGCCACTCATTCAGGCTGCAACATGCTTGCCTAAAAGTCAGAGGGAGACATTTGAAAAGGTCTGAAATTCTCTCTTACCTATGGAAGCGACAGAGAAAATCAAAGCAATTTCTAATCTGATCCTTAAATACAAATATCCTATGATCACTGTAAATGATGGGCAAACACTCTGGAACCAGTAGGAAATGGTTTTGGGGAAATTAGGGTTTTCTATATAGCCAAATGATCACTATAAACACTGAATCCTATTCTGTGTTTGAAGGCATTTGAACTTTTCCTCATAAATGTAGGATTTCATTAAATAAAGAGCAATAAAAAAAGAAATGCAAATTTTGGAGATGAGCAGTATGCATTCCATTCACTCAGTTTTCATCTCCATATGTTACAACCCACAATAGAATATTAATAACAAGAAGGAAGGAACACAAGGCAGAATAGGGAAATAATAGTTGAAGAATAAGACGTTAAAAGTATTCAAGTCAGCAGGGCCTGACAAAATTCGCCCTAGGGTAGTTAATGGACTAGCTGAAGCAATCTTACAATGATTAGCAAAGATCTTTCAGAATCCATGGAGGATGATTGAGATCCCAGAGGAAAGGAGAAGGGCAAGGAGGATCCAGGGACTTATAGACCTGTTAGCCTAACTTCAATCCTGGAAAGATAGTGCAACAAATTATAAACCATCAGTTTATAGCACTTGGAGGATAATAGGGTTATAAGAAATAATCAGCAGGGATTGGTCAAAAAACAAATCATGCCAAACCAACCTAATTTCCTTCTTTGACAGGATTTCTGACCTAATGGATAGGAGGAAGCAGCAGATGTGATATATCTTGATATCAGTAGAGTTTTGATACTGTTGCACATGACAGTTTCATAATTAACTAGGGAAATGTGCTCTAGATGAAGTTATTATAAGATGTACACAACTAACTGAAAAACCATACTCAAAGAGTAATTATCAATGGCACACTTCCAAAGTGGGAGTTTGCATCTAGTTGTGTCCCACACACATCTGTCCTGGATCCCATACTTGTCAATATTTTCATTAATAACTTGGAGAATGGCATGGAGAGTGTGCTTATAACATTTGCAGATCACAGCAAGCTGAGAGGGGTTGCAAGCACTTTGGAGGACAGAATCAGAATTCAAAATGGCCTTGGTAAACTGGAAATTGGTCTGAAATCAAAAAGATTAAATCCAATAAAGACAAATGTAAAGTGCTATGCTTAGGAAGGAAAAATCAATGCACAAATACCAAAGGGGCAATAACTGGCTTGGCAGCTGTACTGCTGAAAGGATGTGGAGGTTATAGTGGATTACAAATTGAACATGAGCCAACAATATGACACAGATGAAAAAGACTAATATTCTGAGATGTGCTAACAGGAGTGCCGTATGTAAGACATGAGAAGTAATTGTCCCGCTCTACTGACAAGGCCTCAGTTGCAGTCATATATCCAGTTTTGGGCATCACACTTTTAAGAAAGACGTAGACATTTAAGAGAGTTCAAAGGAGAACAACAAAAGAACTGAAAGGTTTAGAAAACCTGACCTATGAGGAAAGGTTAAAAAAAAAAATGGGCATGCTCAGTCTTTAAACAAGATGACTGATGAGGGGACTTGATAACACTCTTCAAATGTGCTAAGGGATACTATAAGAGGATGGTAATGAATTATGGCCACTGAAAGTAGAACAAAAAGTAAAGAGTTTAATCAGCAGCAAGGGAGATGTAGGTTAGATATCAGGAAAAAAATGTCTAATGACAAGGATAGTTAAGTATTGAAATAGATTACCACAGGTTGTGGAATCCCCATCAGGTTTTTTAAAACAGGTTGGGAAAACACCTGTCAGGGATGGTCTAGGTTTACTTGGTCCTGCCTCAGCACAGCGGCTGGACTAGATGACCTGTCACAGTCCTTTCCACTCTTATATTTGTATTACTCTGTGATTTGTTTATATACTCACAGTATGATCTAATATTGCTGCGTGTCCTCTTTGCTTTCCAATCAAGGTCCTTGGTGACTGTAAAGAGAGGGATCAGCATAGTTTTTTCTCTCATTTGTGATGTTTGACTGCTTTGGAAAGTACTGGGATAATGTCTTGTGGAACATCATCCTGGTTTCCATTGTAATTATACAGAGATGCAAATAGCCAAGAAAGTTATTAAAACTATATAATGTTTGTGCTGGACTTTCTATTAAATGTACAGTCTCAACAAACACTCAAGAGTATGGACTATATTTACTTGCTGCTTTATTTATTAAATGTTATGATGTTCCTGTGCCTATGTATCATCAACTACACCAGAGGGGCAGTTTTATAAACATTGCTATAGCCCTAGGTAATAATACACAATGGTTTAGAAATATTAGTTCCATTCCTATTTCACTCAACTTGTAGTTTTAGATTGTTGGGGGAGGGGAGAGGCATGCATTTTTGCAAACTAAAGATTAACTAAATTTTATTAGTATTAGGTTAAATTGGTTGTACTTGTTGTAAAAACCACATCAAACTTTACAATTTAAAATCTATCAGCTTACTAGCATAAAAAAGGATATTAAATTTAAATTACAAAAACCCTGAAAATATTTAAATTTAGAATTTAAAAACATAAAGCCTAGTGTTTCTCTGTGACACATTGCAAACTATGTATTTTAGGTATATCTCCTGGGTTTTAATATTCAGGCATATGTCGTCATCCTTGAAGCTCAAGGACAAAAGTAGTACCTGCTTCAGGGACATTCCTGTCACTTGACAAAGATGTTATTCTGGACTCAGTTGCTTCCTTAAAGGCATCTCTGACCAGAGTTTGGATCATTCCAACCTCAAACTGAATTTTCTGTTACTTAAATATGCTTATTAATGTTCTTGGACTCAGAATCCTATTTTAAAGGGCTATGAGTTCTTTCTGGGAGTTCATCCATATCTCTAGTTTCCCAACTTTGTAGCTAAAGCAAAAACAGACTGTGACAGAGAGACCAGCAGTAACATTCAGGTTAGCTAAAATCAGTACATGTCATTGGATTGATCTATAGAGATAATCATGAATAAGGCTACGGTTTAGTCACAGAGATCACAGAAGTCATGGAATCCTGACTTTCAACAACCACCATGACTTCAGCCTGTGTCATTTGAGAACCACAAACCGAGGGGGTACCCTGGAGCTCCTGACCACCATGTGCGGTGGGGAACCTCTGAGCTCCTGGCTGCTGTGGGTGGCGGGGGAACCCCCAACTCCCTGGGGGCCCCCAGAGTGGCAGGCAATGGGGGAACCCAATAGCTCCTGGCTGCCATGGGCAGTGGGGGTACCCGGAAGTAGTGGGGAACCCAGCATCTCCCAGCCACTGTGGGTGGCAGGGACCCCCAGAATTCGAGGTGGTGGGGGCAACCCACATTTCCCAGCTGCCACCCGGCAGTGGGGGAACCCAGCAGCTCCCAGCCACCGCAGGCAGTGGGGGAACCCCTGGGTTCCTGGCCATCGCAGACCCCTGGAGCTGCGAGCAGCAGGAGTATCCCACAGCTCCCGGCTGCTGCATGAGGTGGGCCCGCTGCAGCTCCCACCCATGGGTGGCAGGAGATCCTATAGTTCTGGCACCCAACATGCAGTGCGGGTGGGGCTCAGCTCCTAGCTGTTATGCAGCTGCCCCACTGCAGGCAGGGCGGGGACCCGCAGATCCCCATTTGTCACAGATATTTTTAGTAAAAGTCATAGACAGGACAGGGCTTCCATGAATTTTTCTTTATTGCCCGTGACCTGTGCATGACTTACTAAAAATATCCATGACAAAAATCTTAGCCTTAATCATGAAACTTGTCTGAACAGTCCATTTTGATGGTTTGGAAGTGTAACTTATGTACCTAATAGCTCCTTTCACACTTGATGACTCAGCACTGACATATACTTACAAAGGAGTATCTTGCTTCTGTTATAATGCATCATTAAACCCTTTATGATTTGCATCTGTATTCAGAATACATGGCAATTTCCAGCTGGCTAAAGCCAAAATAGGGAACGATGTCAACTCCATTCTTATGAAGGTGAAAGCAGTTTGGAATTCAGCAGTCCATTTCCCACTGATATCTATATTGATCCTCCCTTGATATCAAATGTTTCAGACTCAACTATACTTTTCCAAAAGATCACTCCGAGACTTCATATTGGCCGACTGCTCTTCCACAAAACATTGAGAGCATCCAATAAAATAGAATAGATTTTCTGTAAGTCGAATGGCCTTTGTTACCTTTTGAGTGGTAAGGTTGTTTCTAGATCTGGTATAATTACCTGTTTGGAATTCATGTGTCCAAAGCATTGTACACATTTGAGGGAGGGAGAGAATTCATACTCTGAAACAGAGAAAATGAATCCACAATCAGCTAAATGATGCAACAACCGCAGAGCTATTTCACTAAATCTACAACTTTTTGAAACGAGAAACTTTCACAAAACCTTTTTGATTTTCCCAATTTTACATTTTTCAAAAGCTTCAACATTTTTTTGTTTTTTCCTCCTTGTATCATTTTAATTTTCCATTGATGATTTTAATTGGTCAGCCCTAATCACATGCTGGGATCTTTCAAAATCAGAACATTTCAATTTTCAAAACCTGGTGATTTTGAAAAACAATTTTTTTAAGGAACAAATTTGGTAGAGTAGTTTGGAAAAATGAGGATATTTACTTTGTACAGTAATTGGAGTTCTTTGAGATGTAAGGCCCCTAACTTATTCTACTGGGGAGCACATGAGGTCCATGCATCTGAGATGAGAAGATTTTTGGACCAGTGTTCATTGGTCTGTGTCTGTACCCTTCTCCTCCCTGTGCTCTGAATCGAGGCCTTAAGGCACAGTGTTGACCAATCACTTCCCCAGTTCCTTCTCAATTACAAGTCATGTGTAAAGGATCCAGGGTAGAAGGAGAGGAAGGCAGGTAGTGGAATACAGAGAGGAACCACACATCTGAAGGAATTCCAGTTCCACCTTCCGTCCCCGTTATATGATGGCCCTATATGTGTATTCTATTGTATGGGCTGGCAAGTAGTGATTCAGTAATGGCCACCTAACAGACCTCTACTTCTCTGGGAAAGCTCATGTCCCCTTGAGGTGCAGTATTTGCATATTCTTCCATAGTAAAAACTGTCAAGACCATGAGTATTGGCTGTGAAGATTTCCATCAATGAAATCATCTTAAAGCCTGCCAAGGTGATTTGAGATACCCAGGACACATGTGCCTCCACTCCAAAAAAAGAACAGAAAAGATACTTTGTACAAACCAAGGAAGCAGAATTTGTATTCATTCGGCCTGCCTCAAACTTCTTAGTAGTCAAAGTAGCCACTGAAAAAAGCAAGTAACATCAATCAAGAGCCACCCTCATCCAATAAGGAAGCAAAGCATTTGGACTTTTTGTATTCATGCTCTATTAAGAATTGTTTATACCCATTGATACTATACTTTAAGGTCTGCAACTAACAGAGGGAGAAACAGGCTTCTATCAAGCAGGTGGGAAGGTAGTTATCTCTCTGTCAAGTATAAATAAAGCATGCGAAAGCCAACACAAAGGAAGCACAATTCCTATATTAAGTCAACAGGAAAAACAGGTTGACAGGGGAATGTGAACTCCACATGGCACCAGCATGCCAGAGAACAAGCAATGGGGGTAAGGAGGAAGAGTCTTATCTTGGGGCACACGTCAAAAGGGGACATTTCAAAGGTTGACTGGATTATAAGAGGAAGGAAGCATCCCTTTATTATTCAGTTCACTGAAGAACCCCTTTTGCAGAAGGGATGATTTGTGAAGAAATTGGTTTTGGATTGATTAAAAACCAGCAAGCTCTTCAGAAGGACATTAAGGGTGAGAAACTACTTTTAAACAAGGGTTGTGACCTCTTAAGTTTTAGCCTTTAGAAAGCATGTTGTAATTTTGTTTTATTCATAACAATTTCTGTTTCCATTCTTCTTAACACTCACTTGAATCTGTGAATCTCTGTTCTTTGTTAATCAATTTATGTTTACTGTCACCAGAGATTACCTGGCTGTGTTGTCACAAAGGACCTAATCTTGAGTGGTAACTTTCAAGGTGTGTATACACTGTCTCTGTGGGAAGAGCTTATGTAGTATCTACTGTCAGTGTCTAGTGACAGGACTGTATGTTATAGGAGAATGCATTTAGGGATTTTGAGGACTGGAGTACACCAAGAGTTAACCTGCAAAGCAAATTGTTTTGGTGTTATCTGACCAAGAGTGCCAGGGAACTGATACACAGTTTACCACTAGCGAATCTCTCTCTCTCACTGAGGCAGAGGGGTAACACAGTGACCTATAGCTCTGAGTACCTTAAGAAACTGTCACACCAAGTTTGCAGAATTCACTAATGAACTTTTACAGGAGGATAGCATACAGTTCCAAATGCTCATTGAGGAAGGTAAATTAACTTCCAGATTGTCTCTTTAAGTCTCACTCAATGCAGGAGACACAGATTCCTGATTGATGCAAACAGCCATTGTCATGAATAGAGTGCCATGACTTCAGTCGTCCAGATGCCCCATGGAAGTCTAATCTGTACCATTTCCCACTCATGCTATTCTTACCTTGGGTACTGAGGAAGATCAAGTATGACAGAGCAGTGGTCATCCCATTTGCTCCCAGATGGAACAGACAATTCTAGCTCCCCAACATTCTTCAGATGTCAACATGCCCATACATCCGTATCTAATTCTTCCTGGATGTATTGGCTCAAAGCAGGGGCATGGTCAAGCATTCCAATCCAGCTTCCCTCCACCTGACAGCCAGGCATTTGAGTGGGTGTCCCACCTATAAAATACATGTTCAGAAGCAGTTCAGACCATCCTTATTGAATAGTAAAAAGGAGTTCACTAAATAGTGCTACCTAGCTGAGTGGAAAAGATTTTTGGTGTGGTGTCACCATTATGTGATATCCCCACCATGTTGGTATATCGTCTCTCTCTTTTCCCTTTTCCTCCCTATGGGTATGCTTAGTGCCTTTCATCCTCTCATTGACAACCATTCCATCTTCACCCATCTTCTCATAGCATGTTTTTTGAAAGGTCTGATGGGACTTTCCCTCCCGTGAAGAGGCCTACTCTGACATCTGAACTCAATCTGATCCTCTCAGTTTAACAAGGCCTCCTTTTGAACCCCTGTCCTCTTGCCTTTTAACTTCATTGTCTGTGAAGGTTACCTTTCTAGCTGCCATCATTTCAGATAGATGGGGGCCCTTATGGCTGATCCACCACACACAATCTTCCATAAGGACAACAGTTCTTTAAGACTTCACCTTAAATTTACTCCTAAATTATTTTCAGATCTCCATCTGAATGAGAGAGTTCACTTACCTGTCCTCTTCTCAAATCACCACATCACCAGTAATGGCAAGAGACTTCAATCTCTAGAAGTTCAGTGGGCTTTGGCATTCTACTTACAAAGAACAAAATCTTTTAAGAAATTGTCTAGACTCTTTATATCCTTTGTTGAACAGATGACAGGGGAAGTGCTTTCTTCCCAGGGACTTTCTAAGTGGATTTCAGGCTGCATTTCTGCTGTTATATGTTAACAGACACCACTTCTCCACCAGGTTGTCAGAGCCCACTGTGACGGAGTCAGACCAGAAGGATATAGGAGAGTTCTGGAAGGCAGGTATATTAGTCTCAGGATGTGCAGGTCCCTGTTCCCTGGATAGCCAAACAAAGGCTACTCCAGGCCAATTAAGAACCTTCTAGAAAGGAATAGAAACAGCTAGCCTAATTGGGACACCTGAAGCCAATCAGGGACTGGCTGAAACCAGATAAAAACCTCCCAGTTAGTCAGGTGGGTGTCAGGAGCTGTGAGAGGAAGTTGTGCTGTTGGTGAGACTGAGTGGTGGACAACATATCATCCAGAAGGAAGGAGGCCCTGAGGTAAGGGTGAAGTGGAGTTTGAAGAAGCAGGGACTGCTGTGGGGAAGTAGCCCAGGGAATTGTATTGTGTTTTGTGCCTAAAAGGTCAGCCATCTTAGCTGATACTATTAGGGTCCCTGGGCTGGAGTTTGGAGTAGAGGGTGGGCCCGGGCTCCCCACCTTTTTCCATCTTCCATACTGGCCTGTGATGAAGGTAACTCACTAGGCAGTGACTCTTGCCAATTATACTGAGAAAGGGAGGTCACTCTGGGGCCTAGATGAGTTTCTGAGGCCCCTCAATCTTCCAGGAAGTGCAGGACCCACAAGTACAAACTTGGAGCTTTGTCACAGCACTCAACTCTGGCAATGCTGATATCTTCACTTCCAGGTGTTCCTCTAATTGAAATCTGTAAAGCAGCATCATGGGGTTCTGCTCATACTTTCCTGAGACATTGTGTCCTGGTGCAAGCTTCTGCAGCTTATGCCTCTTTTAACACAGCAGTCCTCCTGTCATTGGTGCCACAGAGTATATTGCCCCCTCCTCCTCACTGGCTTAATTGATGGAAATCCTCACAGCCTGTACTCACAGACTTGACAGGTTCTACTATGGATGGATAGGAAAATGCTGCACTTTAAGGGGATATGAGCTTTCCCAAGGCATTAGAAGCATGTTGGGTGGTCATTGATACTGTACCCATTAGACACTGCGGTGGAAGTGCATAGAGATAGTAATCCAGAAAGTGAGTTTGATTTATAGAATTGAATACATAGCTCACATGATGAAAGTTGGATCTTTTCCAAAGTAGACTGATTCCATTGGCACCATACGTCTAAAGCTTTGAAACAAGAAAATTTGGCACAACTTTGAAACAAGAAAATATGCTGAATTACTTAGGAAGTGGAAGCCTATTGAACTCCAATAAATATTAGCTCTGAAGGCCCTTGTTCCCAAAGTCTGTATTTGCACTTGAAGGTACTTAGCATTGATCTCTTGCTCAACATGTCATTCAAGAACAATAACATATTGGCAATTGAATAAGATTTGGAGAATGTAGCTGATATCACACAGGTGTATTGAAAACCATAAGGTGAATTTATTCTGTTGGATTTCAGAAGAGTTAGACCTCTCATATGCTGCTATTCTCTTCCCACCACCCCTCCCAAAGTCAATCTATTGGGAAACTGAATCCTAAACTAATCAAAGAGGCAATTCTGAACCTGCAGCCATTATACTGATCACTCTCCCTTCTCTTTGCTGTCATCACTTAACCTCTGTTAACCTATGCTCTCTTGTTCCCTTCCTACCAGAATCTCACCTGCAGCATCTTCTATGATAGCTCTCCTTCCCTGCATCTTTCAGAAAGTGTCTGTGTCCCTTAGGGTCCATATTATCTCTCTTGCTGAACTTTATTCCTCTTATGATTTCAACTGCTTCTAGGCTGACTACCAAATATACTGTTCTACTCTGACCTTTCCCCTTCTTTTCTATTCTAGCTCCATTTACTGACGTCTCCTCTGGGATGTCCTTGCTCCATTACAAACACAGTATCTTCAAAACTGAACCTCTTGTTTTTTTTCCCTCCTGATCCTTCTCCTCTGCCTCCCAGCTCCACTGATATCCCTACCATTATTTTCTCTTGGACTCACAGAGAGTGAGGTCTTCAGTTCTTTCCTTTCATTCTCCCCTCACATGTACTTGCTTTTCTTGAGTGTCACCAATGTCCAGTGATATGTGTAGATTTCTGGCATACTTGTAGTCCATTACCAACCCCGCTAATGACGCATTGCATGAGCTACGAAAGTCACTTTACATATTTTTGCCTCACTTTCTCCATCTGTATAATAGGCATATAATAATATGCCTATTATAATAATATTAATATTAATATAATATAATATAATTAATATAATATAATATAAATATAATATAATTAACATTATATTAATTATTACATTAATGAATAATATAATATATTATTATATTAATATAATATAATAATATTATATGCCTATTATAATAGGCATATAATAATTTAGTTTATGGACCTGGTTTAAGCCCCTTGGGATCCTACAATGAAAGACTCCACACAAATGCAAAGCCTTATTAGTCAAGCTCATTCATTAAATTATTTAATAAAACAGAATCTCACTTGACACTAGATGAGAGCATGAACCAAAATGTAGATCAGGGCACCCACAAAATTTAGGCAAGCCTGGATCCAAATGCAATAACCTTGCATTTCTGAGTGAGTAATATCACTCTGCAGTGGCTGCACCCCAGAAAGGATATATAGTACCTACTACGACAGCTAAGTGGAAATAAGTTGTCTGCTTTTACAGCAAGGTACTATTCATTTTAAGTAAAAGTGGCAGAATCTGGCCACTGTTCACTAAAGCTTTAGCTTATGTGATAGAGGCTTGAGTATTTGCAGCTGAAAGATCAGGATTCTATTCAGTGCTCCGCTGTTTTCTACAGGCATGAATTCGGTAACCTAGCTCTACTTGTTTTATTGCCTCATGTTGATGATCTGCTATAATTCCAAAAATCTGTGTTTCATTGCAATTTTTCAAGGGGGAAAAATATTTCCCAACCAGCTTTAAAGGTTACTCTTAGTGGTACATTCATGGTTTCGGTATCCATGCATCCATGGCTTTATTTTTACCTGGATGGTGTCTATCAAATTTTAAACGAGTTTAGCAGATGAACTTTTGTCCCAGACTTTTCTAAAATCTATGTATGTTTAGAAAAAAATAATCAAGGGTATTATGTAGAAGAACTCAAGGAGAGAAAATTAACCAGTACTATATTTTATATGTTCTAAATTCAGTTAAATAAAAAAATAAATTGAATAACCTTTATATTGGCAGATGGAGCAGTTGATTCTGATTCAGTAACTAAAAGTTTTCCACTAACATACTTAAAAGATGAAGTGGCTGAAAATTGTGCTATGCAATGATATTTAGGGAAATTCAAGTCTGGTTCATATCTTTAGACAGATGCAGTAAGGATTGTTCTCGTAAGATAAAATCTATATGTGTTTCTATAAACTTTTATACTCAGCTTGTAAAACAGTTCTTTTTTTTTTTTTTTTTCCTGAAGGCTGGCACACTCTGACACTGCCTTGTTTCACATTTTTGCCCATTGTGGTTCTGAACAGCTTTGACATTGTTTCAGGGCTGCCGTTTTATGCTGGCAGAACTTCTTGAAACCAAATTGTTTTTCAATGCACTTCTAAAAGATGTTCATTTAAGGCAAACAAAGGCTTGGATCATTTCCCCAGTTGACTGATTGACAATAATGCTGAAGAAAGGATTTGCTTCTGAGCTTGCTGTTTCACAATCAAAAAGCTTGCCAAGTCCAATAAATCTGCATTTGCACTTAACTGTTCCTTGCATCTTCAGTTTTTGTGTTACAGAATAAATTTAAGAAAGCAAACTTCAGCAAAAATGCTCCATCAAAACAGTACACAAATCATTATTGCTAAAGTCAGCTTGTTAGACTCTAGATTTAAAGTAATTTGCACACCATTGACCATGACACGTTGTTCAAAAGTTCTGCTTTCCAAGATGGCTATTCTTCATTCTGCATGACCTGAACATTTACTGGATTTTGGAAGAAATGGTATGATTCAAACACTCTAATCATGGGTGATATTTTTGGGCCAGTGTCACAATATCTCACACTGGGCAACATTCTGTCGTTCTGTACAATTGTGTTGTGGGGGAACCATGCAAAGATGGTTTTTTTAGGATATGTTTACACTGGAATAAGAGACTGTCATAAGTGTGAAGTAACCTAGAATTAGTGTTTACCTGTAAGGGGTTAAGCTAAAGGTAACCTGAGAAGTGGACAACTGACCAATAAGAAATTCCTCAGGAGACAAAGGATTTTGAGTTTCAGTTTCTCTCTGGGTCTCTCTCTGTTCACCTCGGCTATGGGATGAACACAGCTATGTCTTTCACTGTAACTATAGATTCTATCAAGTACTGTAGTCAGTAAGTTTACCTTCTTTTTATCACTTGGAGGGTTCTCAGTGGCGAGGGTTGGTTGGGTGCTTCTTGATATTGTAAGCTTCAGCAGAGACATCAACAGTGGGAGAAAGTTGCCTCGAGGGAGAGGTTTGGTTTCTGAATCCTTTTGTTGATTATGGTAGATGCTGTTCTATTGATGGTTATAAGGGATTTATTCCTTTCTTTTTTCATTTATTAAAATCTTTCTTTTAAGAAGCTGACTGCTTGTTTTCCATTGTGTAAGATCCTGGTTTTGGATCGGGCATGTCTCACAGGATCAGGCGAGGTTGGGTTTTTTTTCTCACAAGCTTCCCAGGGAGGGAATAAGTTTGGGGGTTTTGTGGAAAGAGAAAGAGGGGCTTCAAGTGGCCCATGTCTAATAGTTTTTGAGACATTTTCACTTGATGGTGGCGGCGAATACCAGTCCAGACACAGAAGTAGTTGTGTTCTGGGGGAAAACATTTTAACCCAAGCTGGTAAAATAAGGTTGGGGGCATTATTTCTTTTTTCATGCGGGTCCCCACATCTGTACCCTAGAGTTCAGAGTGGGGAGGCAATCCTGACAGAGACAGATGGCACAGCTGGGGCTACCCAGGTCAGTTAATTCAGGCTCACAGGGCTCTGGCCATAGGGCTAAACATTTCTATGTAGACATAGACTCAGACTGGACCCCGGGCTCTGGGACCACCCCACCATGAGCCCAAATATCTACACAGCAATTTTACAGTCAGCCAGTCTGAGACCCATGAGCCTGAATCAGCTGACACGGGCCAGTTGCAGGTACTTAAATGCTGTTTAGATGTTCCCTTCAGGTCTGATTCAAAATCATTAAAGCTAATCAGAATCTAGCTATTGACCTGGACAGGCTTCAGATGAGGCCCAAGTGCTCATTAATGTGGCTAGCAACACTCCATAGCCCTAAGGGAGTGTGCTCAAATCTTGGCTTCTAACTGGAGTCTACAAAGCTTCTAAAGTAGCAGCAGTAAAAAGCATTGCAGGATGTATTTTCCCCTAACCTACTGCAGACCTTTTTGCCATGAGCTGTTGGGATTTATGCCAATATTTGCTGAAGTATGGTTTCATTTTAAAAGTAACGTTTCACCTTAAATCTGCCTCCAAACATGACCTTGCTTGTGCAAGGAGCCAAACATTGCTTTCTGTGAGGAAGCAGTCTTGCTGTGATAACGGTCAGCCAGTCAAACTCTTTGTAGTTAGTATTATTGTACGACCTACGGAAAAACATGGTACAGTCCCAGGTACTGTACAAGCACATAGTAAGAGATAGTCCCTGTTCTGAAGAGCTCACAATCCAAATTGACGAAAGAGAAACAAGCCCAGAGAGTGAAAATGACTTGCTCAAGGCCACATAGCAGGTCAATGTCAGAACCAGTAATAGAATTCCAGACTGGAATGTTGTTTTTGACAGACTATTCATATAAAAAGAAGAAAAAATCCCCAAAGTATAAATGTTTCATTTCAAATCTAAATATGTTTCTATTTGAAAGGACTTCATGTTGAAAATTTCCTTCCATCTTTTTAAAAGTTAAGAAAAGGCTCAATACTTATATGAAATATTTCCCTTAGAATGAAATGTCGCATTAGACCCGAAGTTACATTTCCCTTTTATGTTTTAGTTTGCCAAAAAGTTGAACTTTTTTTTGTTTTGTACTGACTCAAAAAGCATTATTTTTCTTTTTTTTTTCTGAATGACAAGATCATTTCAAAATCAGTTATTCACATAGTTCTAGTCCTGACTCTTAATTTAGCACCCTTTTCACTGGACCACAAAATCTGTACAAAAGTTATATGAATATAATTGTTGCTCTAAAATCTTTGATTTCAGAATTACAGCAATGAGCTATCACACTGCGTAGGCTGCAACTACGTGTTTGTTTTTCCCCGACAGTTCTTATTGATTGGCCCTCTCTAATCTGGTACACGTGTTTATCTGAAGTAGGATTTTTTGGGGTATCTTTTTGGGACCAAAGCTCATATCTTGATACATGTACACATATTTTGTGAATTCCTCACATTTGCAGTTGAATGCTATTTGCACTTTTGTCTCTAGCGTGCTTTATCAAAAAACAAAAGTGGGAAATACATCTCAAAATAGAATTAAAATGAAGTCATTTTCACCACAGGAAAATCATTATATTAAAACTGAGCACTTATTATATTCATATGCTTTAACATGCCCTAGCTGCATCCAAATACTGCAACATCTCATAGGATATGTATTTAAAAAGTTTACATCAACCAAAAATAATGACCTATAATGCAGTTCTTTAAATAACACTGGTCTACAATTTTTAGAAGTCATCTGCTTCAGAGATAAAATGTGATATTTATTATGTATTTTGATGTGCTGAATTCAAATATGACAATTAAAACAACTGATTGGCTACTGTTTCTAAGATATTTAAGTTTTTACATTTTCTGTCTATGTATATTGTGTAGATAGTAGAGTTTTAATCATAAATTCTAAACCTAGGTCTTTTCATGTGTTTATGGTTGCTTTACATGATAATATTTCACCTGTCCTGTTTATGTAACACTTTAAAAATCAGCAAAAGGGTTATATAAATAAAATGTATTATGAAACAAAAGGCAAAAAACTATTATGTACATAGTTTAGTCCTATTCAGTGTCTACTCGGCGCTACTAGGCTTGTCTCTTGTATTCATTAAATGGAGCATCTCTTGTCACTGTCCAGCAATAGTCTGCAAGCATTGATGGGCTCCATTTGCCCTCATAGCGTTTCTCCATTGTTGCAATGTCCTGGTGAAATCGCTCGCCGCTCACTGCTCTGCAGTTCGGTGGAAAAAAATCTAGATGAGAGTGCAAAAAATGTATCTTTAGTGACATGTTGCAACCAAGGCTTTTGTATGCCTTGAGGAGGTTTTCCACCAACAACCTGTAGTTGTCTGCCTTGTTGTTTCTGAGAAAATGTATTGTCACTAACTGGAAGGCTTTCCATGCCGTCTTTTCCTTGCCACACAGTGCATGGTCAAATGCATCATTTCGAAGAAGTTCACGAATCTGAGGACCAACAAAGACACCTTCCTTTATCTTAGCTTCACTTAACCTTGGAAATTTTCCACAGAGGTACTTGAAAGCTGCTTGTGTTTTGTCAATGGCCTTGACAAAGTTCTTCATCAGGCTCAGCTTGATGTGTAAGGGTGGTAACAAAATCTTCCTTGATTCAACAAGTGGTGGATGCTGAACACTTTTCCTCCCAGGCTCCAATGACTGTCGGAGTGGCCAATCTTTCTTGATGTAGTGGGAATCTCTTGCACGACTATCCCATTCGCAGAGAAAACAGCAGTACTTTGTGTATCCAGTCTGCAGACCAAGCAAGAGAGCAACAACCTTCAAATCGCCACAAAGCTGCCACTGATGTCGGTCATAGTTTATGCACCTCAAAAGTTGTTTCATGTTGTCATAGGTTTCCTTCATATGGACTGCATGACCGACTGGAATTGATGGCAAAACATTGCCATTATGCAGCAAAACAGCTTTAAGACTCGTCTTCGATGAATCAATGAAGAGTCTCCACTCACCTGGATCGTGAACGATGTTGAGGGCTGCCATCACACCATCGATGTTGTTGCAGGCTACAGGATCACCTTCCATGAAGAAGAATGGGACCAGATCCTTTTGACGGTCATGGAACATGGAAACCCTAACTTCATCTGCCAGGAGATTCCACTGCTGTAGTCTGGAGCCCAACAGCTCTGCCTTACTCTTGGGTAGTTCCAAATCCCTGACAATGTCATTCAGTTCAGCTTGTCTTATGAGGTGTGGTTCAGAGGAGGAGGATAGGAGAAAATGTGGGTCCTGTGACATTGATGGTTCAGGACCAGAAGTTTCATCCTCTTCCTCTTCCTCGTCTGACTCAAGTGAGAATGATTCTGGTGCATCAGGAACCGGCAGTCCTTCTCTGTGGGGTATTGGGCATATAGCTGATGGAATGTTTGGATAATGCACAGTCCACTTTTTCTTCTTTGACACACTTTCCCAACTGGAGGCACCATGCAGAAGTAACAATTGCTGGTATGATCTGTTGGCTCTCTCCAAATCATTGGCACTGAAAAAGGCATAGATTTCCTTTTCCTGTTCAACCACTGGCGAAGATTTGTTGCACAAGTGTTGCAGCATATGTGTGGGGCCCACCTCTTGTCCTGATCTCCAATTTTGCAGCCAAAATAAAGCTGATAGGCTCTCTTAACCAGAGTGGTTATACTGCGCTTTTGTGATGCAAAAGTCACTTCACCACAAACATAGCAGAAGTTATCTACACTGTTCACACAAGTACGAGGCATCTCTGCTCTCTTTGGCTAAACAGAAATGTGTCCCTTTGCAAAATCAAACACTGACAAATAAGAGAGCACGACACTGTATGATTTCTAGAGCTGATACAGGGCAATTTGTTCAGCAGAGTGATGTAAGCTTCGTTATGATTGCATCATCCATGACTTCTAGGAATAACATGATGCAATTCATATCATGTATGATGCAATACCAGCTTCAGATTGCATCATTCATTGTTTTGCCTAAAAGGAAGTACTGTCCAAACCCAGTCATAGATTTATTCATAGATCCAGTCAAAGATGTATTTTAGTCATTTCTAGTTTAAATTGAGATCCCTTCCCTTTATAACTCACTTATCCTCTGCCATTCCCATGTCAAGGGTCGTATATACTGATTCAATAGCATATCTTGAAAACTAGAGCCAATCAACAATTGTAAGCATCATTTTCGTTCTCAGTGACCCAGAATTAGTAAAGTTTGACTACATTTATTTCAGAAGCATTTTGGCTGTAGAGCAATGTAATTTCTCCAGCACCTCATTCTTACATCCAAGCAATGCTAACAACTGTTCTTTGTGTTAACTGTGCAAACTCTTTATAATAGATAATTCACTGGCAGGTGTGATCATTAATAAATGTCAAGGTGAAATGGGGAAACCCCAGCTGCAGAATATTATAATGTGCTGTAGACATAGAAATGGACAAACATTTTAAGTCTCAATGGGCCAAATTCATAAGTAATGTGTATGGTGGGATAAGATATATGTTGGTAAACTGGTGTAAGAAAATCCAAGTTAGTTTAATATAGAGACAAAGGACCAGAAACAAGTGAGAATGTATTAAGATCTAAATTCATAGATTTTAAGGCCTGTAGGGACTACTATGATCAGACCTCCTACATAACACATCTCATAGAATTTCATCCAGTAAGTCCTGCACTGAGCCCAATAACCTGGGGGATTTGAAGCATGTTGTGCTGCTGCTTTAGTGTACACTTTCTTACAACTCCGTTTAAATTCATTTTCCTACTTACTCCCTGGAACTCTTCCAGCTCCTTGACATGGAAGTGACACCTATTTAAATTCCTCTACATCCACTTGATGCTCTGTGTTTGATGTTATGCAGTCTTAGTGGTACTCTGTCAGAAAACCATCAGGAAAGGCAAAGAGCCTCTATGTGATTGTGCTGGCTTTCAATGGAACAGGAGGTTCCTGGGTTCCATAGACTGAATCCATTCCCAGTTTGGTGAGAGGCAACCGACCTATCCACCATGAAATGATATGATGGAAACTCTGTGAAGCTCAAATCGTGCAAGGATGTACGCATTTTCCTAACTTTACAGAGGGTGAACAGTCTCCAGTAAAGTCAAGGAGCTATTTAAGTCTTTGAAAGATCAGGGCTTGAGTTTCATGGAGTTTCAATTCTCTTGCATAAATGACCCTATGGTCCTTAATATTATCCTGGCTAATTCTTTATGAATCATTAGTGCCTTGGGAGCAGAGGGAGAGAACATCCTTGCCTCAAAGAGTTTACAATCTGAATATTATCATCACAGTTTAGGTGCACATTTTTTATAAACTAGTCCACATGCTATTTAATATTCGTGGCCTTGAAAAAAGTATAATGTGTTTAAATGTCTCATTTTCCAGTTGAATGAGATTTGATTAATTGGGTTTATCCCCCAGTCTATTACATCTAAAAGGAAGGTCTAGAAGTTGTTACCTGAACATAAATATCATTAACCATGGCTAAAATATAACTAACCATATGCTATCAATCCCAAATTAATGATGCATCCAATCAAGTGTGGGAAATTTAGAAAAAATTCCATTAATTTATATATTTTTGAAAATTATGCAGTGCCATATGCCACATGTAACAAATTGCAAAATTGGGACCTTCATATTTAAGGCTGGGAATGTCAAAGGGCCTAAGGTTGTTAGGTATCTAACTCATATAGAATTTCAACAGGCCTTGGGCACCTAGGCCCAAATCTTCAAAGGTATTTAGGTGCCTAATTCCCATCAACTCACTCAGAGATTGAATTTTTGCAGTAAAAGTTCCTAGCCACCTATGTTTCTGCCTCTGAGCATGTGCACTGTCACCCAATGCCAGGTATCTAGAAGCTTATGTCCCAGAGAAATGCATGAACCCGGGGAATCCAGGCATTCCTCTCCATACCTCACCTGGGGGTCCTGATCCAGTAAATGTGCTTGGAGCATGCTTACTGGATCAGGCCCCTATAGATTAGCTTACACAAAATCAATGAGGGGGAGCGGCAGCTCACTCATGACTTTTAGCCTGGGGTTGAGGTACTCACCAGGGAAGTGAAAGAACCTCAGTTTGAGTCCTATCTTTGCTTGAGAGGGAGAAGGGACTTGAACAAATGTCTTCCATGCCTCAAGAGCATGCCCTAAAGCACTTGGCTATAAGGTATTCTGAAGTAGAGCTCCCACAGTCTCTGGTGCTGTAGCTGTTCCACTGTGGATAAATAATTTTAAAAAGTCACTGGCCTAAAAGTTCTGTGTGAGGTCCTTCTCCTCTTCCCAGAAATGGTACAGCCACCTCTCATTCCAAGAGAAGGTTTGTAGCTGAGAATCCCAAGTGGAGGGACATGCCTCCCTATAGTCAAGATGTCAGTACTTATATCTGAGTTTGGAGCATGGTTTACCACACACCATTGGCTAGTTTAGTTGAGATACTTCCTAATATGCTGCTGGTTTGTTGTTTTTTTTGTTTGTTTGTTTTTTGTGAATCTCATCTGAGATACCATTCATTGGATAGGGAACCTAGGCACTGAATTCAGGCTTTGTGAATCTCAGTGATTTTCTAGACACATAAAAGTTAGACTTGGTAATGCTGAGCATCTCCATGCCTAAATTCCTTTGTGAATCTATCCCCTGGTCCCTAATTACCTTAAACTACCTTGAGAGTCCCAGCCTAGAGCAAATTATTGCTGTTGTTTCTTATTTAACAAGTAATGGCCATGAAACATATCCAACTGTTTTTACCCACAACCACAGCTGGGGCCTTGGGAAGTTTTCTATCTTCAAATAGTCAATTAAGTCTTTGCTGTGTATTCTATAGCTTAGTTGTGTTGTATAGAGCCCTTCTCTCCTTGTCTCCCTCAGAGTCAATTTTGACTATAATTCAGAGAATGTTTTTTGTTAAAGGTAGAAGCACTCTAGTTGGTTTTAACAAAGTCTGCTCTATTTTTACACCACAGATTGCAGACACATAATTGAAGGATGGGGCTAGAATCTGTCAAAAGCATTACTGCAGGCAAAAGGCTCTGCTTTCTGCAAAGAAAAGTTTACTTTAATTTAAACAATTTGCCATTGTTTTTCTCTACCAAACAAGCATTTTAAAAAATGACAGACAAGTTGTTTTGAAGGAGATCGATGGACTGGATTGTCCTGGTTTCCTCTATTTCTGCATTTTTAATGCCTGTTATATTCTGAAGGGTTTTCTTTTTCTTTTCAAATGCATTTCTGCGGTTTCTGGCATCCCATTTTAACCTGACTGTTTTCCTGCACTTCACCTGATAGCTGGCTTCCTATTTGTATCAGGCAGGGAAGCAGATAATGCTGGCCATCTAAAGTTTGAGACATGGGTTAATCTTCATACTGGTGGACTCAATAACAAAGAAGGGTGGGAACTGCTTTTTCCATCCAAGGAAAATATAGAAGATTTTGAAAATGTTTCCTTACAAAATCTGAAAAACAAAATCACAAACTAATTATCTGAAAAAAAAAAAAAATTGCAGTTCAGGTCAAATGAAACATTTTGTTTTGGTAATTTTGAAACATTTCATTTCTATATTTCTATATTTCCCACTGTATTTCTTTAAACAAAAAGTCATTTCAGATCAAATGTTTTGTTTTGAAAATGTTGAAACTTGACCTTTCAAAAAAAATTATTCAATATTTTTTCAAAAGAGGAAATTCATCAAAATTGACCCTATCAAAAAGTTTCATTTTCAAAAAATAGACATTTTTCAACAGAAAAAATATTCTTTTGAAATATCCAACCAACTCAACTCAATAGTTTGTTTTTGTTTGCTTGCTTCTTTAAAGTGGGTGCTGAGAATTCCTGCCACCCTATAAAACATGTGCTCTAGTTCTCTGGGTACTTACAAAGACTCTTCAAAGTGAGAAACTGATTTTTTTTAATCCCATAGGTAAATTTGTCAGCTGAAATAGTTTTTAAGAGGCATCAGTGTTTTTTTAATTGTTTTAAAAGAAATACATTTTGTTATACAATAAAATGTTCTCCACAGAAGGAGGAGCGTTTTGCTAGCAATAAAGCTTTATAACAGAATCTAGCCACTTTCCTTCAATTGTGTGTCCATGTGGGTCAGATTAGAACTTCATCTATGACAAAGCAATGGTGCACTTGAATTTGTTTCACATCTGCAAACTGACCACTGATTTTTATTTTTCACAAAAACATCTGTGAACATTTTAAGAGTGCCTTTCAAGATATATGCATATTTTGGTTTGTTTCTTGTGGTAGATATTTTGGCTAAGTTGAACAGGATTTCTCCTGGGTCCATGATTGGCCATTTCATCAAGACAGTCAGCACAGCTTAACAAATGTCATTTTCTCTTGGTTTCTGGGTGAGAGATGCTAAATCATTTTTTGTATTTGTAAGCTACCACGAAGAGTCTGAAAAAGAAAACATTTTCTCCTAGCTGATGGCATCTTGTTACATCGTCATTTCATCATTCCCTCATTGCTAAGAACCATTTCACTGCTGTTTTATACTTTAGGTCGAATAGGGCCATAGGATTCTATCTAGTTACTCAATGGTTAGAGGGTTGAAAGGATCCTTTCTCCCTTTCATGGCCTATGTGACAAATATGAAGGTGTCTTTTGGTAAATATTAATATTGTATCTAGGTCAGTCACTATAATGGTGTCCTGTACCATAAATGGGGGTGGCTATTTCACTCCCACAGTCTGACTGGGCAGCAGAACCTACCCATTTAGGGAAAGAGAGAGGAGGCCTTGTTGAATAATTTCCTAACAACTTGCACTTGATCTTTAAAAGACAGTGCCAGAGAGCAGCCTTAATGGTCCTAGACGGCTCGCATAGGGAGCACAGTAACAAGTTGGAACAAGAGGAAATAATCCACAGGCATTCATAGGCACCTGGGATGGCTAGGAGACTATTAGGGCATGTCTATTCAGTATAGCCATGCATGATAAAGGAATGTGATATCTAAAGCGTACCAGTATGCTGCACAGTAGCTGGCTATTGTAGACCTTGCTGGCATCAACAAAAAAGGAACTGAAGGGTCTACATGGACCATCTAGTGTGCAACCCCTTGGTGCACTTTAGAAATCACACCTCCTAATGGACATTGCTGCACTGTGTAGACAAACCCTAGGTTGGTTTGGTTCTGTTCCTGTAACTTATGAGGAAAGCCTATCTGATTTAGCCTGTGGTGAACTATACATTTAAATTAGACTAAATATAAGAGCTGATCAGGATTTTTTGGACAAAACTTATTTTTGGGGGTGGGGAAGCAGGGAGAGGAAGCATCCAGAAAATTATTTGCCAAGCCAGAAACTTTTTTCATGGAAATATTATCCATTTGAATGAAATTTTCTCAAGATACAGAGAGAGGGGAACTTCTCAATAACTGGGTGTCTAGAGAAGTGATGTGGGAGACCTAGGTACATGTGCCTGCTCTGCCTAATTAGGGTGATGAAGGTGAGTCTCCTACATCCCAGGTGAATGCCCTAACACTATTGGCTATTCTAAGGAAGGTTTCTCTCAATTTTTTTAAGCTTGTTTTCATTATGCATCAGAACAAAACAAATGACAAAACCTTGATTTTTTTTTTCAAAATGGAAATCTTCTTTGCAGCTACCATTACTCAATATACATGCACACTATTTATTGTTACAATGGCTAAATAAAAAATATTGTGCTTTAAGAAGGTTGTTGATCAGTGGTCACAGGTCCCTGAGAAGAATAAATGTAGGTGACTGAAACCCAGTCAGAGCTGCTGGGTGATAAGCATTTGGTACACATAGGGTAGGGTATTCATATATCAGCCAGAGTGGAACATGGTGAGATCCACCTTGAAACATCCATGTGTTTCATTCATGTCAGAATGAAACTTCAAATTATCATGTAGTTTGAGGTTTACTCTTAAAAACAGGGCTACTTTTCGGGAAAAAAATTATTTTCACTTTAAATTGGCCCTAAAATTTCACTTTTTCACAAACATGATTCAGTTTTGCAGAATTAAATTCAAAGGTGAACCTCAAATTTTCAGTTTCTCTAATTCCATTGGAAACATATTTTTGCATGATCTTCTCATTAGACTTTAACTTCTTGATCATCTTGCTGCTAAGCTCATTTTACAAAACCTTCCCCACATCTTTTTTCAACCAACAAGGTTTTCATTAATCTGGCAAGCTGAGATACACAGTAATTGCAAAATAAAAGAAACAAGTCATGCACCCTGTAGGGGGTCGCCACTGGGGCTCGTCCCTCTGCAGGGCGGTTGGGCACCCGACCGCCTCGCTACACACCCCTCAGCCGGGTTGGGGAATACCCGGGCCCAGGGCTCAAGTGCTCATTCAGGCCTGAGCAGCGTCCGTTCAGCCCGCCTCTGCCCAAAGGCCGGGCGGGCAACACACCCACAGGGTAGGGTCAGGGCTCAGACCCTCACGCAGGGGCTGAGCAGCAACAGTTTGCAAGGCCCAGGCCCTGAGGCAGGGCGGGGCAACAAAACACGGGGAACAGTCAGGGGCTCAGACCCTCAAGCAGGGGCTGAGCAGTAACAGACAGCGAGGAATGACGGCGGGCTGAGGGGGAGACTGCCACCCACGGTTAAGGGTGGCAGGGGGGACGCAGGCCCACCCGCTCCACTGCGTCCCGGCCCGGGGCCCTAGCAGCGGTTACAAGCCAGCTGCAGTCAGTGGGGATCCAGACCACAACACACTGACATAGGTTCAGACTCGTTCCCCGGGCCACTTCCTAACTCCCCCTCAAAGGGTACCTGGGGAGGCGTGGTGACCTCCATGGGCTCTTCTGAGTCGCTGTCTGGCGGCAGAGGTGGCAGCTCCTCGGAGTAGCCTGGACTGGGGAGGCTCGGTCCTTCTTCCTCCGGGTAGCGGGCGCAGGGCAGACTGGGAAGCTCCTCGGGGTAGCACGGACGGGGGAGGCTCGGTCCCTCTTCCTCCGGGTAGCGGGCGCAGGGCAGGCTCGGCCAGTTCCCGGGCTCCGACTGGGTCACCGGGGCTTCCCGGTCAGGAGCCCTGGCTGTAGCCTCTGGCTCCTCCGCTGGCTCCCTCCGAAGTGAGCTCCTAGGCCGAGCTTTTATCCTTCTGGGTCGGCCGGCTGACCTCTGGGGGAGGGGCGCAGGTTTCTCCAGCTCCGCCCCCTCTTGCCTCTGGGGAGGCTCGTCCCTCTGCGGGGCGGTTGGGCACCAGACCGCCTCGCTACACACCCATATAGCATTTTGACACAAACCATTACAGTGATAGTTTGAGTAAGCCATTCTTTGTAATAAAAAATACAAGACTCCAGTAAGCCTTTCAAAGAATGCAAAACAATGAAAGTTTACTTTTCCTAATGGACAAAAACAACTAGATTTGCAAATTTTGAACATGATACGTAATTAAGATGTTAGCATTATTTTTAAAGATATGCAAAAGTATAAATATCTGTATGCAAATATCTTTTAGAAAAAGCTTAAAATAACTTCACAATATTAAAAGCAAATATTTTGTGTTTCCTTAAGCAGACTACCACAGTTGGCATCGGGTTTATTTCTCTGACAATCACAATCTAATATCTTGCTTTTTAAAATCAGAATTACTTCCTGTTCAAACACAGCAGCTTTGTAGCCTATCATATCCCACATATGCAATTCTTACAATGACAGAGAAGTTCAGGAAGTGGGCGGGAAAAGAGAGAATATAGTTTGGATTAAGGGTTATCTCATTTTGCAGGTTTTTCCAACAAGGGAGGAGTGGGGTGGAATCAGAAGAAAACTAGAAGCTTACTTTGCTAGAAGCAAATTTGACAATTAAATTTTCTTCTTTTTTTTTTTTAAGTTTACATTTGTTCAACTTCACTAACAGGCACTTCTTCCAGGTCAAATAGGAATTCATAACATCTAGCTTTAACATACAGCCTCTGGCTCTTAATGTGACAGAAATTTATGTTAGATTAGGCTGTCTTTATCTCCCACTGGACACAAACAAATAGAAAGGAATATTAGCATTTAAATATACTATTAGAGAGAAAAAATACATAAATAAAAGTCACTCTACTCCAAATCATAAATTAGAAAGGCAGAGCAATAATGTACCATATGTTGGTTATAATGGAACAAATGAAAATAATCTCTCTCTTTACAATCTGCGGGCTTCATGCTTTAATTTACATCAGTATAAATCAAGAGTATCTCACCTGACATCTAAGAAGTTACAATAGTGTAACACTAGAGTCAGAGGACAATTGCCTTCTTTCCTTAGTAAAGTGCTTAAAAAAAAGGGAAATTTGCTCTTAATTAATCTTTAGTCTGTCAGTGGTCTGGTTATTGGTATTTTGCAAATGCCATCATAATGTCAAAATATGTGTTCTTGTGTGAAATTGATTTTTCACAGGATCTCAAATGGAATGTTATTAAAGTAACAAGTAAAAGTTTCTTTGTGTAAATAGAGTCTAAGCCAAAAGATACTGCCCATCTCTGTTTTAACCATTTATCTGCCTCTTTAGTCTGCAGATTTCCTGGGAAAGCAGAAGCATGCAAATATTTCTTAATTATATGTGGCTGATTGACAAGAATCTGTCAGCAATCCATACCTGATTTAGAATAGAATAAGGTTATGGGAATTATAAGAATATGTGAACTTATCTCATTTAAAGTAGAGAATGAGCTGAATTCTTATTTACCTCTCCAGCTAGGACATGCAAAAGCTTGATTATTATGACAGAACCAAGAACAGAGCACTTGTGGAGTGCGGGGAGGCTTAGTTTGAAATTAGACAAGAAGTGGGGCTGGTGGACAACACATGCATGAGTGTATACCTTGAAAAGTGGTTGAAAGAAAACAGGTGCGTGAAAACAGGAAGCAAAGCTATTTGTCCAAAAACAGCTAATCCAAACCTTAATGGCTTTTAGAAACATACAAGTGACTTTTCATCAGAGATTGACACATCCTCTTCTGGGAGTATATTTGTGACAATACTTTTCTGGGGAACTCAGAGTAGGGGCAGATCAAAGCAACCCGATAAGACTAGAGGAGACAAAGTGGGGGCAGGGGAGGAGATAGCAAGGTATGATATCAGTAGTTTAACCAGTATCAGACTGCCTGGCTAAACGATCAGGGGACACAGAGCCAGTTCTAGAACTATTGGCACCCAAGGCATGAAGCATCTTTGGGGCCCAGCCCTCTCCATTTGTAAAACTTTTGAATACTTTATTTTTATTCCATTTGTAGTCCATTTCACAACTTCAACGCACGATTTGCAAGAATTATTTTCCCCTGTCAAATAAGATGATAAATTTGTATGCGAGGATATGTAAATCTGTATTTATGCCATATATAAGCAAATTAAAAAGAATGTTTCATCTAAGCTGATAGAAACTTTTTAATTTTAAAGAATAACTGAAATGTACCAACATCAAGAAATTAAACTATGCACCAACACTGTGAAGACCAATATTAAAGTGTGTTATAGTAGGTGACAGACTTAGAATGTTAACTCTAGTCTTGTAGTTCAGAAAGTCATTTCTGTCGCCTTTGCTCTTGCAAACTGAAGCACAGCGTCAGAGAAATCCAGACTGGCTAATGGCATTTTCTAGTGACAAAATAACAGGTGGTCAGTCTCTCATGGGCTAGCATTGATCGAAGATATGTTTTAATGAGCCTGAGCTTCGAAAAGCTGCACTCACTACTCATGACTGTGATAGGCAGAGTGAGCCAGAATCCTCAAAGCTATCCACGGTTCAGGAAAAGTGTCCTTCAGCTCTGCATAATGAATGAATTGGAGAACTTGGATTGGAGAGTGTGTTGTATGTGTCAAAATGTGATGGATGTTGTCCAATTTGACTTTGAGGTCTTTATCATTGATGTCTGAACATTCCTCAAGTGTCAGTATATGGAGAAGGTCCGTACAATTGTTCAAGAGTGTTTTCCTGTTTGCTGGCAGCTTACTAATGTCATACCAAAAACAAACAACCAGGTCTTTTCGCATTATTTCATTTGTCCAAACCTCTCTCTTCAGTGGATGCTCAAGTAGTGTCAACAAGTGAGCAAAAAAGCTCCCTCTTGATTTTTTTCTCCCGATCTTCCCATCACCTCATCTCTGTCCTTGTAACCAAACTGTCTCTTCTTCCTATGAATCTGAGTTTCTTTGAAGACAGGCTCAGCTCCACCATTTCTTTGACAGCAGTGATGGCATCCTCAGATTTATTGTCTCTGTAGGCCACAACGAAATCGAGGCAGCTTCTCATCAAAGTAGCAATCACAATGTCCATTGACTGAGTTTTTAATGCCTTGCTTACAACATTTATTAGGAACAGTATATCATGCCAAACCACAATTGAGAGCAGAAATTTGAAGTCAGTAATTTGGTTTGCCAGGTTTTGAATTTCATGTCAGATTCCAGTCTTGGCTTTACTTGACTGTGTCAGTTCCATCAGGGCATCATAAACCTCAGTCACTTGGTATGTCACTGGCCTTTTCAGTACTCCAAAGAGAGATACTGAATCTAAAGAAGATGATGCTGCATCTGACACAACGAGGTTGAGAGAATGTCAGCCACAAGGCACAAAGAAACTCCTTGGATTCAGCGCGAGGATTCTTGCCTGTTTCTTCCTTCATTTTTGTACCTTTGTTATAGCCCTGCCTGCGGCAGTCCTGAAATTTTATTTCATTCTCATTCAAAAAATTCATAAACAATTCTGTTAGTTCTTGTCTAGTAGAGTCACCCACAAACTGGAAACAGATAAAGTGTTCCTTTGCTTGGTTACAACCATCCTCATTGTTAACAAATCTTACTGTATATGACATCTTTTCACAATGACTAATGAATGTAAGGAGTGTTGTCCACTATTATGGCTTAGTATTTCTCTTTGCCAAGCTGCATCAATATGTTATCAAGAACCTTTCTTGCCATAAGATCTATCAATTCATTTTGAAATGTTTGGGGCAGTAATGGCCCATAACTTCTTTACAAACTACTCGACATATATGTTTGCATGTGACATTGTCGTATTTCCCAAGGAGCGTTACCACCCCAAGGAAATTACCATTTCTAGAAAGCCAAATTATTCTTCACAAATAACAGGGTAATTTGAGATCAGCTGCTTGAGCATGTTCCCCCAGTGCTGGGTTTCTATGTTAATAATACATTGGTTTTCTGTATCTACGCATTTATTCAGCTGCAGCCTGGACTCAAATTCCTTGAATTTTGAGTAGGCTGTAAAATGGATGGGTGACTTTTTCATGATGGTTCAGAGCATCAGCTGAGGTCTGACAATAATTGTACCTAGAAAACGCAAACAACAATTTGACATTCTTGGGAAATATTTTGCAACAAAACCAGAATGCTTTGTCAGTTGATTTCAAGTAAACTAGCCAACGCCAATTCAGTTTCTCACTATTCTCAAGCACTCTTTTGCAGTGTGACTTTGAGAAGTGTTGCTTCTGTTCATTTACTGGAACTGTCAGATCCTTGATTTTGCCTGGACCATTCAAAATTGATCAGTATTAGCAGAATTTAGGATCACTGGCCATAGAGCAGGATCTGATGTATCCATTTGTGGTGTGCAATTTTTCTCACTGCTCTTTCTAGCATCATGCAAGGCTAATTCTTCTTTATTATTTGTTTCCTTTTCATGTAAACCAGATTTTCATTGTCACTACTCTCCTTTTAATGTGACCCACATTCTTTTTTTTATCATCACTCTCATTTTTTCCGCTGGGAAAATTGGATGATTCTCCATAACTTTCCTCACATTTCCATTCTTTATCTTTGGGTAAATTTGCTATTTTTTTTTTAATAATTGGATGTCTAGCCTTTATGCTGTACTCCTCAATTTCTTCTGCACTAGGATAATTGTATTGCATAAAGCCCAGTCTATGTTGTTCTGTTTCAGATACTTTCCCCTCAAATTTGCCCCTTGATGCAAACTAGAATGCAACTGAGATTTTTTGCTTCCTAAAATGAGCTCCTGAAGCCTTCTTTGGGGGCATCTTTTATTTGTTATGGGGGAAAACAGAAGTATTGGTGGATCAAAAGTCTATTTTCGACAATCTTAGAAAGTTATCAAACATTGTGTGTGAAGCATGGCAAGTGAAGTAACAGTACTTCTTTCATATTGTTGCATAGATCACTGGGTTGCCTACGCCTAAATGCGGCCCTGGTGGGACAGATGGACAATCTAGGGGGAAAGACTAAATTCTGGACAATGAGATACATTTCTTATCCCCTGTAAAGATATTAAAGATATCTCAATAAAATAATTTTTACCAAGTTTCAGTCTAAATATGTTAGCATAGTATTTGTTTTAAACATTATTTCCTTACTTCATTCTTAATAAATCTTGTTTTCCTGAAATTTAAGTGATTTTATACTGTTTTGGAATATGACAGGTAAAACAGCCTTCAGGTTCTATGAAAAGATAATGAAGGGCTGTTGTCTGGAACTGACATACTTAGGATTCTTGGCACAGATTAAAGGAGTTATTTCCTACAAGGCATATGGGTTTCAGAGCTGTGGTTGGTCCTCTGCATGCACATAAAATGCTTAATGAACACAGAGAAGAAGAAAGTTTAAGAGGTCTATGGGCCCTTTTTTTGTGCCTCAGCCTTGCTTATTATTTTATGCAGTTCTTTATTTTCAACTATAGCCTTTATTGTCAACTATAGTTTTTATTGCATATTTAATCTCATTAACTGGAATTTATTTTTCTATCTAGTGCAATTTAGTATGTCTATCATGGTGCTCTCTCTCTTTTGTCTAGCATACCAGTAGCATTAGCATCCACGCATTCCCCATATTCTCATCCAGCCCGGTTGGTCTGACACTGTGGGACAGAGAATATAAACTGCATCTTAAAGAAGGATGGCAGAGATCATGTATTAGCATATGCCAGTAATGCCACTGACTTGCTTTGTGCCTTTGGGCAAGTCATTTAATCTTTCCTTGACACCCCCCCTACCCAGTTCTCCGTCCATCTTCTCTATTTACACTGTAAGCTCTTTGTGGCTGGGGCTGTCTTTCATCATGTTTACTGAGTCACAGACTCAGAAATGCAAGACTAGAAAGGACCTCAGAGGTCATAAAGTCCAGCTTCCTGCACTGACGCTATACCATGTAAACCTCGACCACCCCGACAAGTGGTTATGCTACCTGTTCTTAAAAACCTTCAGTGATGGGGATTCTACAACATCCCTTGGAAACCTGTGCCACAGTCTAACTACTCTTATTGCTCGAAAGGTTTTCTTCAAATCTAATCTAAATCATTGTTACTTCAGATTAAGCCCATTATTTCTTGTCCTGCCTTCCGGAGACATTGAAAACAATTAATCATAGTTCTCTGAGTAACAGACCCTAACACATTTGAAGACTGTCAGATGCACACTCCAACTTAGTCTTCTTATCTGAAGACTAAACATGTCCATTTTTTAACCTTTCCTCGTGGTCAGGTTTTCTAAATATGTGAACATTTATGTACAGGTACTTATCACAATGGCCCTATTGCCCCTACTGTAATACATATTACAAAAATAATAAGCAAATATAGCCCTGCAGCCCCAGCAGGAACTTTGTAAATTTACAGATCATCTAAACAAAGTTAATATTTATTTTTGAAAATGACATATTTTGGTTTGCAAATGATTCACTGACTATATGAGGGGCTACATTAATATTATTATTCATAAGCAATGTATCATTTGACTAGCTCTATTTTAATTGATTTATTTTTTGGCTGGCAGTTCTGGTCCTAATTTGAGTGTGAGTGTGTAAAGAAAGATGGAAGGAAAATTTTAGAAAATAAACTCAAACTCAGAGTAAAGTCCTGATCCAGCAAGATTAGATAGAATGCTGCAAATAGCTTTGATTGGGATGTTTCCAAAAATAGGGAAAAATTCAGAAAGTGAAACAGACATATATAGTGTGTTTGAGTACTTAGTATATCATTAAGACAGCTCCTCCCCATGATGTTATTGATATGAACTGTGACCGTATAGATCATTGTTGCAATCAGGGTCCTATGGTTGTATCAGGTCTTCTACAGAGGAGGTCAACTTGGGAGTCTATGGAAAGGTTGTAGTTTGCTTGTTATGATTATTCCATATATCATTTTTGTATTTGAAGTTATGAATATTAGCCATGTACTTGTATCTCACAGTGTTTGATTCTAAGTAGCCTCCATGAAGCATTTGGTCAGCTTCTTGAGAAAGGACTATTCTCAGTAAGTGCTCAGTTAGATGGCTACAAATTCCATCTTGTTGCTGTGATTTTGCACAGGAGAAAAAAGGGGTTTCCACCCACAAGAGAGAGAATATCAAAGGCCTTGGAAACCCCTACATTTTGTCTTCAGCTGGTTTAAGAAATGGCCTCTCTACCCCAAAGAGGTATCCGAAAGAAACTGAAACAAAGGACAGTAACTACAGGGGTGTGAGTGATTGTGGTAATTGGAATACTAGGAAGGAGTTCAGTCTGTTAAAGAAGCTTATTTCAACATCTTAGGGGGTCAGATTTGATCTGGAATCAATTTTTTAATGTATTTGGCTTAGACTTGCATGTGTTATTTTGCTTGGTAACTTACTTTATTCTGTCTGTTATTACTTGGAACCACTTAAATCCTACTTTTATATTTACTAAAATCACTTTTGCTTATAAATTAACCCAGCGGAAGTAATTAATTTCTGGGGAAGCAAACAGCTGTGCATATCTCTCCATCAGTGTTACAGAGGATGGACAATTTATGACTTTACCCTGTATAAGCTTTATACAAAGTAAAACAGATTTATTTGGGATTTGAATCCCATTGGGATAGGGATGTTAGAGACAGGAATATCTGCTAAGTGGTTTTCAGTTAAAGCCTGCACCTTTGTGGGGTGTGGTTCAGACCTGAGTCTGTTTTTCCAGCAGGCGAGCATGTCTGCCTTAACAGGGCAGGGTTCTGGAGTCCCAAGCTGGCAGAGAAAACGGGCTTAGAGGTAGTCTCAGCACATCAGGTAGTAGTCCCAAGGGGGTTTCTGTGACCCAGCCTGTCATACTCACAAACAATACAGGTACATTTCCCATTCATGCCACTGATATTGCTTTCCTTTTTTCCAACTTTTTTTTTCAAAATCAAGGGCACACGTTTTATAAAATAATGACTACAGAAACCAGTGTTCAGAGTGATTCTCTTACTTGCTTCAGAATGCATGGAACAGATTCAAGACAGAGAGTAGGGACAAAGATCATACTGAATTTAATGAAGGTCAGATCTTTCATTATTTGGAGACTGCAGTAATTCTGGAAGGCAGGTGACTGAAGCTTCCTTTAATCAGAAAATTCCTCACTTCATCTTCTAGCAACAAAGGAAAAGAAGTACTTCTCTCTTCCACATCACTTACCTCAATGATCACTTAAGCATAAAATTAGAGAAAAGAAGAAAATCAAGGATGCTGTCAACTGCTAAGCACTATGTTAATGAAATCACTACGTTCTGCATATGCTTTTTGCATAAAATTGTCTCTAAGTCTTAAAATAGCTCTTCCACCACAGTTCTTCTGACATTATTCTTTCATTAAATCATCTCCTGGTTAATTGTATCCTATTGATGATAGCAATCTATTGATGCTCTATTTTTTTAAACAAGTAAAAGGTCACATCAAGTGAAACCTGCTATTAAATAGCAAAGAAATTGAAAGATGTAAGAATATTCTTTGCCTGAATACACACGGTTGATAATGAGATGAAGTTGCAAATATACATTTAAAACTAACCTGTGTGAAAATATTGCAATATTTGGAGAAAATACTTTATATTAAAGCACTCTGACTATATGTGAAAAGGAGGAGAAATTAATTTATAACAAAAATGAGAGCTATATGTAGTGACATATTAGAAGCAAAAATTATAATATTGGTATCTACCATAGTTGTGGCTTGACAACTGAATATGTTGATGACATATTTTAGAAAGTCATTTACAATTATAAATAATTCAGCTTATAATAGACTTATCTTGGACAATTTGTGTGTCTTTGAACATGAATGTGACGTTACCAACTTACAGGAACAGGGTGAACATTTAACTTATCATTTCATAATTACCTGCCCACAAGAGTGAGCTGCTGCCCCTATAAATATATGTGGTAGGAGACAGAAAAGCATTCTAATAGACCTTGAAAAGAAGTCTGGCTAGGTACAGAACACAACTTTCAGCCACAGTGTCAGCACGGGAGAGGACGTTATCTAGCTACGCTACTTATATTACTCCTGGGGGAATTCTGCACCACTGTGCAGTGCAGAATTTTGCAGAAATTAATGTTGTGTGTGCAGAATTTCCTTTCCCCCATGGAAACAGGCAGCTGTGCTTCTGGCCACCACTAGGGAACACAGGACCTGGAAGAGCACAGTTTGCACACAGAAGACACTGCCCGAGGATGAAACTAGTGGGTTTCAGGCAGCTGAAGTTTCCAGCAAGCCCTGAGGGAAGGAGATAGTAGCACATAGGAATCTCTGCACATGCCTGGGATGGACCATTGAGCTGTTTCTCCCTCTGAATCCCTGCACTCTGAGGGATAGGAGGTGGGTGTCTGGCTGGGAGGGCATGGATAGGCTCTGGGGGAGGGAGAGTAGGTGTCAGGGCTGGGAGACCCTGCGGCTGTGTTCTGGAGGGGAGGAGATATGGGTTTTTGGGCAAAGAGGCATGCCATGCCTGGGCTCTGGGGGGGAGGAAATGCAGGTATCTGGGCAATAGGGGCATGGCTGTGCTCTATGGGGAACAGGGTGTGAGTGTCTGGGTGAGGGGGTGCACCCCACAGCTGTGCTCTGGTGGGAGGAGGTGCAGGTATCTGGGCAAGGGGTGGTCCACAGCTGGGCTCTAGTGGGGAGGAGGATATGGCTATCTGGGTCGGGGGACCCTCTGTCTGGGCTCTGGGGAGGAGTGGGGTGGGTCTCTTGACAAGGGGGGCCCTATGGCTAAGTTCTTGGGTGAGGAGATGTGGGTATCTTGACTCAGGGGTATGTGGGGTCCTGGTAGGGTTCTGGGAGGATAAGGATTTTGGGTGTAATGGCAGAAGGGTTTGGGGAAAGAAGTTTGTGCGTGTCTGGTCCCCTGGCTGGGCTCTGGATGGGAGGGTCAGAGAAACAGGAACTGGGTTGTCATAGGGGTTTCTTTAACTGCTCCTGGGGGAATTTTTTGTGTATGGTTCTGTACTGTTACAGACATATTTGTTGACAGGCATTTTGAAATAAATTACCAATATTATTGAAACTGGCATGATTATGTAGTGTTATTTTGACAAATACAATTTGCAGAATTTTAAAATATTGTGCAAAGAATTTTAAACTTTTTGGCACAGATTTACCCCAGGAGTATATGTCACCTATTACCACAGTCTCTGAGCACTTCACAATCTTTTAATGTATTTATTCTCACAACAACCTGTGTGAGAGAGGGAAAAATCTATTTTTCTGAGGTAAGACCCCCAAATATATAAAGGAATTTTGGTGCCCATTGACTTCAGCGCAAGTTAGGCCCTTAAATCCCTTTGAGACCTGGCCAGAAAGACTAAGGACTAGATTTTTGAAGGTATACAGGGCATCTAATTCCCATTGAAATTAATGAGAGTTAGATGCCTAGGTACCTTTAAGAACCTAGCCTAGAGTCATACACACATACCAGAAATCTGCGGCAGAACAGAGACTTGAACTTATGTCTCCCAAGTCCAAGACTACTGCTCTAACTATTGGATGACTCTTTCACTTATCTGTATTTTATTAATGGCAATTTTATAGAGACATCTTCAGACAATAGAGTTCCCTTGTCCTAGAGACAGTTCCAATGTTAATCACTGACTTCATTGGTCTTTGAATCATGGCCTTGTTGAGGATGCGCGTTGAGAAATCTAAAAAAATCTAGAACTCTAACTAGTAAAACACGAAAGTAAAAAAAAAATGAACACGTGCACACTGATGGACATTTTCCATTAAAAAGGAAGCTGAGGTTGGTCTTCAAAATTACTGAATTCCCCCTAATTCATCTCATGGCCAGCCATTACTCACACTGCATAGTACCTATATGTCACAATTCAGGACTATGGCACCTATTCCCCGTCCATGGTCCAGCAAGCACACCCATTTTTCAGGTTCCAACCCCCCAGCCATCACTTCTCTTGGATGGAGACCCAGATCTCTCCCTCTCCTGACTAAGGTTTTTCCAGGCTGTACTGCTCCCTGCCTACATTGTGAATTCCCTAGTAAGACAGTTTCAGCAGGTCTGTTTTGCTTTCTTCTCAGATGCTATAAGCAGTGTAATTGTCCATACTTACCACACCACCCTTTCTGTTCAAGCACATTTATTCCTAAGGTGAAAGCATTATAGAGAAAACATATTAAAAACAATAAAAAAGCCTACACACATGCTTAGTGTATCAAAGATCACCCAAACTTCAACAAGGACTCTAGCAGGACTCAATCCTTCAAACTTAACCAAAGTTTTTTTCTGTGGTCACAAGTTTGTAACAGCATTTGCTCAGAATAAGCACATTCATGAATCTGAGATTCACTCCTTCATACAGATTGGATCTTTGATCTGGAGACCCTGGGAACAAGTAAACAGCAGAAAATGGATTTCTCTTCAGAGTGTAGCTTCAAAGGGTTGGGTCTAGAGGGGTGAACTTCCATTTCCCTCCTCCCACATATTTCCTAGGAAACTCACTCAACTAAAAGTTAATTCTTTTCTGGCACCACTGTTTAAAAGTAATCTCTAAAGCTTATAGTACTTTCCAAGTATTACATTAGCTGTCTCTCTTCCACTTCCCCCCAAGGATGTTACATACAATTCCACAACAGTACATACGATTTTCATTTTAAACCAATGAACTTCTAAGATTCTTAACACCAATTCAAATAGGCTTAAATTAATTCAATAAGATTTGTCCAGGATATTGCAAGAAAATTGCTATACCTGTCACACCTTACTCTGCAAGTAATCCCACTGAAATTATTGGGGAATAAGGTGCTACTTTATTTGAGTGAGGGCATCAGAATCTGACTTATTATAAAAACCTATATTTTAACAGGGGGGGAAATAGTTTAAAAGTTAAGATTCACATATTACCAATCTATGATATCTAAACATCAAAAATAGAATGTCAAAATATGTTAGAATGTGGACAAATAAATCCAATAGAATTAAATATAAATCTCACACGTAACCTGTTAGACAAGTTTTTTTTCCAAAATGACTAGTGAGTATTGTGGCAAGGTGCCTTCTCTGGCTCACCGGCTCAAGTCTTTTCTGCTCTGGCGAGCCAAGGGCTGTCTAGGCAAGCTGCCTAGAAAACCCAAGGGCAGGCTTTCCCTTCCCCTTTATCGCTCCGTTCTGACTGGGCTTTCCCCCTGTGATCAGGAACAAAAGCTGCCTCCCTTCTGAGAGGCTCCCAGTCCTGCTGCCTCCAACCTGCTGGCAGCCTCACTCCCTCTATCTCTCTTTTCCCCTTCCTAGCTGGGGAGGAGGGTTTAAAAAGGGCTTAATTGGGCTGTCAGGGCTTAATTGGTATCAGCTGATCTTGCCTGAGTCTCTGGCAGTCTCTACCCAGCTGAGCCCAAATGACCTGTGGTTACCTCCCTTACCACCACCCCCACTGGTAGCTGCCTGCTCGGGGTTTACTACAGTATGGATGTCCAACTTGGACATACTAAAGGGTCTCATTTTTAGAGGCTGGGTCTCAGAATGCTCTGAAAATCAGGCCCCAAAAGTTGAACACCCCAAATCACTAGACACTTTTGAAAATCTTGGCCTTTGACTTTACCATATAAAGCTCATCAGATACCACAGTGTTTCAAGAAGCAAAAATTAATGAAAAGAGGAGGAGGGCAGGATATACATTTATAGAAATAAACAATTCTATAGTGTTATTTAAGCTTTCAATTAACTACTTTTCATTAGGCTCACTTCCCCCAAATTATAATCTTCCTGATCTATTGATTTCTTATCCTATTAAATTCTGCACTATCTTTACATCTCTAACGCTAATTATAAACATGTATTTACTCTTGTTCCATACTGTCTCACTTCAGTCACTCTTACTTCCTCTTTCACTGTTTATTATTTCATTTTTTCCTTACTTTCTCTTTCTTTAAGGGCAGATAGATTTGGCCGAATCCAACGTTTAATCTGCTAAATATTGACAAAAAGCGGTGTGATAAATATAGAAAATATTTCTGGCCAATAAGTCAATATATTTGGTGTTCATGTTAAGCAGCACCACATTTCCAGTCATGTGGGGTGGATCCTATTCAGTTCATAGATTCAGTAGTCAAATTATTTATGGCATATTTATACTTTTGAATACGAATAGCTGACCATTTCCTGCAAATTCTTTAATGGCTTACGGCTAATGCTCATTCTTTTGGGAAAAGTAATATGTTGACCCAATATTCCTGAGAATAGCATCAAGAGATAACTGCTCTAAACTGTGGCAAGCAGACAACCAGCTAGAACCTCTGGTGATGACACCAATGGTTATCTGGAAGGATCCCATGGGAAGAAGTTGCAGGTTATTAATGATAATTGTACAATAGCATAACTATTGTAAATACAGATTCTCCATGTCTCCTTTTAATTCTTCATGCAATGGGCCCTGATTTTGATTAAAGCCTGTAAGATCTACTATAATACAAATATAATATAAAGATTGTTTTTCTGACTTGTATGTAAAGAACACTTGTTTCACAAACAGATTTAAAAAGCTGACACATTGCCTATAAAATATTATGCTCCAGATTTTCCATTTTCTCTGCAACTCTGTAGTTTGAATCAGCACAAGTTCAACATGTCTCATCTGTGTCATAGCAGATATCTGTCCAACAGTGTATCCAGTGTGGAGAAGTGCAGAATTTGGCCCTAAGATTGAATACCTATACCTATTCAATTCACCTGAACAGTCCTGGAAATTATAGGTATGTGCCTGTTCATTTAGCCACCCACCTTAGTGCTCATAGACTGGTGTATCAAATGATTGGTGCATACCAATTTAGGCTTGACAATTAAAAAGGTGTTATGAAGTGATGGTTTGCATGTGGTATGCAAAGAAGAATCCATACTGTTTCCCAAAGGTAAATTATAGCAGTTGGGTACGCACAATAATAAATATTATTAACAACAACAACAATAATAATAATAATATATTATTGTGCATACCCAACTGCTATCATATATATATTTGTGATCGTAAAGAACATGGTAACCCATTGGATTCCCAGTATTTTAATACCTGTGTAGAGGTACAACGACTCACCCCTTCACTGCCTCGTGCTGGCCATCTGGGAATTAGCTCACTGGCCCTCAGAGTACCCTCTGCAGGCCGGTGTCTCATTGTCCGCTGGCCCCCGTGTCCTTCCCAGACCCCAGTGCCCTTTTACTTGGGGTGTTGTGCCCTGGCAATACCCCACACTCTGCCTCGGGGTATTCCCTCCATGGGGAACCTCCAAGCCTCTAATCCCCACCTTGCCTCAGTCCGGACTACTACCAGTCAGCAGTAAGTCCCCCTTCCTGGGGCAGACTGCAGTGTAAGAGCCAGTCATCATAGGCAAAGGGGTTTGGACCAACTGCCTTTGCCTAACCCCCAGTATCTTTTTAGGCCTTGATATCAGGCCTGCAGTGTAAGAGGTCACCAGGCCTGTGCTCCCCAGCTCAGCCTGCCCCTTCCCCAGCATTGCTCCATTCTCAGTACCCTGTCACACAGGCAGCCAGGTCCTGTTCTCTTCCAGCCTGGGGTTGGAGCAAGTAACCACCCTGCTACAATCTGAATCATTATTATTTATTTGTATTATAGTAAAGCATACAGGCCTTAATTAAAATCAGGGCCTACTACACACATATATCAAGAGACAGTGCCTACCTCAAAGAGTTTGCAATCCAGATAGACAAGACAGACAAAGGAACATGGAGAGAAACTATTATCCCAGAGTATTAGAGGCAGAACAGAGGCACAGCAGAACCAAGATCTCGAGTCCCAGTTTAAGGGAATTATCCACTGCACCATTCCTCCTCCCTGAAATGAAGTAATTAGAAGAACACAATATATAGGATTTACCTTCTTTCATTATTTTTTATAATTTTGATTATATTTGTGATTAGAGCGGTGCAAAAAATGGATGTTTCAGTTCACAGGCAAATCTGAAAAATAAAAAAAAAATATTTTGGTTGAACTGAACACAACTTTTTTTACAAAATCGACAAATCAATAATTGAAAAAATAATTTAATTTCAGGTCCAACAAAACATTTAGTTTTCACAAAACAAACATTTTTACCATTTTAAATGTTTTGCTCTTTAAAAAATAAAATAAAAAGAAATCTTGAAATGAAGTCATTTCAAACTGAAAAATTAAAAACACTTTGTTTTTGAAATAAAGTATGAAATTTCAATTTTATCTTATTAATTACTTATTAATTATTATTTTAGGATTTTTTTACTTAAATAATTCGGCAAAACCAACACAAATTAACAAAATGATTTGGTGTCCCTGAATCTACATTTTTCACTGAAAAGAAAATTGCTCAGGACTCCATTATGGTGTGGTTGTTGCCAATAACTTAATAAATTTAGAAACTTCTATTACATAGAAATGCACTGTATTTCATTTCAGGTACAGAAAAATTGCCATAGTGAATCAGATCTGTGGTCTGTACATTCTGGTGTCATAATGCCAAAAGTGGGTACAACCAGATATTGAGAGGAAGATGCAAAAAACCCCATAATGAATAATTATGGAATAATCTCAACAAATCTGAATAACTGAAGAAAATTACCCTATCTTCATCAGTTAGTGGATAGTTTTTGCCTGATATACATCAACTTAAACCCATTTGTTTTTTCATCCTGTCTAAAGCAACTGTTGGTGTTTTCATTATCCATAAAAAAACACAAAACTGTTTAATGATGATGGTATCCTACTACACACTTGGATTAAGTTATACCCAAACAATTAGTTCCACTAGTTTATTGTTCATTGTGTAATATTTTTTAACTTGTTGCCTTCCATACAAAATACATTCTGAGCAGGGAGCAAAGCTGAAGACACAGCCGATACCGCAGTTATATGTTGATCCTGACACTTTAACTGGACTCACTCCTGTGGTTCATAATATGATACAGAAATATGGTCACTGTTTAAAATGCACATGACATAAAAGTTTGGTTACATTATGACTGACATTTATGGAAAAGATAAGAAAGCATTCTGGAGCACATCTAGTCCGAACAGCTCTGTTACCATTTCTGGTTAAGTCCAAATTCTTGAAAAATGCTGTATTTTGGTTCACCTTCGAATTAAAAATGTCACAAAATATAATTTATGACTGGATCCATTGGTACTGTTTTTACCAATGTTGGTAAATAATCAGAAATTAGAGAGTTAAAGGAATTGGCCATATATGTAGACATAGTACATAGGACAGAGAAAATGATAAAATGTGGAATTTATCGGTAATACGAAGTACTGTGAAACATGCTCAGGGCTGGCCTTTGGGACCACAGGTTCCTCTGAAAGACATAATTATAAAGTAGAATCTCAGCTTTCCCTACATTCTTAATAAGGTGCTCTTTGAAAACCTAAACCAGCAGCTTGAGCAGAAAGAAGTTATTCATTTTTAAATATCACTGGTTATTCATAGCCCTTCTTCTCCCTGCCCCATGCTGTCCTTTGGAATCTATAAAAGCCTATAAAACAGGATTCAGTTTTCAAGAGAACAACAAATTGCTTTGTTGGACTGCCAAAAATGTGAAGAGTAGCTTCGAACATGTTCATAACAACCGCCAATGGGCCTACTATTAGTTTGGTCATTATAACAGGTGGCTGTAGCTAGCAAGGGATGTTAACACAGTTTTTTTTTCTGCACTTCACCATATGGTTACCATGAATTTAATAACAGAAAAGGAGGAATGTTTGTCTGCACACAAATCTTCCAGGTTAAGAACCTAGTCTGAATACTAGGTGGCTATGAGATAATTGTCTTTAATAAAACATTATGCCCACATGCTTTCTCATGCAATAAACAATAGATATTTTAACAGTCATCGCACCCTCCTACAACTGCACAACTGACACAGTGTGGTAAACCCCAACAAGTAAGAGTTTCACAGTGATGGTAATGATATACACACACCATTAAATTATGTGGAGTTGCAAACACCTCTGGAAAGAAGGTTGTTTGTAATTCTGAAATGTTCGTACCTCTGAACAAAATGTTATGGTTGTTTTTTCAAAGGTTTATAACTGAACATTGACTTAATACAGGTTTAAAACTTTACAATGAAGAAGAAAACTGCTGCTTTTAACCACCTTAATTTAAAAGAAACAAGCACAGAAATAGTTTCTGTATCTAGTCAAACCTTTTTTAAACTTTCCCCTAATTTTTTTAGCAGTTTATGTTTAACGTGGTACTGCACTGTATTTGATTTTAGGTTGTGGGGAGGATCTCTGCTGCTACCTGATTGCGTACTTCCAGTTCCAAATGAGGAGTGTGGGTGACTGGTTGTTCATAACTCTGGGGTTTGTAATTCAGAGGTTCTACTGGACTCCTCTACTGTGATAAAGCTTATTCTTTAGGGTTCACCGAACACAACAAGAGAGAACCACAACTAGGATGATCTAGGAACTGCTTGATTATCACTATGCTGCACACTATGACCACTCGGAACTTCACTGGATTATAGGGCTAGAACTCACTCTCCCTCACTCACCCTTATCCTTATTTTGGGATAAGTTTAATTTATTTCTTAATTAGTATCAGTGTAGGATGAATTGTCAGTCTAGATACTTTACAACCGAGAGGGATCCTTTTGGTTACAAGTTTCAATATGGTAGAGGATGGTTTGTGTGAGAATGCATTGGAAATTGGATCGGACTTCACATTTTCACACCTATAAAGATTTATAATAAAAATCATTGCAAATGTCAAATTTCATATTTGATTGTGCTTCTTCAGTAGCAAGTATGTAATTATTCCTGGACATTGACTCATTTTGAATATTTTCAGTAAAAAAAGACAATTTCTAAGTTTAATTTAAACAAAACATATATACAGACATACACTTACATACTATGTGAATGAAATTCACCCCAGTGTAGAAATACTTCATAAGGTCCTGTATACTGCTAAGTCTCAACTTAAATGCATGCTTAGCTTAGAATTGACTTCAATAAGATTTAAGCATGTGCTTAATTTTAAGCATATGTAAGTTATTTGCTGAATTGGGCTTTATAATTGTGCTACAGCCAAAGCAATGTTGTCAAGTGATTCAGAAGACCTGTGTATTAGGGTGAATCTCCCCTTACAGCAAATATAAAACACTTTCAGTGGCATAAATATTGTCAGAGTATTGCGCAATGCTGATACCAATGACGGGTAATGGAACATGTATATCTCTCTCAAAACACCTTGCACTCAGGATTTAAAATCAAACCCGACTTGCTGTCACAGACATAATTATAAAAAGCCCAACTATAAAAAGGAGGACAGAAAAGAAAGTCAAATAGAGGAGAGAATGCCTAGTGCAGTCAATAGAATATTGGATGGATAGAAATTATTTATTTCCAGTATGGATATTAATCTTGTCATCTTCCATGATAGCACTGCCATTTCCATCACATGGACCTGTTGAATATTAGCAAAATAAAGTATTCTGGCACTTCCATTCTGCATTTTACAATCTTTCTTGCACTTACTGCAATAACAGTTAGAACACTCTTTTGGACAGGAGTCACAGGAATTGACATCATTTGCTATATTTTGAATACTGCAGCAGATTGTTCATACTGATAAAAGGGTCTTCAGTCAAAGACCCAGTCTGGCAATCACTGACATTAGACACAACTTAGTTATTCTGTCAAAGATTTAGCATGCCAATCAATGCAAGATGATGAACGGTCACTTAAAATTGATCATAATTCATTTTATGTTGATCAGGATGCTGAACTCCAATAATGAGCTATGCAAGGTGCCAAGTATTTTTGGCTACCTTTCCACATGCTATTATTTTGAATACTTTTAGGACTTTTATCAAAATGACAGCATTTCTGAATTGTTATATAGAATAACAGATCATATGCAAGGAAATAATTCTATTGTAGGGTTCTGTTGACATCGTAAACCAAAAAAACATACCCTCACTGGTTTATTATATTAAGATATCCCAGAGTGAATTATTTCTTATTTTACTGGACCCCATTCATTTATTTTAATAATATATGGAGATGTGACTTTCATGGCAGTATGGCAGATCTCAATGACTTGCCATGCAACTAATTGTCTTATGTGCAATGAGGGGACTGGTACATGGAGAATTTTTGTAAGCTGATATGTCTTGCTGGCATCATCAATAGAAGTGCAGCATTTGTCTGGAAAAAGACTGATAACATTTTCCCCACTGTGGGGCCTGACAAGTAATTTAGGCCACTAAACACTTCCACAGTTGTCATGCATTTGTCTACTATGAATCTGTGGGGGTTTTGTAAATATATAATTGCCTCCTAAAGTACCGGGTATTCTTCTCCTGATCAACTTGAATAATGTCAATAAAGAATTTATTTGCAGAAGGCTACTCCATTCACACAATTTCCACTGACTTCAAAGGGCATTCTTCCTGTGGAAGGGAGGGGAGGCAGCCAAGCTAATTGTTGGAGCCTTCTAGTGGCAGGTGTCAAGTGCAGGTACTCCATATGGAATGCATCAAGTGACCAGATAAATGGTCTCATAATGGACTTAAAAAGGAGGTGCTAGTTAAAGGAACAGAATGCTGTGAGGTCTGGGGCTCCTATGGCTGGAAGACAGGGAGCCAACTCCCCTTTCTTATAGCCCACCTTACCCCTCCTATGATGGGGGTGGATTGTAAGGTCCTGGCAATGAATTTGCTGGAGGGACCTGGATGGAAAAAAGAGGGGGAGCTGGTAACCTCCCCACTCCCCCGGGTATGTTAAGGTCCTGGCAATGGATGGAAAAAGAGGGGGAACAAGTGGAAGCTCCCTGGGTAATTATAGGATAAACATGGGGTTACTTGCAATGTACACTTTTATCTGCCAGTTCGTCACCGACATCTAATAATAAAGTTGCAGCCTGATTAAATCCATATCAAATGTCTCTACTATCTTCCTTTCAGTATAGCCAGACAATGCCCGGGTATCACTTATTACCGCATTGCATTTTCCTCCCAGCTTTTTCCACTCTCCTACAGATCCCACACTCGTTTCCTTTATAAAACTAAAATGAAGAAAATAATAAGTATTCCCGATAGTGGTGAGCATTATAGAATGAAAAAAACAGGCACATTTTCTAGACTTTGAAAAGTCAAGTGAGCTCAAATTCTTAGCCAACTGATATGGAAAATGAAGGAAAAAATCCTTTTGCATTTCAAACTCAGGTTAAATTTTTCAAAAGAGACTTAGGGGAGCCTAAGTTTCATTGCAAGTCAATATGACTTAGAGACAGCTATTTAAATATATGTAGTCAACTAAATTTGTAGATAGATATCTAAGTGTGTTATCAATAGAGCCTTAGTGGGTTAGACATCTAACTACCATAGAAGTCAAAGAAAGTTGAGTGCCTACTTCACCTATGTGCTTTTGTGAATTATACACATAATCTTCAGCGAGAGATAATACTGATTATTGAGGTACATAGTGATGTGTGTAACAAGGAGCCGTAACTTCACGTTACCACCCTTCTGACAGTTCCATGGCTAACACACAAAAAATTATATTTACTGTTTCTAACAAGGATGTATATGGCACAAGATGTGACACTAAATTAGATGTAAAAATTATTTTAATAATTTATCAAGGGAAGAAAAGTATGTTCAATCAACCTTTCATGGAAAAAACAACAACACTTTTGAATGGCTAATACCTTCCGTTTTTACAGGGAATTTAATTTAAATTATATGTGAAAATGTATGGTAGGCAGAATGTATTAGGAGAACTTTAAATAACTAGATACTGCAATCATTTTAAAGCCAAGTATGTTTTTCTTTAATAAAATAATACTCCTTTTCTAATGAATTAATTAATGCTTTGAGTTAACAGAAAATGTTCATACATAATAAAGGAGAGAAAACTACCACAAAACATTAAGATGTCATTAGGCTTTTAAAGGAACATTTACCTTAATTTATATTAATGGCCATAGAAATCAGTTTTTAATATATTATTATACAAATAAAGAAAATGAACCCATCAATATGTTCAATTAGGGCATTATTCTTTGGTAGTGTAATGAATAAAAATTAGCATAGTGCTCTCTTGGAAGACAAAAATAAATGGGCTAAGTTTTTTTTTATCATATTGCTAAAGTAGTATGTTAGTTTTCAACAAAACTATTTTCCTCTAAAAATTTCTATAGCACCCTTTGGTGGAGCATTTGGGAGCTTCAGAATAGTAAAAGAAAAATAAAATGGCAGTAAAGCTACCCACCTGCACAGCTAGCAAAACACTACTATAAGATTAAGTAAACAACAATCTGTCAAATAAAACATAGGGTGAAATTCTGGCTCCACTGAACTCAATTGGAATTTCCAGACTTCAGTGGGGCCAGATTTTCATATCTAGTCACAGCTCTCTCGAATCACAAAAGTGAGCCACGTTTGAGGCCCATTACAAACACAGGCACTAGTGAACTTCTAGAAGAAGATTTTTGCATAAGCAAGGACCCAAAAATGAGGTCCTAGAAAGTTTAAAATCTATGAATTGACTAAAAGAATGTCCCTTCCCATTTCCACTCCCAGTACATTGACATACTATTGCCAAACCCAAAGAATAAAAGCCCTAAATCAGGAGCCCAGAAATCATGAGATTGGTTGGAAAATACCAAGATATGAAATTATAATAAGAAGGACCCTTCCAAATTTACAGCCATGAAAAACACATCATGGAGCATGAAATATGGTCTCCTCCCATGAAATCTGGTTACACTATGCAGGTTGTGGTAGTGCGACCCTTACTTCTGTGCATCTGCAGGTGGCAGAGCTGCCTTCAGAGCTGGGGACCCAGCTAGCAGCCTCTGCTCTCTGGCTGCCGAGTGGTGGAGGCAGCACAGAAGTAAGGGTGGCAATACCGTGACACCTCCCCCCCACCACACACGCAATAGCCTTGCGACCTCCTCCCCCTTTTTGGATCAGGACACTCCATTTGAGAAACTGACTTAAGGGTTTTACATGTTTATATTTTAAATATATCCATAATTAATGACAACACCATGACATTTAAGATTTAAATATGTGAAACTGTGAAATTCAAGATTTTAAAAATGATAAAAATGTTAAATGATTTTCAAAATGTGAAATTTACCAAAATGGACCATGAATTTGGTAGGGCCCTAATAATAAATTGTTTATTTATTTTTATTTAAATTGTTTATTTTTATTTAATTTGTTGGTTTGGATGGTCTTTAGAGATTGCATTTTCAAACTTGTTTTCACAACTATGATGACAATGTTTTTAAAATAAAACTGAGATTCATGACTCCAGGATGTGGGTTTTTAAGAAAAAATCAAATATCATTACACCTGTGATTAAATTGCAATAAATGGCAACACTGTTGGTGGGGAGGTGGTTTTTCAGGTAACCAGGTCCAATCCAACTTCTAGGGTGGGATCCTTCCCCATTCTCATCAAGGACAATGGCAGCTATGACAAGACAAAGGGCTAACTGGACACGACCTATGACTCCTCTCCCTTTACAGTATTTTATAGGTTCACTTTGCTGCAGGGAGTGGAAAGGATTGGGATCTGCAGGAAATCCCCTTGGCATCCTATATTCAACCAGTTTTTTTTTCTTTTGGAAGGTGAGGAAGGTTGTTCTCTCACCTGTATTGCTCAGATGGCTATATCCTTTTCCCTGAATATCTCCTGGGGAGAAAGGAGCCAGTGTGATTTTCAAAACCCCAATCAGGAGATGATTTTGAGGGGTTGGCCTTCACTGTCTCTCAGACCATGCCAACAGCAGGGGTTGCTACTCCTTCTGTCTTACCCTTTTGGAAGCCATTAAGTGTTTCCTTCAGATATTATAATAGAGTAGGGCTTCTTTCTGCTTCAGACCTAACAGAGCTGCCCATCCCATCCACACCCACAATTGTATAATTAAAGACTTCATTGTAATACATCTGGAAAAAAGAGCAGAGTAAAGGTTACAAGTGTGATCTTGACTTTGGCATTTCCTGACTTGTGTGCTTACCTTTAATCCTCTCTCAACATCATTTCTGTAGAGAGAGATCAGTATTATCCCTGTGAGTTATACCAGGAACTGAACAAGAAGCCAATACAAATATCAGAGCACTGTTTAATGTGTTCCCTCTTTCTAACCCTACTTAAAAGATAAGCAACCACATTCTAAATCAGTTATAACTTTCTAGTTGTCTTTGCATATAGCCCCAGAGAGAATGCCTTGCAACATTCTAATCTGGAAGTCACGAGATAGATCATAGTGGCAAGGTTTTTACTGGAAAGAAAAGGTAAATAAAAATCTAATCAGGCACTGATGAAAAAAGGCTCTTTTTTGCCACTAATAATACCATCTCAGACTCCAGAAGTACATGAGGCTGAAAAGGTCATAAACTCAAGCTTAGACAACCCATTTAATGTGCAGCATTGAAATCCTCTCCATTTTTTTTTCTATGTACTTCTCTCAACCCACCAGCATCATTTCTACTTTTACATATGTATTACATTTCTGCCTCTTTATTACTGTCCATGTCTCAACTCCAGCCAGGATCTGAGAAAGCAAAGAAAACAAATTTTTTCAGACTGATGAAAATAAGAAAGTTGCATGTTACTAATGGTGCCAGAGACCACACCATCTATTTCCCCCAATAGTCTCATATCCATGTAGAACAAGAGGGGAGTGATGAACAAATAGTTTATTTGAAATCTGTTACCAAATGATCAAACATAAACCCTCAAATTCATTCATGGGTAAACATGGTTTAATATAATACTATTTGTTCTGTGGGGAGATATTCACTGGACAGTCATGTAAATACAGCCAGCCAGCAATCACCGTTTAAAAAAAAAAAATTCCCTCTTCCAAGTATAGAGAAATACCAAGGTACCTCAGATACCCTCATGTAGTAATTGCTGGTTGTGATGCTGGGCTAGTCAGCATTGTGAAGCACCTTACTATCAGCTGTCTTTTAGCATAAAAAAACATTGTCTGTGCCTGCCATGGGTCAGCTACCCCACCACTAGCCAAGGGCAACACAATCATTCCCTTCTAGGCCCTTCAAGCCTCACTGCCATTCTACAGCTTAGCAACTGGTGCTCTCCAATCCGTGAGCTTTTTCCCTGGAGTGTCCATCACCTGGGCCATGGGGCACGTGTAGTATTCACCAATTCGCTGCTTTCAGAGAAACAGTATGCCCCAGCCCACCAGTTCCACATGAAATCACTGCATCACTTAACGCACAGCACGTAGATTTGTTGACAGCAAAATCAAGTATACATTTATTTAACAGATTTAAGTAGTAGCAATTAGAAGTATGGGAAACAAACAAATAGTTACATATAAAATAAAACCATAACACACATTTTAGGACCTAGACTTAATTAACAATATACTCTCATTTTTACAAAGCATTGCTCACTCAAAATCCCCACAGCCCTTGAAAGCCAGTGACTCTTCTGTCAGGAGACATGAATCCTCTTAGTTTTCCTCCAAGATGAAGGATTCAGTGTGCCTGTTTTCATGCCAAGATATTTCAGACAAAGTCCTTTGTCTTTACTCACAAACATGACACCCTCTGTTTGTTACTTCCTGTAGACTTCCTCTCTTGGACATTTCACAATCGTTAAATTCACATCTGGCTCAGTATGAAAATCGGCATACAATCCACAAATCACCAGACAGTGAGCTAGGTGTCAGCTACCTCCTTCTTGAAAGGACCATCTCCAAGGTATGTCACCTCCCTGTGACCTATCTTAACTTCATGACCGTAAGAGCATACTTTTCAGTACAGATACATAACTCCTTAAATATTATCTGTACAAATATTTTGAATGATTATGGTGACCAGCTGGCTACTGACTCTTGGTAGAGATTCCAAATGCTACCCTTTGGTGAACTATTATGCAGATATAGGATTCAGGGGATCCCTGTGAAACCCTGTGTCATCTGCCATTTGGCAGCTAGGTTCTCTGGGTCACACTGGTAAAGGCTGACTTTTTGATGGAGAGCCACTGTACTAAATCTGCTTTCAGTGGAGTTACTCTCGATTTCTCCCACTGAAGCTGAAACTATAGTTCAGGCCCACGGGCCTGACCCTCAGCTGGTATAAAGCAAAATAACTCCACTGACTTCAATGAGCAAACATTTTTTGCATGGGGTTAGGATTTGTCCTTTTCTATGAGTATGCAGCTATCTCACAGCAGTAATGCATTAAAGTCAACTTGTTCATTTCCTTCCTATTTTCTCTATCTCTGCTATAGATACTTAAAAAGCTGTTTTGAGTTTTCTTGTGACAAACTTGTGCTACAGCAATTTGTAGAAATCCCCCTCCCATGATACCTATTCTGTGATTGATTGTACTTCCACTGATGGCTAGAGCTCACAAGAAGTTTTCAATAACATGCAAGGTGATTAGCTATGCCATGTCCTTCTGCTCCTCAGTGTTCAAACTTTAAGCAACTTTCAGGGAATGAATACATAAAGTCAGAGTTGTAGGAGAATCAGGAAGATTTGAATGACAAAGTGCAGCAACTTGAATGTCACAAGGCTGAGGAAATGTCAAATTCTGCCCTATCATCACTCAGTTAGTTTCTGTCAAAAATCCATTGGCCTTTCAAATTCAAACCTTCAGAGTGAAAGCAAATTTGAACTGAAGTATTGTAAAGGTTAAAGCTCACAAAATCACAGCTCTTTTATTTCAGAAGGGGAGCTTAAGCTGTTTCTTTCCCCCTTTTATGGTTGCGTGGATTGTGGTAATAAAAATATAAAGAAAGACAAACGTCCCTCATTGAGCTCAAAATGGTTAGATCTGCTCATCCTTCAGCAGAGATATCAACAGTGGGGGAAAGTTGCCTCGAGGGGAGAGGTTTGGTTTCTGAATCCTTTTGTTGATTATGGTAGACGCTGTTCTATTGATGGTTATAAGGGATTTACTCCTTTTTTTCTTTTATTAAAAGCTTTCTTTTAAGAAGCTGACTGCTTGTTTTTCATTGTGTAAGATCCTGGTTTTGGATCGGGCACGTCTCGCAGGAGCAGGCAAGGTTTGTTTTTTTTCTCTCAAGCTTCCCAGGGAAGGAAGAAGTTTGGGGGGTTAGTGGAAAGGGAACGAAGGGTCCCAAACTACCCTAGACCTAGTTTGGTGATGGCAGTGTACCAGGTCCAGATACAGAAGAAGTTGTGTTCTGGGGAAAAACATTTTAACTCAAGCTGGTAAAATAAGCTTGGGGGGGTTATTTCTTTTTTCATGCGGGTCCCCACATCTGTACCCTAGAGTTCAGAGTGGGGAGGCAATCCTGACAATATCTAAACATTTTAAAACACTGGGACTGTTTCTTAAAATACCATCTCTGTATTAACACACCCGAAGAAGTTTTTGGAATGTGAAATCTTGTTTATAGACAAATCATTTCCTGAACAAACAAATCACATTAACCTTTATCACAGAGGAATCAAAACACAAACTTGTCAATATGAAGTCAATTCCTAGAAAACAATCCTTTTATCCAGTATATTTATAGAATATATTTGAGTCTTTTGGTTCCTGTTTCCTTTGTTCCATCTCAAAATCTGTTCAGTTTAATAACTGATTAAATTATTTTGTAACTTTCTTTGAAGGTCTCTCTTTTTAAACATAGGCAAATGAATTAGGATTTGTACGCATGTGATTCTAATCCCATTTTCCCAATTTTTACACCACTGTATGTCCACTGATTTCAGTAGTGCTACCTTGGGTTTTCACTTGTGTGAGACAAGCTTCAGGCTCATTGGGACTGAATATCCACTGACGTACACCTTGTATAGTGATTTGCATCTATGCAAAGTGACTGTTTATTGGGTGTCACATGTAACCATTCTATACCAACTTCAACCTAACTTTGCACAACTGTAAATCACACCATAAGGTGTAAAACAATGGAAAATAAGGCCTTTGCCTTGCATAATAATCCCTAGGCCTAATTCACCTCACCTTCACAAGGGTTTATATCAGAAGTGACTAATAAAGTCAGTGGAGTTATGCTGCTGTAAAACTGATATAAATACAAGGAATATTAGACCCTGTGTATTATAATCCCAGTGAAGTAAACACAGAGAACCTGATTCCATTTAAGCCTTATCTTCACCACATGCTAATCCCAAGGTAAGTAATCATGTTCTTCTCAACACATGAACTGCCATGGCATATTCATGGATACATATATGTTACATGCCAGGGTGTTCCAGAACTGTATCAACATGAGCAAGCTGGTGCGTTGTTCTTGCTTAACACAGGCATCAATGGGCTGAGCATGCCTACTGTCATTTTAGGCAATTCAGGGTACCACCCTTTGTTGCCCTGGTTGATGAAACTTTATCCTGATGTCCACGAACAGAACAAGTGACAGTTTAACTGCCTGTAAGGGGAGGATGCTGTTGAGAAGGGCCTTTTGCCAATTAAATGCAAGATGGAGCAGCTTACTGACTTGCTTAGATTGTAGTGTCCTTAACAACATACATGTGATTAGGGTATACTGTGTGCTTCATGATATATATGACAATAACTTTCTGGCTGAAGAACAAGTTGGGTTTAGACATAAAAGAAGCACAGGGGAGAATATATCCAATCTGCATGTGCTGTGCAAGAAACTTCTGGAAAATAATAGGAAAAGTAGTCCAGGTCTTCATGGATTTTTCTAAAGCATTTGATAGCGTATGTCAGAAACGTCTTTGGTCAATCCTGTAGCTGGTTGGAGTTGATGAAAATGTGATAAGGCTGATACGAAATCTCTGTGGAAGCATGACAACTTTGTTGTTTGTGGCAGGCATGAACAGAGCTGTTCATTTGCAATGAGGGTAGGTATCAGAATGGTCTGCATGTGATCACTGACTCTCTTCAACTGTTATCTTGAGGACATCATAAGAAGAGCTACTAATCGAAACCAACAGGAGGATGTACCTGTTGTGAATGAAAAATTAGTCATCCATACTTCACCATTGATATTAACCTGATTGGATCATTGCAAGAAGAAGTGCAAAAGTTGCCAGAAAGAGTAGCAGTAGAAGCAGAGAAGTTAGGTCTAAAATACCACATGAAAAGACAAAGACAACGGTGACATCTAAGTTTATTAAAAAGGCAAAGATATTTCCAAATCTGAGGTGGCATTGGAGTGACTTCAAATACCTGGGTTGCATACACTAGATATGCTAAACATCTCTTAGAGATTTGACATAGAATTGAACTCACATCCACTGCTCTAATGACACTCAGCCACATATGGAGAAGCAAAAGTGTTACTATGAAGTGTAAAATGAAATTGCTGCAGTCTCTGGTCTTCCACATCCTCTTATATACATGCAGGACATGGATGGTAAGGAAACAAGAAACTAAGAGGCTTTCTGCCATCAAATTAAAACACTACAGGCGATTGTTGCTTGTTAGGAACCTCGCACGCAACTCAGAAGTAATTGCCCAATTTTATAGCATGACTGAAGTGAAACCCAATATCATGAAGATGATCAGATGAAGAAGACTTGAATCTGCAAGACATGTGGTTTGGAGGAGTGGAAGAAGATTGCTGAAGCAAGTTTTGCAGGGACTGGTTCCAAGGGCAAGGGTGCCCATGGCTAGTATGGTTCAGAGATGTGGCACCTGGATGGGATGCAGTGTAGCACGCTGCTAATGGCTGTGTGAAAATCATGAAACATGGAGGACAATTGCTGGCCAGGGACTCCCATGTGTGGTGTTTAGTGTTCATTGTGGTATAACTCTATGGTGCTTTGCACGATGAGAACAATTAATTCAATAATTAATGGGGGGTATCTGGGGATAGGCTGGGTTGCTGACAATTACAATTTAGGGTGTACTTATAGACAACCGACAGATGAACCTCCTACTGCTACAGGGTCTGTTACCACAAAGTTGTGAAGGATGCCATTTGCCTCGCATCTTCAAGCTGCATTGCAAGTTCAATCAGGCTGAGTAAAGGGGTTGCATGAGACTTTGGGGTTGTTGGATAGTGCACTAAGGCTGTTGCCTTGAGTTCAGATGTAGTGTTTATGCATGCATTAAAGAAATAAAGACTTCTCCCTCTTCGCCTTTGCTGTCATTCATTGATATTAAAAGAATAGGAAGAGCAGCTGCTTTAACTTGGCAAAATAATGTGCATAAAACAGAATAAACCTTATCACTCATAAGGTCTATATATATCCTTACTATATCTGTTCTCTTTTTGGTGCATTAGATCGGGTGTGGACTGATGCTGATACTATTGATGGCCTGAAGGCCTGTCTCATTAATTGGCTCCCCAGGAACTGTGCTGTATTTGGCAAGACATGTGAAACACAGAGGTGATTCCATGGGGCTCATGATTCCTGGGGGTCCTACCCCATGGCTTATGATCCTGAATAGTCTAACATATCCACATGAAACTCAACATTTTGTTGCCTCATCTCACTATCATGACCGAGGTACTCTGACAGCAGCTCCTTCTTGTTCCTTAGTGTCTCTTCAGTCCCAATCTCCTCCTTCCTTTATCTGTCCTCACATTCCTTGGCCTCCTTTCTTTGCTTCTCCACTAACTCCATATGCTTTTCTGATACATTATCAAGTCATTCCCGCTCCTCTGTCACTTTGCCTTCAAATTCAGATATCATGTTAGTGATACCAAGTGGTGTCATAGTTGCACTTGTTCCTGTGGTCTAATAGTGTTGCATTTGTTCCTGACTGATAGAGGGGGAAAAAATGGGAAGTGCCTTTGAATTCATACATTTTTATTCTCAGTCTATGCATTCAAAAGGGGAAAAAATAAATTTTATCTTAAAAAAATGCTATTCCTATTATGTAATATGATGGGATATGAAGTTAGACCACTAACCATTTCTGGTCAGGAGTCAGAACATAGGGAGATGGCAAGGTAGTACACAGAAATAGGGGCCCAACTATAGCATGGGAAGGGTGTGGAGGACCATTGTGTGTCCCCCTGTGGCTGCATATAATCACTGCATTAACCTAGAAGGAGCAAAATGTGGTAAAAGCTACCATGTGGTCTGCTTGACAGTTCACAACATGGTACTTGCCTCACTGTGTGGCACTGTAGGGGGATGATTGTATATTTGTATTAAAGCTCATAATATAATATGTACCAAATGTATTCCAGAACAGTCCTTATGACTGATTATGGTCACCCTCTGTGTTAGGATAAGTTGTATTATGGAAAATGGGGTCTAGTCTCCCATATGCATTACAGTTAGGACCTGTTATAAAGTTTGGTAAGTAAGAAACAGGCTTTTGTATTGTGTCTATGATAAATAGATTAGAGAAATGTTGAGGGAATTGTTTTAGTTCTAAGACTTAGCAAGGCCTGATCTGTCTGTGTGAATGAGGAATGTATGAATCAGAAAAAGATAAGGTGTGAAAGCCATCACAAATGTCCAGATGCTCAAGAAAAAGTGAGAGACTTGGAAACACCAGGAGACAATCACAAAACATCCATTGTATCTGATGCTAAACATGTCAGCAGCATTGAGGACCTCAGAGGTGAGGCAGGCACCCCTGGAGGCGAAACAACAAATAGGAGATAACGATGGGAAGCCGGACAATAGCCATCAAATGATAACAGCAGAAAACCCCAAGAGTAACACCATAACACCTGTAATGATTACAGGATGACATTGCAAAATGCATAGACTCAAATGGGAATTTACAACTATAAAGGTGGGGTGATTTTGCCATGGAACTCTGGGTTCAGTCCTGCAAGCCTTGGAGTATCAGATCGCAACCGACTGAGCCCAGCTCCTCACTCATGCTCAATCCAACTGGACATTAGAGTGACTTGAGCTACAACAGACTGGTAACTATAAAGACCATCTGCAGGACTTGTATGTGTCTATGTGTGTGATTGAAAAGCATATGCTAACTGTTGTATTTTCAATAAAGACAGCCTGCTGCCTTTTCCCCTATAAAAGATCTCGTGTGCTTTGTATAGCATAACAGCACTGACAGCAGCATGTTGACATGTGAACGAACACTGTTAAGGGAGAAAAGAGAGGTTGAACATGGAGTTAGCACACAGTGAAGACAAGGCCACTTTCCACTGCTCTAGGATATTTAAACTGGGAGTAAATTATATTTGCTCAGAAATATAATTTATGCCCACTTTAAATCCCCTTTACATTGCCAAGAGGCTTTAGTGTAACCAAGACTGAGCCACAGAATACATACAAATCAACCCTGTCCCATTAGAGAAACAGCCTATGACAGCTCACTTGTATCATTTTATATATCCTGTGTAATCCATTAATATATTGGACAAATTGTGCTCTTCCACACGCGTGCAACCACACTGAAGTTATTGAGGTTGCATGCAGGCTCACATTATGCAAATTACAAAATATGATGGGCAGTAATACCCATCAGATTAATTAAAAACAAAACTAAGGGCTATTTTTAACTTCGGTTAGGCTAATGCAATTCCAGTGGAGTTACTCTGCACATACACTGGTGCAACTGAGATCCGGATCTTGCTGTAAACATTAAAACATTAATCTGGCTGTTGGCATGTTTAGACCAAGCTCTAGCAAAAGAAATGTCAATCACTGGAATTTGATTTGGAGCTGCAGATAATCATGTGATCATGTTACAGAGTTTTCCTTTTTGACTCAGTTCTGCCTTTTTAGCAGAAAGCTTTCAAAAAAAAATCTCCCTGCCAGAGAGTACTGCAGAGGTCCATTCTCCATTGCCTGCAGATCTCAGGAAACAAAGATCTAATTTCATATCCTTCCTTCCCTGCCTCTTTGATCTGGGTGTTGTGGATTTGGCTGTTGGAAAGGTTTTTGAATTTGATATTCTTTTGTACTTGTACTTGTCACTGTTCAACCAAAAGCTGGGGCTAGATCTATATGTATACTCTAGATCCAAATTGCCTTGATAAGATAGGCAAAGAAAGATTTTCCTCCTTATTTTCCCCAGGCCTGAATGTATATTCAATAAATATTTTAATTAGAATTAACATTCTAAGTACTAGAAAGCTGCAAATACATGATACCACTAATTTTAATTGAAAATGGTAATTATAATTTTAATGGTAATCATCACTTTATCCAATGCTATACCTTTGTATCAGTGTGAGAAATTCAAATATGATGGATGATGCTTAATTTACATTGGCCCTCTCAACATTTATTGTTGTAGAAAGCTAGTAATTAACAGCATAGCCTTCTGTTACCTTTGCTTTGTTTTCTTGAATGCAGTATAAGTCAAAACCATTTGAATGTGAAACAAAACATCACTGAATTGTGTGGGTCAGACTTCATTGGTTTAAGTATATTTAGCACAGTCAGTACCATTTCACTCTAGATCACAAAGAGGATATTATTGTATTATTACTTAAAATATTACAGTTGAAGTGGTGCTCACTAGCACTGTTATTTTCAGAGGTCTGTCAGTGCCTCTCTTAGTAACTAACATCTAACCGTGTTAGTTTGTTAGATGTTAATACATCTAACCATGGGAGCAAACTGTTTCCCAAAATTTGAGAAAAGAAATCTTCGTGGCTGATTTAAGTTATATAAATGCAAAAATATGTTTTTGTTTAGCTACGTTTGGTTCACAATGTGCATTATATATATATTCTGTGTGTGTGTGTGTGTGTGTGTACACGCACACACATATACACATACACACACACTTATCTATATAGTCTCTTTTACTGGGTGTTTGTATAAGTTTCAGGACACTCAAGTGCCCAGACAGTATGACAACAGGCACACTTAAGAAGCCTAGGTAGGCAGCTAAACATGCACAAAACAGAGCATATTCAGCATTAGCTCAGTTCATTGTTTACAGCATTTACAGCAGTGTTTGTATTGCTTCCTCCCACTCCCCTCAATCTATTACTGTATGTACAATTATATGGTAGGCAAAAGCAAAGAGAAAGGAAGAAAAATAAATAAAATCACTGTGTCAGAGAAAGTACAAACCAGTGTAATTGAATGCTGAATGTTAGTAATGGCCAACTGCTCCTTTTGAGAAGAGAAAGGAGAGAATCTGTTTCAAGGGGTCTACCAGTGAACAGAAACTGCAGAAGAGCCTCAGTTTCTTACAACACTATGGAACACTGATTTTAAGTGACCTTTTACATAGCAGAGCATGGAATGATTTGGGCATCAGGAGGCTGAGGCATGGCCAGTGCATCCACAGACCCATTGGTCAAAGGACACTTTTAGAAGACTGACAACTACTATAGCCCTGAGACTGCAGAATGGCTGAGTAGCTACTCTGGGCCAGAACGTAAATAATAATACAGAATGTTGAATAATATTCTCTCCACTAAACCCCCAAACATGCCCTATGTACACAGCCCATTTACCTGGCCGCATGCATGCATTTGGGCTTTGAGTCTAGCTGTGTTTCTCTTTTACATAGAAATCATTACACAAGTTATTGGGCTCAGTTCAGGAGTAACTGGATGAAACCACATGGCCGTGTGATACAAGAGGTTAGACTAGAGGAGGCCCTTCTAGTCTTAAATTACTCTAAAATCCTTTTAGTATGTAGACATTACATTCTTGTTCTATGGTCACCTGTTGCTCACTAGTTCTTCATGACAGCTGAGATCACTGCAGGATTTTCCAGAGGAGCAAAGAATGACTACCATGTTTCTATAGAATATGGATATTTATTTTCAGCAGTCATTATATAAACTAAGCAGAAATCATCTTCCTTGACTTTTAGTGTGGATTTCAGTTTGGATGGGCACTACAGATATCTTCACAGCCTGTCAACTTCAGGAAAACAGCCAGGAGCAAAATAGTGGTCTTTATATGATGTTCATCGACATAGCTAAAGATCTTTGACTCCGTAAATCATGAGTGACTCTGGAAACTTTTGTTCTTCTTTGGATGCCTTGCAAAGTTTATTTCTGTCATTCAGTACTTTCATAATGGCTTGATAGACTCAGTGGTGGAAACGACAAGATTCTGGGCCCCTCTCTTTTGTCACCAAAGACGGCAAACAAGGTTGCATGCTGGCTGCCACGCTATTTTCCATCCTTTCTTGGCTATGCTTATGGGTGGATTTAATTACATGGACAGATAAGAATGTATCTGATTCCACACTAATGGGAAGGTGTTCAACCTGCAATGCTTCCATGCTTGCAAAACACAGGAGCAGATTTACTCATTAAGGAGTTTTTATTTGCTGATGACTGTGCATTGGTTGCTCATATGATTGATGCTATTTAATTTATAACTGATCATTTCATTCATGTAGTCAATCACTCTGGTTTTATAACAACCCTAAAGAAAACTGAACTGCTGCACCAACCTGTGATGGGAGCTGTGCATGCCTGCCCAATTATTAAGATAAACGACGCTCCCCACTAGTTCATGGAGAAGTTATGCTACATATGACGTATGCTGTCACAGAATACCATAACTGATGATGAGATTACCCATCATATAGCCCAGACCAGCTTTGTATTTGGAATGCTGTCACATTGCTTATGGAATGATGGTGCTTATTTTGATGCCCCTAAACTAAAGGTCTATCGATGGACTCACAATGCTTCTAGGCAGCTATGAGGCATGGACAACGTATTACCACCACTTTTGGAGACTGAATCACTGAAGCTATTTTCAGCTTATTTGCAGAGTCAAATTGTGTAACAAGATTCCCAATACTGAAATGCTTAATCATTGTTAGACGTCTGGCATTCAAAGCATGCTCATAAAAATTCAGCTGTGTTGTTCTGAGCATCTTTTTAATGAGACCGACTTGAGAATACCCAAGGCCAAATTTTATGGTCATCTAAAGCAAGGCATGTTCTCATGATGGTCTGCACAAATGATATCAGGACACACTGAAGTTAAACTTGAAAGCATGTCAGGTCGACCCCAGCAACTAGGAAGCAACAGCCCAAAGCAGAGAAAGATGGAGGCAGATCTGCATTAACTGCTTTGAAGCAAGACACATTAACATCTTATGTGAAAAACATGAATTGCACAAGCAAGGATACAGCAGATCATGGACAAGCTTCTCTGTCCCCAGTATAACCGTGTTTGATGTTCTTTCATTGGTCTGATCTCCCATATATGTGCGCACCTATATTATTTGCTGAATCCTCATTGCCAACATCAATGTGAGACTCCATCATCATTATATAAGTATGCATAATGTATTTGTTGACTAGCATAAATATAAGAGTCATTAACTCAGCCATGCCATTATTTGTACTTTTCATTATCTGCTACTGAGTGGGTTTTCACCAAAGTCCAGTACTCTGTTATCTCTCATCCCACAGTGAATCAGGCCGGGATGGTTTTCTTGATCCACTGCTGCAGAATGAGTGGATGGGTAGGACAGTGTGTCAAGCAGGTCACATGCCCATTAGAAATGCCCCCTTTTTTCGAGAGAGAAGCAGGTCTATCAGACATAACAATAAAGACGGAGCAGGGAGGAAAAAAACCCTCTGATGTCAGGAGGTGAGGGAGTTAAAAAGCCCCCACGTTTGTCCTCCTGCATTCCCCAATTCCCAGTACTGTATACTGAACAACCAAATTTTTTTTAAAAAGAGGATTTTTTGGCTTGAGGGTCCAGGAAAGGAGGGTTAATTGTTCTTTCTCCTTTTATTCTGCAGACATCAGAAGAGAGGGCCCCAAAAGGGATTAATTAATTTCAGCTCAGAAACCAGGAGAGGGGCCATCCAGTTGACCGATTATGCCACTCTTTTAAATTACCTAGATCAGAGATCGGCAACCTTTGGCATGTGGCCCATCAGGGAAATCTGCTGGTGGGCCAGGATGGTTTGTTTCCCTGCAGTGTCCACAGGTTCAGCTGATTACATCTCCCATTGGCTGCAGTTTGCCATTCCAGGCCAATAGGGGCTGGAAAAAACAGTGGCCAACACATCCTTCAGCCCACACCACTTCCTACAGCCCCATTGGCCTGGAACAGTGAACCACAGCCAGTGAGAGCTGCGATCAGCTGAAACTGCAGACCCTCCAGGTAAACAAACCATCCCAGCCCACCGGCAGATTTCCCTGATGGGCTGTGTGCCAAAGGTTGCCGATCCCTGTCCTAGATATAAAGACAGAATTTGCTGCAAGTGGGCTGATACTCTCTGGCACATATTACTGTATCTCAGTAGTGCAAGGAGAAGTACTCAATGTCAGTGATTGCTTCCAGAGGTTCCCGGGCAGGAGGGTGCAAATGACATGCCAGCACTAAGGCAAGGCATCCCTTTGAGAGAATGTTATAAAACCAAAGAATGCTAACTCCATTTACTGATCCCTATGTTTCACCACATCAGGTTCAAACTCCAAGTCCTCCATAACTCTGTCCCTCTTTATTCATCAGTTTCAATCTTATACCGAGTCAGCGCATCACCACCTGTGCTTCACCAACAGAACCTGGCCCAATTAACGAATGGCTCTTCTTCAAGTCTTAAGCTGTGTAGGCTCAAAAGCTTGATCTCTCTCATCAACATAAGTTGGGCCAATAATAAATATATTGCCTCACTCACCTTGTCTCTCTAATATCCTGGGACCAACCCAGTTACAACACTGCATATGGAAAAACAGTCAATTAATGATGGCTAGGCTGAGAGGCAGATAAGGATAGTTTACACATACTCTAGTTGAATCTAATCATTATTTGAAACTAAAATATATGTATGTAGAGAACTCTATTATATATCCCCTTTCCTCTCCTGTTGCATGTCACATGTCTAAAATTATAAGCACTTTGGGGCAGGAGTGGCAAGGTTTTTGACAAAGTCGAGTATGACATTATCATAAGCAAACTAGGGAAATACAATCTAGATTAATTTATTATAAAATGAGTGCACAACTTAAGAACGGCTATACTGTGTCAGACCAATTGTCTTTTTAGCCCAGTATCCTGTCTTCTGACAGATGCCAATACCAGGTGCTTCAGAGAGAATGAGTAGAACAGGTAATCATCAAGTGATCCATCCCCTGTCACCCATTCCCAGATTCTGGCAAACAGAGGCTAGGGACACCATCTCCACCCATCCTGGCTAATAGCCATTGATGGACCTATCCTCCATGAACATATCTAGCTCTTTTTTGAACCCTGTTAGTGTCATGGCCTTCACAACATCTTCTGGGAAGGGGTTCCACAGGTTGACTGTGTGTTGCATGAAGAAATACTTCCTTTTGTTTGTTAAACGGTTGCCTAATAAACCACAACTGGTTGAAAAAGTGAAAGAGTTGAAAGAGATATTCAAAGAGTAGTAATCAATGGCTTGCTCTCAAACTTGGAGGACATATCTAGTGGAGTCCTGCAGTGGTCAGTCCTGGGTGCTGTCCTACTCAATATTTTCATTGGTGACTTAGATAATGGAAGGAAGAGGATGCTTACAAAATCTGTGGACCACACCCAGCTGGGAGCAGTCACAAGCACTTTGGAAGCCAGAATTAGAATTTGAAATGGCCTGGACAAATTGGAGAATTAGTCTGAACTGAAATTCACTAAAATACTACATTGAGGAAGGAAAAATCAAATGCCCAACTACAAAATGGGGAATAAATGTGTAGGAGATAGTAATGCTGAAGAGGCTCTGCGATACAGTAGATCATAAACTGAATATGGAGGCAATCATGGGCAGTGAGTGAAACTTCCCCTGGGGAAGGCTTGCTCTTTGTCTCACCTCTTCCACCCACAGCCCTGCCCAGACTCCATCCATGCTCCGCCCCAGAGTCTGCTTCCACATGCCTCTGACTCACCATTCACCTCTTCACACTCCCCCACGAGGTTCCCCCCGCTCACTTGCTCCTCTGCCTGCCGCTCGCCCACTTGCTCCTCGCCTCATCATACCCTCCCAACATACACCTGCTGTGAAGTGGCTCAACTCCTCTCCCTGCTGTTGCCCCCTCCGCCATCTTCCTCAGCCCTCTCCCCTTTTCACATTAAAGCATTAACATCATTCCACAAGGAAACTAAACAGGCAACAACTACAGATCAATTGCCAGGTGGATTGTCCTCTGCGTGGCAGGGAGTTCAGTGTATACTGTATAGAGAGAGAGGAAAAGCCAGACTGCCTGAGTCAAACTGAAGTCTAATCTCTCCTTTTGAAAAAGTGTTTGTCATTGACAGCCAGCATTAAGGCAGTAGTTTAATAACCTTTCTTACACGGAATTCCCTTCCAGACTCATTTACTTAAACTGGGTTTTTATAAAATGATTAGATCAAAAAATAAACTCACTGGCTATGTGAGCTCCTCCTTGAGCCTGGTTAGCCGTTACTTCTGCTGGGTACAGAGAATATAACTGACAGGTCATTTGGAAACTGTTTTTAACCCCCAAAACAGATCTTCCTACAATATAGAAGCCAGCTGAATGTGGCCAAAGGCTTCCTGGGCATTGGCAAATGCCCGTTAAATGGCTTTATTACCTCTATAATGGCCGTTTAACAGTTTCAGTGATCTACTGCTAGGTCTCTGGAAGGTTTTTTCACTTGTGTAAAGTTATTCGGAGATCCCCCTCCCCATGCCTCCTCATTGTGCCCCCCCCCTTTCCACTCATATCCTCTCTCACACACACACCATGCCCCATAGCTGGCAGCTGCGGGGACCTCCAAAGGGAGTGGGGTGGAGGAGAGGAGAGGAAGAAGACTCACCAGGCAGCAGCAGCCACTTTGGGAGCCTCCGGGAAGGATCAGCGCAAGGAAGGGAAGGAGGACACCATGGCCCAGGTATCAAGTGGCAGGGATGGCTGTGTTAGGGCTGGCACAGCTTCATCTTGCCTATTATACCCGCCGCCTATGGAGTCAACAGTGTGATACAGCTGTGCAAAAGATTAATATTCTCTATTAAAAGATGTGTCATATTTAAGACATGGGAGGTAGGCAAACAAAATATAAAGACTACCACGATATGCAATTGAAACTGCAAGGACACTCTACTCTTTCATTTTGTGTTTAACCAGCAGACATAGTGGAAGATCTCACCAACCAGTCCTGGTCCCAGTGAAGCACTAGCGACTGTCCAGTCAGATTGTGTTGGCCTGAAATATTCTGGAAGACATGTTTGGCTGCAGCTGCCAGTGGAGTTCTAGTGTTGCCCTGAATGAGATGCCCTTTTTCTGATCCACTTGTCAAACCTCTTCTATCTAATCCAGCTACCTGCTCTACTCTATATCCTTTAACCCCTTGACAGTCAACACTTTATTTCTGGACTGGATTGCAACTTTCCTTTGTGCAACACTGAGGCTGATCCAAACACACCATGCTCAGCTGAAGCAATCTGATTAAATCATCAGATACGGTGATACTCAGATTTAGTTACAAAAAAAGCTTCTTTAAAGAAAGAAAACAATGGGATCAGATAAAGAGTGTACTTTGACTCTAATAATAATCAAGTGTAGTTGGTGCATTTGGGAGAATCCATCTGTTGGATCCTCAGACTCAGGGTCAAATTTAAAGCTGAGTTTAAGTACAATTTGCAATATATGGTCCCTTCAGCATGTATGTACCACTGCTTACATCCTACTTCCCCCAACTCGGGCTACCTAAGATTCATACTCGCTTACAAACCTGACCTCCTGGGTACATGCTTAGTTGGCTAGCCTGAGTCACTGTCTAGGCCACCTGGCCACATTGCTATTTTTAGGTGCTAGCTCAAGCAGAGCTAGTACATGTACATCTACACAAGCTGGAAATTACACTTCTCAGCTGCAGTGTAGACACACGCTTAGTACTGGGAGTCTAAGCTGGTGCAACTCATATACCAAAAGAGGGGCACAGAGTCAAAATTGATCAAAAGCAGCACGTGGAATCATAGTCATGGGAAGTTATTAAGAGCAAGTTAGAAAAGTATTTGTCAGGATGGTCTAGGTATACTTGTTCCTGCTCAGCATAGGAGGATGGACTGGATGATGTTGAGATCTCTACCAGCCTGACATTTCTATGATTCAATGTACGCTGTTAGTTCAAGTAACTCTCACTCCAGCTTACATCATCTTCCAACTCCTCGGTATGCAATGCACACCAACTTAGGCTACGTCTACACTATGAGCAAGGGATGAGATTTATAGCTTGTGTATGCATACATGTACACTAGCTCTCATTGAGCTAGCACAAGTATAAATCACAGTGTAGCCTAGGTAACACAGACAGTGGTAGGACTTAGCCATGTTGAATACGAACCTGCCTGAATCACATGGGTATGTATTCTACTCGGCACAGTTGAATTGAGCGACTACTGCCACTTCCTGGGCTGTCAGTGGCTACACTACTATTTTATACTCATGCTAACTCGATGAGAGCATGTGTACGTGTATGGAATGGAATGTAGTCTGACTTACAGCACCTCACATATCACCTCTGAATTTGGCACTCGGTGATTTCTTAGCTTTCTGATGTTATCATTCCTTTATGTTACTAGAAAATAAGTCTCAGGAAAGCTCAAAAGCATTCAAAGTACTGAATACAGCAGCAGTGACAATGTCATACTACATTCCACAGCAGCATCCATTTCATCCTGACTACAAAGAAAAGCAAAAGATGTGGCGGTGCCTCCATTTTTTGAAAATGTATTGGGATTGTAACCCACTCAGACTCGATTAAACATCTCTTTCATGAAAGGATTTTCTCGTGTTTTATTTGCAAAGATTGGAGCACATTTAGACAGGGAAGACCCTTTCTACAGATGATGACAATGGAATTTTAATCCAGTGTTTAATGAGAGACTGTACAGGGATTATATTTCTTTTCTTTTTTTTTCTTTTTTGTGGGAGGAGGGAATTATAATTGAAATTATAATTATAATTTAGTTTTAACTATAAATGAAGGATTATTTTGTGGCTGTGGCACAGGACTGGAGGTCAAGAGACTTGAGTTCTATTCCTGGCCCTGCCACAGAATCCTTCAGTGACCTTGGACAAGTCACTTAGGATCCAAGCCTATGATGTACAGAGAGCATTCTCAGAGGTTCTGTACTCCTCCAATTCATTTCACTGATCCCAAAGGATCTTTATAAGGACTTTTCAGGACCAAGCCACTAATTTCTCTGTGCCTCCATTACCTCTTCTGTACAATAGGGATACTTGCACCACACAAAGGTTGAGAAAGATTCTTAGATGGAGGCTGACATGTAAAGTGAAAACTGTGAGGATTCATGGGACTTGAACTTTGATCTTCTGGGCTCTATATATGTAGCACTTCTGTGCCACCGCCAGGCAGCCTTGGTAGAGCTATGGTCAAATACCATACATCCTGTGAGATCAGTCAAAGCAGGAATTGCTGACCATGGTAGAAATGTCCCACAGCCCCTCCTATGACCTCTGATTGGCCCGGACTTACTATTTAACCCTGAAGGGAACACCAGGAAGTTACCTGTGAAACTGGCAGAACCCTGACTTGTTGCTAAGAAAACCTCTGCTTTGCTCCTGTCTCCTGCCTCCCCACTCTGCCCTCTGATTCCTGTCTATTGACTTTGGTCTGACCCTAGGCTCCAATGCCCAGCTATTGACCTGGCAACGACTCTTGACTCTGGACATCAGCTCTCATCTTTGGCTTGACCCCATAGGCTCAACCGCCTATGGCTCTAACCACTGAACCTGACCACACATCCTGGATTCCTGACACATAGTATTCTATCATTTCCAACCTATGATGCATCAGTTCTTCAGATAGCCTTAATTGAAATCCTTATAACTAGAACTGTGCTAAAATTTCTGCACACTATGCAAAACCATTAAAGCCTCTTGATCCTGATTGTGACTTTGGGTTCTATCTCAAAACATATTATACACAAAAAACCTATGTTAAATTAATATTAAGGTTTCAAAAAGTTAAGAACCCAAATGTTAGAAAATGCTAGATTTAAGGTTGCCTGTGCAGAAAAAAAGAGGAACACACAATCAACTATCACCTCTGAAAACTTTGGCTTAAGTGACTTGCCTAGCAGGACATATGAACTCTGTAGCAGAGGCATAGATAAAGTACAGTTCTCCAGAGGATCATTCAACTGCCTTAACCATAAGATCATCCTTTCTGTAGTAAAATTTCTGCACACTGAAACACTTTATGAGAATGCACAAAGATATGGTAGCTCTGGCTTTAGATACAGTCTAATAGGTCCCAAACATTTCAATGGGTCATTTCTTTAGCCGTGAGAATTATGAAGTGGGACTGCTTGGTTGATCCAAAGCATCAGTGGACAGATGTAAATTGTCTTCTTTATTTATTGGGTGGTAGAGGTAGCTCCCGTTGAACTTGACTGGAGAGCTGTTGCCCTTGGAATCAATTATGTTTAGCTTTCAGAAGACAACAGGAGATTTCTTCTACAAATGGGACAGTGTTTTGTACTGTCTGGAATATGACAGGAAGAAAAATCATACTATTAAGATCACACTGAATCTATATTGTGAAGAGAATATACAAGAACTACCAAAAAGTGGCTAGATCCTGGAAGATACTGAGTTTCCTTAATTCCTCACAAATCAATAGGATTTGAAAGCACTCTGCATTGCACAGAAGTTCAGCACCTCGGAGAATCAGGGCTTGGAGACATTTCTGCATAGAAAATGTTATGCTTTTTCTTGTTTGCCATTCAAATAAATGTAAATGAAATCCTGCAGACCCTTACTCACATAAGTAATTCCATTAGGATCAGTGAGTCCAACTATTCATGAGCATAACACTGAAGGATCAGTCCCTTAGTTTGCCTCTGTATTTAAATGAACTGTTTCCAAAGAGAAATATGCCACAGAATTCTCTTAAGTACCAAATACTTCTTCCTGTTCTCTGATGCAACAGAAATAGATAGAAAATCTAACTATTTGTTTTGCTTCATCATGAGTGATACCACTGTTTTTAGATGCAAACCAATACAACTTTAAACCACACCTTACTTTATGTACCACAGTAAGCTGAGGTAGGATCACATGCACTTCCTGTTTTCCATTATCAACAAGGCATCTGGGAAATACAATTGTTTGTTTGATTTTTGACTATCAATCCATTGTCTGAAACCGGATCACATGACTGACTGACTAGGAGAGGGGTTGAAGGGAAAGAGCCATGGCACCCAGCCTGCAATAAGCAAGAGGTGTAGCAATGCATAGGTATTGTGCTTGAAGGAGGCACAATGCCCCTGAGGCTATCACTCACATTTCAAGGCATGATTGAGACTACAGTTTGTAAAGTAATAAAGTTGCCTATTAGAGGAAGACAATCTGCATGCCTTGAGAGTGAGAGTGTAAATTACCCTATGTATCCACACATGGGAGCTAGGGATTCTGAAGCACCACCTAACCCTCTGCATTGGCTACAGGTACTGTATTAGCAAAGAGGAGAGAGTAGCTAGCATGGGGTAACTTATTCTGCTTTTTGCACAGATGAGTGGTGGGGTGGTCGGGCAGGAGTGTGGTATGGATGACACCTTGTCTCTACCCTCACACGCACCACTCAACACAGCTGAGGCAGCATTAGGGTTACCATTCGTCCGGATTCTCCCGGACATGTCCGGCTTTTTAAGATTTGTACATTGGAATTGCTAAAAGTCCAAAAATGTCCGGATTCCCCCCACCCCCACCCCGCTGCAGAGCGCAGCGTTGGGCTCCCACAGTCAAAGCCTCCGGACTCTCCCTCTCTCCTGCAGCTTCCCACAGCTGTTGCTCCCTTTCCCTCCCCCCCACTGCCTTCTCAGAGCTGCTGGGCTCTGCCGCTCGCTCCCCTGCTGCCGAGCACGTGGGACGGGGCTGTGCACTTGAGCTAGGAGGGTTGCAGCAGCGCAGAGCTCTCTATGCTTTTGCTGTAAACACAGATCTGTCCATGGAAGTGACTGCAAATGACTTGCAGCAGCGCAGAGCCCCACACGATTTTTTGAGCATGGTAAGAGGGGGGCGGGGGTTAGAGAAGGGGCAGAGAATTTCTGGAGGGGGCAGTCAAGGGACAGGGAGTGGGGGGGTTAGATGGATCGGGGGTCCTGGGGGGGGG